>CM022705.1:73890622-74233122 GCA_012295165.1 Asparagus setaceus | reverse complement strand
TTGTAAGAGTAACGTGAAAATGCTAACGCTTGGAAATTTCCAACAGTTCCGGTGCATTGGCGGAGGTATTTCTTCTTTAGCGTAAACTTACGATGAATGCTGAAGTAACATGAAGTAGTGTTTAAGAACAAAATATGAGATCATTACGGATATAAGGATCGGTTTTTCGAATCTCATATCATAATATTAATAATAGAAAAAAAATGGGTATGAAAGTGGTTGCTCATTTTAGCTTTAATGACTAGCGGTGAGTCTAGTGCGAGGCTCGTCCTGCTATCACATGAGAGCAAATGGGCCACCAAGCTTATCTTTTGGTAGCTCATTTGGCAGCTGAGGGTCAATATGGCCTATTATTAACATAATAGTAAAATATAATCTATCCTTTTTTTTAATCAGAAAATAATGTATCCTATTCATAAATAGGTTTTAACAGTCTGAAACATAGATATTAATAGGAAACTTTGCAAATTGTCATCCACAATAATGAAAAGCCTTGTTTCATCAGTAATGAAAAAAGGATAGCAACTCCAAGAGCAGAGCAAAAGTGCACCACAGAGGCAAAGTTTTTGGAAAAAAAAAAAAAACATTTAATGGTTCAAGCTGGCATATTACAGTATCATTTTAAGACGTGTAGTTTTATAATCAGCTTAAGCACAACAATGCTTTGACGAGTGGTTGAATTGTTTAGTTGGAGGTATAATTTGCAAAAGATAGTTACAGTAGTAAATGTCACTACCCCAAATTCCTGAACCCAAAGGAACTTGGAGCCGAACTAAACTTGCTAACAATTTACTCAAACAGATGACAGATCTGACTTTCAAATTTACCAGGAACGGAGATTTATTCAAATTTACCTAAAGACTGTAACCAAAGGAGTTTGATTTGCCATTTGGCTAGTGCCTATTGATACCATACTCACAAAAGGGAAAACTGAATTGGGGAAAAATGCATCTGCCATCATTAATAAAGAGTAAATGTAGGACATTTTGAATCTATAAATGGATATCTGAACAGCTTATTTGTATACTTTTATACCATCAATTGATAGTACCTTCATCCGAAACCAAAAGACGACCCAAGTTCATGCAAGAAGAGGGTTTGCAAGAATTTAAAATCTTAGCCATGGTGAATATGTTTGTTTAAACATGAAAGTTGGTTGTCAAAATTAAAAGTTTCCTCTCAGTGCAAAAATAACTCTAAAAACAGATATAAAGAAAAAAGAAAATAGAAACAACAGCAGCTAATGGATTATGACAAATACGTTATGCAACAAACCTGCAAGGTGAACTTGTGATTCTTGTCATGGCTACACAATTTGGAGGCCAAGACGGTGTAGTACTTGTTGAACACCTTTTCTTGTAAGCAGCATCCCACAAGGACCCTCATTATTTCTCTATCCTGTGGTTCAATTCGAAAAAAGAAGGGCATGAAAAATAGTTATATCAAACAAACAACAAATACACCAAAGAGGACAGTAACCTGCTACCCAGTTAGACCGAGCTTTAGAATCTTCTCAAACGCATCAATGTAGTCTTCTCCACTCATTATGACACAAAAAATTGCTCGCCTCACATCACTATTCATCCTTTGTGCTGATGCGAGGTGCAACAACTTTTGTGTCTCTAGGACATCTTTGCTGATTGTAGTTGCCACCTCTTCAACATTATCCTCTGTGGAAGCAATTTCACCAGATAGCCACCACTGCCCTTTCTTTTCAGGATCAAGAAGCTTGCTCCATTTGAGCCCACGAAGTAGAATATCCTCAGCCCTCAGCTGCACAAATTGAACAATAAAGTGAAAGTTATTAAAGCTGGAATTAGGCAACCAAAAAAAACTAAATATTACTTGGACAGTATTTCTTTCTTTGAACTATAAATGAATTTAGTAAAAGATATCCATGTAAGACAACTATGCGAATCAAACAATAACAAACGATAAAAGGTGACGAGGATGACCTTTTGCAGCCATTTTTTGATTCGTGTATGATGGGCAGGATCATCTTTTGGTCTCTTTTTGTTGTTCTTTATGTCACATATAGTCTCAAGCATGAATTCCATCTGCAGAAAGAGTTGAACAAGGATTTAAATAACAAATTTCAAGAGATCATTTTAAAGAAGGATACCAGTCAGAAGCTTACTCTTTTATTATTCATCATTGGTTTCCCATCCTTCTCAGACTTAGAGAACAACCTTGCTTCATTCACTTTATTCTGAATGCTCAGAACAAAATCTTTCATGGCAGCTGGATCATCACTCCTCAGTTTCATCCCACAGCCTATGTTAATAAAAAAAAGGAAAAGATTATTAAACTGAACCTTAAGCTTCATAGATAAAGAAAAAACATGCAGGCACAAAAAATCAGATATATACACGAAAAAATACATGCGAAGACACATGCATGAACGTGCATACTCGTGTAGGTATGAAAGCACACATGCGCACGCACACACATGAATTCGGATATAGTCAAAGTATCGTGCTATGGCTGACATCACTTGTGAGATGATTTGGATACAACGGCTATTAAAGGAGCTAGGATGTGACCCTACCTCTCCCATGCGGCTATATTGTGACAACCAGGCATCACTCCACATTGCAAACAATCCAGTCTTTCATGAGAGGACAAAACACATCGAGGTAGATTGCCATATTGTGCGTAATCAGGTGGTGGAGCAGAAAAATATTGAAACTCGACATGTCGCCTCAGAAGATCAACTAGCAGACATCCTCACCAAGTCTTTAGGCAAGCCACGTGTTCAATCCATTTGTAACAAACTGGGCATGTATGATATATATGCTCCAGTTTGAGGGGGAGTGTTCGAGATTAGATATGTAATTATAATAATATCAGGGTGTTTGATGTAAAATACACCCTCAGGTCTCCTATAAATAAAGGTCAAGAGAGAGTCTCAATTGAGCTCTTTAGAAGTCCAAATACCAATCTTTACAGTAATATCGTATAAGAAAAAATATGACTACAAATTGAGGGAAGCTAAGTGCAGAGAACTGACATTGTAGGATTGTTAAGATAGTTGACACATCCATCTCCGTCAAACGCTTGCTCAACACAGATAGAAGGTCATATATGAGATCACTATACGCCAAACAATCAAACGTGAGTTATAAGAAAGCAGATAAGCGTAATAATAATTTTAAAAAAAGCAATAAGCACAAACAAATAGGTGTACTCATATGCTAATCATATGGTATTTCTGGAGGATAATAAACCAAAAGAAACAAAAATTTCATAAAGAATGACAGAGAGTTGGGAAAGTGTTCTATTATGCTCTTGACTCTGTGGAATCTGGGAATTGAATTTAAACTCCAATAGCAAATATATAATCCTTCACCTTTTTTCTGGACCTTTGTCCCTATAAAAGTATTTGGAGGATGCCAAATGTCTTTTAGGATTATAGCAAGCCAATCTATTGTTCATAGCTTCCATGGTCAAAGTTTTGACACTAAGAGAGGGTTCATATCAAGTCGACAGTAGCTCATAACACTTCATCAATTTTTTTATGGGATGGCATGGATGATGTTGATGAAATAGCTCATGATGCTGATGATGGTAATGATGCTAAACTAAGTAGTTGATTCATCATTGTTACTTACTCCACGAACCAAATTTTTTCCATGTCTTTCAAAGAAAAGCTGTACTCGTCACTGATATTAGAAATAACCATAGAAAAGTATTGCTTATAATTCACTGTCATTGTTAATTACTCCCTAAACAAAAATTTTTGTTCCTGCCTTTCAAAAGGAAAGCTGTACTCACCATTGATATTAGAAATAACCATAGACAAGTATTGCTATATAATTCACTGTCATTGTTAATTATTCCGTAAACCAAAAGTTTTCTCCATGCCTTTTAAAACGAAAGCTGAACCCATAACTGATATTGGGAAATGACAAAGTACTGCTACATAATTCACTGAATCCACACAATTTACTAATACATGCTTAAAACAGAACAAAGTTTCTTCACGCCACAAAATTATTGTGGGCTCACAAGGTATGATGTTCATATATTGGAATGCAAAAAAGCATAAAAACCTTGACCTACTGAAATCTCTTTATACAGATGTTAAGCTAAAAGCATTAAATTGAGAGGTATAAGATACAGATGTTACAAACCTTGAACAAACACCAAATATGCACAAATAAGAGATTAGCAAAATAGGATTTCGTAAAGAAAGACCGTCATCCTTTGAGTACTCATCCTTGAAAGAAAGAAAAGAAAGAAAAGTTAAAGACAAGCAACTCACTTGGTGTTCCAATATATCTAACTGATGACAACATAAAGATATTACAATGAAAGATATGATAGCAATATACATGGGAAATTAATCAGCTTCTATATAATTCAATAGTACAATTATTTACAATTGTGCATAATCACAATGACTACGTTTAAACTTGTAGATGAATTATACTGTTATTCATTATACTGTTGTTCATTTGAGTACTCATCCTTCTCAATTTTTGTTCCATTCTCCATGTTTCTTCTTTTCGTCTTCTTCTTCATCTCCTCCTCCTCCGCCTCTTGTTAGACCAGACGCTTTTCCTTCTATTTTATCATTCAGACTTTTTTGTAAAAAGTTTTTCCACATGTTTTACATGAGATGCCATTTTTAAATACACTTGCAGCAAACCTGACGCACATAACCTGCTGGCTTCCTTGACTTATAGAGCTTATGTGCAATTATAATATAGTTTTAATATTTGCATACAGTTCACAACTTTTATACAATAAGATCTGATGCTGATCTGTTAGCTGGTACCTGTCCCATTTGGAACATGATACCTGCCATGATATAAAGTTGTTAAGATCTGCTCAGGAGACGAATGTCTTGGCCCCCTTCAGAACCCATCAATATCCCCTCACCACATGAAGATCAGTTAAATGATGGAATTAGTTTTGGAGAAATATGGATATGTTTCATAAAAGCATAAATGCCGTTAGATGTCTAGTTCCTCATTTAAAAATCCAATGAGTTCATAAACATATTGATGTTTTCTAAAGCTGTTCAGATCTCTATGCAGGCTAGGTACTGCACTTTGTCCCTCTCAAAACAACTAGACCAATTGACCCGTTACACTTTTAACCCGTTTACTGCCTACAATTGGGTAGAAACCCTTGAATGCTAGATGCAATATCTAAAGTTAGCAAACTAGTTAACAAGGAATTGTTTAGTGTTAAGATTGGTTGGATTCCTAAGTAGGCAGTTAGAATAATACAGCCAAAGTAAGAGCCTTAGTTTGGAAATAAATATTAAGTGACTATACTGGGGTTTAACATAGAAAGTCTTAGTTACAAATGTTTTACAAGTTCATAATGTGGTAGTGTAGAGACTTATTCTCAGAGGTGGTCCGAGTTGCAGTTGAAAACTCTCAAACTATACTTGAAGAAGCCAACAATCGAGCATCCCAACAATCTCTGACAATGTTCATATTATTCCTTTTGATAACATGATCATATTCGAGGAACTCTTGTGATACTAATGGTTAGTTTCACCTGAAATAAGGAGGCTTAAGTTTCCTAACCATTAAACTTTCTCCAAAGAGCTATGGCCTTACGTCATCCTCGAAGAGCTAGGGGTATTTTTTCATAAAAACCACCTTTAAAATAGAGTCATTCTATACAAACCACCTTTAAAAGATTTTTTCTTGCAATCAACCACCTAGGCCTACTTTTTAGTTAATTCTTTCAATAACCTAACCTCTATTAAGGATCATCTCTCTAATATACTTGGTATTGGACAACTAGTTACTACAGCAAAACCGAAAAAACTAAACTTAAAAGTGAGTTCATGCGGTTGATTGCAACAAAAAACCGTTTAAAGATGGTTTATGTATAAATTGACAATCAAATGTGATTTCTATAGAATGACCCTATTTCAACAGTGGTTTCTAGGAAAAAGCCCAAAAGCTAGAATAAATGAATTAAATAACCTTTTAAGGAATAAAATAATGGTGAAATGGATTGGATTGAATTACTTAATTAAGCAAATTAAGACTAGTTTAATCTTTTCAAAAAAATTACTCATTTTGACATAATATTCTAATCTTAAAAATTAGGATGACATAAATTAAAGGGAGGATAAATACTAAAATGACTTGGAAGATAACTTTAAAACTTCCTATAATTGGCGGTATATATATGAAAAAAGACCCAAATAGAAAAGCCAGAATCATCCATCACAGTATTGTGGTGAAATACTAACATTCGGTTTAACTTGTTGATTTCCAATTTATAGTTATAATTCCAATTCGAGGTTTGCTACCAAATAGGTATCTATCACAACTGTGCAAATACAATTTTCACCTTTCTTCTTTCATATTTAGAATGCATTTGTTCCACTGCTTAAGTAACAGGAGTAGAGATCCCAAACTTTAAGAAATTTTCAAACAGAAACTTTCTCCCAAATCCTTGGTACAATTTACATATAGAAATCATCCTCTTTAACAACTGCATACTTTTACAAAATCAACAACAAGCAATTAACATCAAAAGTCTGCAGTTTGTTGCTACATCAATATCAAAGTGTGGAAACCAAATAAATATTCAAAATGATGACAACATGATGATAGAGAAATTGAAGCTAAATCTTTACCTCGATAACTAATAGTCTTGGAATTTATGCGTGTTACCTTCACCAACGTTTGGGATCAATTCAGAGAAATGAGTCCCTTGCATTTTGTTGAAACTCACATTTCTCACAAAATTAGAAAATTTTCAAAGTTGAATTAGGAGAAACCGCCACAGAGATGGGTAATTTGAGGGAAAGATGAATTGGGTGTTTTCAGATAGTAAACCTTTTTCATTATTTTCCTTTTTTTAATCTTTTTTTTCATTTTTCTTGGGCTGAAAAAAAGGCTGGTTACTAGTTATGGAATTATGTGAATTTTAGAGAAATAAGTGCACTTACTTGTCGGGGTGAGCAAATGGTCAGTTCGATTGGTTTTTTACGGAACTGAACCGAACTATTCTATATTTAAACCAAACTGAACTGATCAAAATTAGAGCATGTTTGGGAATTGGTCAAAGTGGCTTATAAGTTACTTTTGTGGCTTATAAGCCACCAAGACATGTTTGGTAAACAGTTTATTTTGGCTTATATGCCAAAAAATAATATGTTGGGGTAACCCTCAACTTATTTTTTGGTGGCGTATAAGCCATATAGTTTGACCGAGTAAAAGACCACTATCCCCCCTTAAGTAACAATTAAGAAAATTCAAAAGTTTTTTTCTATCTCCAATCCCCTTTTTTGTCATTTTGACAACAAGGATGGATTATAAGCCACTCATTTGCCAAGCACTCTACTATTGAAAATGGATTATAATCCACTAAATTTACCAAACACTTTGGATTATATCTACTTGACTTATAAGCTATTTGTGGATTACAAGCCAAGAGGATGTTTGGCAACTGGTCAAACTGACTTATAAGCCACTTTTGTGACTTATAAGCCACTGTAACATGTTTGGCAATCGGCTTATTTTCGCTTATAAACGCAAAAAAAAAAAAGCTTTCCTAACCCAGATTATTTTTTAGTAGCTTATAAGCCATATGGTTTGACCAAGTAAATGTCAAGTTTACCCTTCAATGTTTAAGATAATTCCAAAGTCTATTCAATGTTTAAATTTTAGAGTCATCTCCAATTTGTTTATTTTGATAACAATGATGGATTATAATCTACCCATTTGCCAAACATTCTCCTATTGAAAGCGACTTATAATCTATTTTTTACCAAACACTTTGGCTTATAATCCACTTGGCTTATAATTCATTGGTGGATTATAAGCCAAGTTCCCGACATGTCCTAAGTAGATTATAATCCAAAGTTACCAAACATGCCCTTAGTTCGACTAGTTCGGTTCGGTCTATTCGGTTTGACGTGGAGTAGTTCAATTCAAAATAAGTATATAGGCCCAAATGAGAGATGCATATCAAGAAACGGTGAAAGAAAAATGTGGATTACAGGATAATAGATAAAAAAAGCGATGGAAATTAATTGAAAAAATAAATAATATAAGGAAAAATGAGAAAGAAATTTGAGGACTAATAAAAAGAAAGAAATAGTATTATTTAGACAATTGAGAGAACGATCGGTTCAGTTTGTTTAGGTAGAAATTTTCTTAAACCAACCCAATTGAAACATATTCTAAAACCGAATTGAACTGTCAAAATTCAATCAGTTCAATCGGTTTAATCAGTTCAAACCGATTACTACTCATCTCTGCCTAATTGACATGTTCATTTATTTAAAAAGGCCTTTTTTTAAATGTTTTAGTAATGAGTTCCTGATGAGATATTTTCAATAAGAGAGTAGCAGACATGGAAATTTAGGAAAAATAGAAAGTCAAATTTTTTATTATTAAGGTTTGAAAAAGAAATGTGTACATCAATGCAAATATTTCTATGTGAAAGTTAGGAAAAATGTAATCGTAGGGGTGAACAAGCGGTCAGTTCAATCGATTTTGACTATTTTAGATCAAATTGAACTGAACTGTCCTATATTTAGAAACAAATTGAACCTTAACAAGTCACTCACCTAGACCGGTCCAATTAAAAAATCATGTGGTATTAATCCAAAATACATAACACCCTTCTTTCTTCAATTCACCTACTACTCTCAACATTGAAAATTTATCCAATAAACTAACTCGTGATCTGACATTCAATCTTTACCAATTAAAATTGGCGCTAGAACGGTGGTTGCAACATATATAATACAAAAATAGTAAATTTTAGATAATTTTTTATCTATTCGTCAGTATCACTTATTACTTCACAACTCTTTTATTGACATTTATCATTCCCCAATTCACAAAGAAGTTGGGTCATGTACAATTTAAAATGTCAATTAAAGATTAGTAAGTGCAAATATATGGACTGAAAGATCTTAAGTGCTACTAAGAAATAAAGGAGTTATCTACAGTTTTTCAAGTCTTATTAATATGTGAAAACATAGTTCAACAGTCAGAGTATGAATGTTGTACAAGATAATGATAACATCAAGTGATAAACATTGTATATTATCATTAGTGAAAAAAGAATCGATCAAAGGATTTTTAAGTTTGCTTACGTTTGGAGTTTGGACTTCAAGTATTAATCCTAAAAGGCTATACATGTAAAAGAGTTTTTTTAGGGTAAATTTCACAAGCCCTCCAAAATTTTTGATGTGTTTACTCTTAAACTATATTTATTCTGCGAAACCTTTAAACCCCGCACGTACCAAGCACGTGACTTTAATAGGCCAAAATACCCTTCGGTAATAAAAACAATCCCCTATATATCCTTAACTTTTATGTTTTGGTTGTTTTGTTGAGGGTTTTTGGGTAACAGTTAAACCGTAATGGGATATGTTAGGATAAGTTGATATCAAACAATGAGAACTAAAAACAAACATAATCAAGATCATGTACTACAAGTAACCAAATATCACAATTTATTTCTTCAATCCAAAAAAGGAAAAAAAGAAACGATAACTTCCCAAGTCAGTAATTTATTGCCACATCAATGTCGAAGCGTGGAAAACCAAATAAATATTCACAACGATTGAAGAATCCAGGTTATATATTTATTAATTGAGTCTAGAAATTGACGCATTTTACCTCCACCGACGTTTGTGATCGATTCAGAGAAATCAGTCGCTTGAATTTTGCCAAAATTGATAATCAAATTAAAATCCCGGGCCATGAGCGATAATAGTTTTTGAATCTTTTGCTCAGTGAGATAAGAATTAGGGTTTAGGAGAAAGGGTGATGGAGATGGATAAATTGCGGGAAAAGGGTTTTGAGGAAAGTAATCAAGAAACAATTGGGTAAAAAATTAAGTAGTAAGTGACCTTTATTTTTATTTTTTCTTGCTCATTTTTTTTTGTGGTTTTCCGATGTTAGCCCCCCGATTCTTCCATATTTTGATATTAGTCCCCCATATCTTCATATTTTGGAATTAGTCCCCAAAACCTTATTAGTGTTTGCAAATTAATCCCTCTAGTTAGCCCCAGTTAAAAAGATTTGTATCAAAACCTATTACGCTAACTTTTAAGAAAATTATAATAAATAATAAACCTGTAGCTGTGATATCAACATCAGAATATTTAATATCCTTTTAGTGTTTTCAAAATCATTATCTTCAAAATCATTATCATCCTTGGAACTAGGGGTTCGATTTTTCTAATGAGTGGCCGTAGGCACTTGTTAGGAGCTGAAGGAGATAAAGAGAAATGAATAGAAAGTAAACCTCTTTGATTGACACTAATTTCTCTCATTTCCTCTCCTTTCCTCTCTATATTATCTCTCATTTACTAATATAATGAGAGAAAAGAATCCCAAATGAACTATCGTAGGTTCAAATGACAATTAAAATTCCACCAGAAGAAATTCCAAATTATATTTTAAGTCAAATATAGTGATGTCTGATTATATGCACGGATTATTATTTTCCTTATTTTCCTTTTCTTTTTCTAGTCATGCACAGCATTTTTCTCAAAGGAAACAATCACAGTATTAACAACAAAAAGCCTACAACAGCTCATACTAGCGACCTGCTAGAAATTAATTTAAAAAAAATTGAATCATATGACTATCTTTAAATATCACACCCATAGATTTATTATTTGTTATAATTTTCTTTATCAGTAAATACAAATCCTAACCTTTTCATAGAGGCACAGTAACACGAGCTGTTTTTTACAACACATGTCCAAAAAGAAAAAGAAGTTTAGGGAAACTTTTTGCATCCTATTGAATTTATTTCAAGGGTTAATTGCACACAAAACCCCTGTAGTAGAACTTACTACCCCTGTAGTTTCATTTTGACAGGTAGGTCCCTTTGATGAACTTCTTTTTACTCTTTACTATGGATGACATTTTGGCAGATACTGGGTGAAGTTAGGTAGGCCTGTCTGCCAAAAGGAAACTAAGGGTCTATGTGCAATTAAGCCTTATTTCAATCCTCCACCTTTTGAACTTGCTGAAGCTTGACCAAGCCATAGTAAGATCCATTAGGCCCCTTCGCTAAGAGCGAAGAATGAGATCCCATCTCAACCACTGTTCCCTTCTCAAAAACTGCAATAAGATCACAGTTCTGTATCGTACTGAGACGATGAGCAACAACTACACTTGTTCTCCCAACCATCACTTTCTCTAGTGCTTCTTGCACAATTTTCTCCGAATGACTATCAAGTGCACTTGTAGCCTCGTCCAATAATAATATCGCAGGATTCTTCAGTATTGCTCTTGCAATCGCTATTCTTTGCTTCTGTCCACCGGATAGCTGGTGCCCACGGTCTCCACAGCACGTGTCATACCCGTGTTGTAGGACACTGATGAAGTCGTGCGCATTGGCTGCTTTTGCAGCGGCTTGTATTTCCGCCTCTGTTGCTCCTGCTGCTCCATATGCAATGTTATCGCGAATACTCCCAGAAAAGAGTGTTGGCTCCTGTTGCATAAGAACACCCAACAATTTAGTTTAACCTCGTCATTGTTATTTGGCTAAATTTCACTTAATCCCCCTGACTTTGTGTATTCCACTTAACTCCCCTTAACTTTGGGGTGTGACAGGTGTCTCACTTAAACCCCCGTAAACTTTGAAGTTTTTCCAAAACAGCCCCCCTAATGTTGTTACCCTGTAACGCTGAAATAACAAAAATCCCCTTTTTGAAAAAAATGGCCTAAAAGGTAAATTTTAATAGTTGAGAGGCATTTTCATCCTTTGTTTTCAAACTTAATGGTGATACTTTGAGGTGGTTATGTAGATGAGTTCAGGGGGTTAAGTGGCATAAACAAAGGTCAGGGCGATTATGTGCAACTCGCGAAAGTTCAGGGGGATTAAGGAAATTTACTCTTGTTACTTATTATGATTAGAAGTTGAAATGCTTCAGAAAATTGTAAAAGTACTTAGCCAATCAGCACATGCTTTCAGAAGTTGGTTCAAATGCTAAATGTAGCTGTTTCGAAGAGATTTTGATAGGGTGGTGGCTCGTAACTCACAAGTAGATGGCTGGCTCATCAAATAACCATATATTCCATCTTCTCCCTACTCGATGTGAGACTAAAGCCCCCACCCTTTTTTTTTTTTGGTTGTTGTTGTTGTTGTTGTTGAGGAAACAGAAACTGCATTTAATTCTCTTAACCAAAAAAAAAAAAAAAACTGCAGTTTCTACCACATTTTCCCCCATGCATTTAGGGATTTCTCGCATAGATCTTGTCCTTTGCTTCTTGATTTGATAAATTGGCCTTAGTTTGCTAATTAACTTAGGTGGTTACCAAATTATTCCCATCTTTATTCTACCACTTAAAAAAAATGCTTGTTGAAAAGAGGATAAATACACCAAAATGTGCACAGTCTAATAGGCATAACAAAGATGGGAGTGACTCCTGATCCCCATACTAGGCATAGGCTAATGAGCTCAAGGAAACATGAGAAAAGTGGTCCCCCCACATCACATATTTGGAAAGGGCCTACTTAGTTTGTCAATCAAACAGAAATCAGGATGGAGAAATAGTTATGTAAGTACCTGTCCCACGAGAGCGATGTGCCTGCGAAGCGGCGAAGGTTATATGATTTCAAGTCTATCCCGTCGATGTTCACTGTTCCATGCAATGGGTCATAGAATCGCCGATGAGCCCTATGATAGTGGACTTACGGACCCGCTCCATGCGAGAGCTGTAGATTTGCCAGCATCAATGTCAAGGGAGAATCCTTTGAAGATTATCATGTTAGGGCCAGCTGGATATGCAAACTCGACATTTCTGATTTCAATGCGACCATTTAGTTTCTCGGGGCAGTGGCCATTTTGGTCTTCAGGGTCAATGAAGGTGGCTCGATCAAGCACAGCAAAGACAGAACTGACTGCATCGGCACCCTTGGCAAGATCTGTAGTCCTGCTGCTGACATTAGCAACTACATGTCCAGTGATGAAGAGGATCATGAAGATCTGAAAGAGGCCCCTGGAACTAAGGTAACCTCGAAGTTACGAGCTGGCCTCCATACCTGTGAGAAATGTTGTGAAACTTTTTGGTTTTTGTTTGTTTAATAGAAATTTGATTTTAAGCTCTACTTGGCAATAGAATAAAGACATTTTTATTGGGTTTAATTCTTCTATTCAAATATAGATGAAGGACATGTTTTATACGTGCCAGAAGATAAGGGCAAAAGTGCAGGCTGTGAGGCTTTGGGATGTGCCAAGCACAATGCCAGCAAACCATGACTGGCGGATGCTATCACGGCGAGGGCCATCTTGCGAGAGGTTGAAGAGGTGAAGAATATGGTTCTGCGAAGAGAATGCAGTAACAGTGTGGATATTGGAGACAGCCTCGGCAATAAGCTTGCTGCCGTCGGCTTGAGCCTTGATGGCCTTGTTTGACATGCTCTGGAGGAGAACCTTGCGGGTATAGAAACAAATGCTGATGATGGGCTGGACCGCTATCATGACCAAGGCCAGACGCCATGAGATGATCAGACTGAGGATGCCTGAAATTGCAATTGTTGAGAGAGTCTGAATAAGGAAAGACATTCGATCACCCACCAATGATCTCACCTACAATCACATACAATCACTTCAATAATTAATTGTCTTGCTCGGCAATAAGAATTTCAATGTTGGGAACTGAATTTTTTTCTCAGAAAGTATGTTGTATTATCTTTATCGATAATAGCTACAAACATTGGCCGTATATTACTATTGCAATTATCCAAGTTGTCAATAGATAAGTGTTTGCTTAGTGAAAACCATAACCACAATATAGTTCAAATATCAGAAACACATGCATGCATGTACCTAACTCAAGTAAATTAAGTCTTATTCTTTCAGTTCTTAACAAATAGGTGGCCTTGGAAGTAGATCTTTCCCTTTTAAAGTTTTATTTGAAATTCTCAATGTTTGAGAAATAGTTTCTACTAGGAGCACCTTAAGGATACAAACCTTGATCACCAAAGGGTGCTGGGGTTAACTTTGTCATTTCACAGTTAAACTTTCATAGAGGGTCTCCAGCTTTACTTACTTTTTTTTTTTTTTTGGTTTGGCCCATCAGGATTCAGATATGTTCACCCGTTTTCTAAAGCTTCTTCTAAAATGACCTTACAGTTATACCAAATAACTGGTAGTTGTTAACTACATAGTTTACTCGAACACGGCTTTTGGGTGCTGTGTCCGTGTCCGACATGTCCGTGTCCAACACGTGTCGGACACGGATTCTCTGTAGACACGCCATGGACACGTGTGGTTCAAAGCAAAACCGATATCTCTATTACTTATAAACTAAACTAGTTTCTTTGGTTGTATTTGGTTCAAAACCAAACGGTTTTTGAACCCAAAAATTGAAACACATTATTTAAATATTTAAAAAATACCCATCGTATTATCCCATGTGATCAAAACTAAAATTTTGTTGTTAAACCTTATTCTTAATTTGATTTAACTTGATTCTTAATTGTTATAGATAATAGAAAGAAACATACAAATGATATAGATATTCTAATTCAATATTTCATCTCATGTGTGTGTATCCGTGTCCCGGTATCCTACATTTTACAAATTTGCCGCGTCCTATGTCCGTATCCGTGTCCATGTCCATGTCCACACCCGTGTCCGTGCTATCTAGTTAAAGTATGTTCTAAAATCATTAACTTCAAAAAGGGAGGAGAGGATCTTCTTCATACTGACCACATTTGCATCCTTCGCGAGTCGAGAATAGATGGCTCCTGTTGAGTTCTCATCCCTATCAAACCAACCAACTTCAAAAGTAAGCAATTTGGAAAACATCTGCTCTCTCACCCGCTTAGTGAGGTACTCCCCCATTACTCCAAAGTTGTAGTACATCACAATGTTGACCAACAAGAAAAAAACGGATAGAGAAGCTAAGAAGAGAGCATATATCCTTATCTTGCTTTTCATCTCACTATGATCTTTTAGAAAGTACACTGATATCAAGCTCCCATTAATGTATCCATTTAAAGGTGGTATCATTCCAAATGTTAGTGCCCCCAAGCACCCCATCAATGCTTGTTTCCACTCAGGTGCATTCAGCATCAATAACCTTCTAAAAGATGGAACTGCAAGATTAGGTTCGGGCTCAGTCTCAACAGCATCTCCGGTTCCCAGTGCATCATGAAGAGATCTGTCCATAACCACAATATAGTTCAAATATCAGAAACACATGCATGCATGTACCTAACTCAAGTAAATTAAGTCTTATTCTTTCAGTTCTTAACAAATAGGTGGCCTTGGAAGTAGATCTTTCCTTTTAAAGTTTTATTTGAAATTCTCAATGTTTGAGAAATAGTTTCTACTAGGAGCACCTTAAGGATACAAACCTTGATCACCAAAGGGTGCTGGGGTTAACTTTGTCATTTCACAGTTAAACTTTCATAGAGGGTCTCCAGCTTTACTTACTTTTTTTTTTTTTGGTTTGGCCCATCAGGATTCAGATATGTTCACCCGTTTTCTAAAGCTTCTTCTAAAATGACCTTACAGTTATACCAAATAACTGGTAGTTGTTAACTACATAGTTTACTCGAACACGGCTTTTGGGTGCTGTGTCCGTGTCCGACATGTCCGTGTCCAACACGGTCGGACACGGATTCTCCACGGACACGCCATGGACATGTGTGATTCAAAGCAAACTCCAATTTCCCCATTACATATACCATAAACTAGTTTCTTTGGTAATATAGGGTTCAAAACCAAACTGTTTTTAACCCAAACCGACACCCATTAATTAAATATTTGAAAAATGCCCATTGTATTATCCCATGCGATCAAAACTAAACTTTTGTTGTTAAACCTTATTCTTAGTTTGATCTAACTTCATTCTTAATTGTTATAGATAATAGATATTTGATCTAATATAAATTATATTTATGTAGCAGCGTCCCGTATCCTACATTTTACAAATTTGTTGTGTCCCATGTCCGTATCCGTGTCCATGTCCATGTCCACACCCGTGTCCGTGCTACCTAGGTTACCGTGCAAGACATGGTTTAATCATGTGCCAAGTATACATTTTCTTTTTCCCTTCCTCGAGATAAAGGATAACTTCGAGGCCAAACAAATCATGTGATCATAAATTTGACTCCATGCCTCTTCCAAAATATTAGAATTTACTACATCAGTGCTTTGAAAGTCAGTTGATTGTTAGTGCTATACTTAGAAATAATATTGAAATAATGGGTATTTCCCATAAATCAGATACTCGAAGCTTTCCTCGGGTATATTCAAATTTCTTTTACCTCGTCGAGCTACATCTACTAGCATGTGAGAGCCTTCTGCTCGTGCTATTACCGCGCCTGTCGGAACACTCGATGGAGGGTGAGAATGGCAAAGCAGAAGCCACTGATGTTGCTGAACACAGTGCTGTATTTGATGGTGCAGTCTGTTGCAGACGAACCAGTGAAGAATAAATGCAATTCTCATCACGTAAAAGTTCATCATGGGAGCCGATTTCAATTATCTGGCCTGCCTGGACCAATGCAATTATATCGGCCTTCTGGATGGTGGAGAGGCGGTGCGCAATCACTATAGTAGTCCGGCCAACTGAGGCTGCATCTAGTGCTCCTTGGACTACTCGCTCAGATTCAGAGTCGAGGGCACTAGTAGCCTCATCAAGTAGAAGGATCTTTGGTGACCTGACTATGGCTCTTGCAATTGCTATTCTTTGTTTCTGCCCTCCCGACATTTGAATCCCACCCTCACCAACCTATTCGTGACAATGAAAAGCATGGCTACAAGTTAGAACACATAATTCATTCACAAATTTAATTCTTTGATAAATAATCCACCCTCACTCCCTAAGCCGAAGCATATGGACCATCTTGATTAACCAGCAGCGCATCGGTTAAAATCAATGATGTAACTCTTCATAATTGTGGTATTGTTGTAAGACTTTCAAGGCAATAGTTTATGGTACCACATCAACAAAGCCGCTATCCCAAATTTATGGGGTTGGCTACAGCCTACATGAATCCTAATCTTCATTGAGTCCTATTATGGGCCATCTCCTTCATTAAGGATATACTTCTTAGTTGTTTCTAACCAAGATCTTTTAAGTCTACCTCTAGCCCGGTTAACTCCATTAACTATCATCTTATAAATTCTCCTAATTGGTGCATTTAGGCCTCCCATAGTACATGGCCAAACCATCTTAATTGATTTTCTCTCGCTTTATCGTCAATAGAAGCAACCTCTAATCGCCATTAACTACAATTTATCGAATATATGTGAATTTTAAGTAGATGGTGAGCAAATTATGAAGACAAGAAATCATGAGGTAGACAACTATCTGTAGAATCAGTGGTAGATAATTAAGTAAACCAACCTGTGACTCGTATCCCAAAGGAAGATTAGAGATGAAATTGTGTGCATTGGCAGATTCAGCAGCAGCCACCACTTCATCCATGGAAGCATCTTCTTTTCCAAACAATATGTTTTCTTTAATAGACCCCGCGAAGAGTGCAGGCTCTTGACTTACTAATCCCATCTGAGATCGCAACCATTTGAGCTGAAATTTCCGGATGTCCACCCCATCAAATAGTATCTCACCGCTATCCGGATCATAGAATCTCTGCAGCAATGCAATCACAGTCGACTTGCCTGAACCACTGCCTCCAACAAGTGCCACAGTCTTCCCTGTTGGAACCTTTAAGTTGAGACCCCTCAAAACGAGGTCCTGAGGTCGTGAAGGATACGCAAACTCCACTCCCTTTAATTCAACTCCCCCCACCACATTTTCAAGGACCTCTCCATCTGTATGTTCTGAATCAATCTTCGGTACTCTCCTTACAACATTGAAGGCTCTTTCTACAGCTGCTGTTGCTTCAGAAATGTCTGTCATATTTGAAAGGGCCGAACCAAGCGATCTGCAGAAATAGTTTCAACGAAAATAAAGAAAATGTAGTAGGCATCAGAAGAAAATTAGCTAAAGAATCTACAATAAGGTAAGTAAGCACTACAGGCCTCCGGCCAAGATGGAAGCTCCCACAGCGAAGATGTCACCACCCTTAGCACCATGGTACATGATCATGCGGCTACCATACCATGGGACAAAGGCTCTAAAGGCAAGTATGAGACCATTGAAACCAAGAGCAATTCCCTTTAATAAGCCTTGATGGAGGCCTAACTTGACGGAGCCCTCAAGGGTAGATGAGAACTCTGCTTTGGTCTTTGCTTCCCCTACAAATGAGTAGACCGTGCGGATAGATGAAATAGCTTGCTCTACAACAACTCCGGCCTTGCTGTATTCCTCTCTGTTTTGTCGTGCAATACCCATTTGTATTCTGTGATAAATGATGCCTGGTATGATGAGGAGAATAGCTAAGGGGAACATCACAAGAGCCATCCTCCATACTAGTATGAATGCTAGAATGTAACCCCCCAAAAAGGTGAAAAAATTCATTATGGAATTGGGCATCTGCAGCACAATTAAAAAAGTTTCACCTTATTCAACAATTTAGGACATTCTCTAAAGAAGAAGCAGCAAAACTCGCCTTCTCACTGAGGGCATCTTGGAGTACGAGGCTGTCGCTGGAGACACTGGTGATGACATCGGAAGTAGTGGTCCCTTTGAGGTCGAAGTACTCAATATCCTGTCTAAGGACGGCTTTTAAGTATTGGGTCCTCATTCTGGATGCTTGTCGTTCTCCAGTTCTTGTCCAGCAATATCCTTCTGCAATCACCAAACCAATCAGCATCATATTTCATTTTCAAAAACGGTGAAGAGAAACTAGAGAAGAAAGCGGGTGTGCACCTAAGAAACAAACCACGCATTTCCCGCATGCCAAGTAAGCCATATACAGAGCATTCTGAAAAAGAAAGAAAAGCACAATTTGCATAAGTAGATATATGCATGAAGAAACATGAGAGCAAGAAAGATGCATGACCATTTTAATTCTCTGTGTAAGTTGAGTTGAGGATTGTTCATTTCCGAAGCTGTTCATGAGCTTGCCAGCGATTAGAAGCATGAGTGGCATAGAAAAGCCATCCCCAATAGAGAAAATCCAAAAGACCACTATACCCCCTTAACAATTAAGAAAATCCAAAAGCTTTTTTCTATCTCCAATCCCCTTTTTTGTCATTTTGACAACAAGGATGGATTATAAGCCACTCATTTGCCAAACACTCTACTATTGAAAATGGATTATAATCCACTAAATTTACCAAACACTTTGGATTATATCTACTTGACTTATAAACTATTTGTGGATTACAAGCCAAGAGGATGTTTGGCAACTGGTCAAACTGGCTTATAAGCCACTTTTGTGACTTATAAGCCACTGCAACATGTTTGGCAATCGGCTTATTTTGGCTTATAAGCCCAAAAAAAAACAAGGTTTCCTAACCCAACTTATTTTTTAGTGGCTTATAAGCCATATGGTTTGACCAAGTAAATGTCAAGTTTACCCCTCAATGTTTAAGATAATTCCAAAGTCTATTCAATGTTTAAATTTTAGAGCCATCTCTAATTTGGTTATTTTGATAACAATGATGGATTATAATCTACTCATTTGCCAAACAATCTCCTATTGAAAGCGACTTATAATCTATTTTTTTACCAAACACTTTGGCTTATAATCCACTTGGCTTATAATTCATTTGTGGATTATAAGCCAAGTTCCCAACATGCCCTAAGTAGATTATAATCCAAAGTTGCCAAACATGCCCTTAGTTTGACTAGTTCGGTTCGGTCTATTCGGTTTGACGTGGAGTAGTTCAATTCAAAATAAGTATATAGACCCAAATGAGAGATGCGTACTAAGAAACGGTGAATGAAAATGTGGATTAAAGGATAATAGATAAAAAAGCGATGGAAATTAATTGAAAAAATAAATAATATAAGGAAAAATGAGAAAGAAATTTGAGGACTAATAAAAAGAAAGAAAGAGTATTATATAGACAATTGAGAGAACGATCGGTTCAGTTTGTTTTGGTTGAAATTTTCTTAAACCAACCCAACGGACATATTCTAAAACCGAATTGAACTGTCAAAATTCGATCAGTTCAATCGGTTTAGTCAGTTCAAACCGATTACTACTCATCTCTGCCTAATTGACATGTTCATTTATTTAAAGAGGCCTTTTTTTTAAACGTTTTAGTAATGAGTTCCTGATGAGATATTTTCAATAAGAGAGTAGCAGACATGGAAATTTAGGAAAAATAGAAAGTCAAAATTTTTATTATTACGGTTTGAAAAAGAAATGTGAACATCAATGCAAATATTTCTATGTGAAAGTTAGGAAAAATGTAATCGTAGGGGTGAACAAGCGGTCAGTTCAATCGATTTTGACTATTTTAGATCAAATCGAACTGAACTGTCGTATATTTAGAAACAAATTGAACCTTAACAAGTCACTCCAGTTTCATGCGGTTTAGTTTGAACCTAGACCGGTCCAATTAAGAAATCATGTGGTATTAGTCCAAAATACATAACACCCTTCTTTCTTCAATTCACCTACTACTCTCAACATTGAAAATTTATCCAATAAACTAACTCGTGATCTGACATTCAATCTTTACCAATTAAAATTGGTGCTAGAACGGTGGGTGCAACATATATAATACAAAAATAGTAAATTTTAGATAATTTTTTATCTATTCGTCAGTATCACTTATTACTTCACAACTCTTTTATTGACATTTATCATTCCCCAATTCACAAAGAAGTGGGGGTCATGTACAATTTAAAATGTCAATTAAGGATTAGTAAGTGCAAATATATGGATTGAAAGATCTTAAGTGCTACTAAGAAATAAAGGAATTATCTACGCTTTTCAAGTCTTATTAATATGTGAAAACATAGTTCAACAAATGAGTATGAATGTTGTACAAGATAATGATAACATCAAGAGATAAACATAATATATTATCATTAGTGAAAAAGAATCGATCAAAGGATTTTAAGTTTGCTTACGTTTGGAGTTTGGACTTCAAGTATTAATCCTAAAAGGCTATACATGTAAAAGAGATTTTTTAGGGTAAATTTCACAAACCCTCCAAAATTTTTGATGTGTTTACCCTTGAACTAAATTTATTCTGTGAAACCTTAAACCCCGCACGCACCAAGCACGTGACTTTAATAGGCCAAAATACCCTTGGTAATAAAACAATCCCTATATATCCTTAACTTTTATATTTTGGTTGTTTTGTTGAGGGTTTTGGGTAATCTGCTAAACCGTAATGGGATATGTTAGGATAAGCTGAAAGTTTAGGAGGTTATTTGAGACACCCCAAAGTTCTAGGGGTTTAGTGATTTTTTTTTGGGGAGGGGAGGGGGTTGTGAAGTTTACCCTTGTTAACCATATATAGAGAAGCGAGGTTGCTTGAGAGTTGGGGAGGGGAGGGGAGGGAACCAGGCCTCATTCCTTACTCCATCTCGAACCAATTTGGAGGGAGGTGTGAACGAAGGTGAACTTTCCACATCCATTCCCCAGAAAAGATTGTGAAGAGTTTTGCACCTCCCATCAATTCATCAATCCAAAAAGCTGTAAAAAGAAAAGAGAAAAAGGAAGAAGAAAAGTTACCAAGCAACTCAAATCATACATTTCCCTCTTTAGGAAGTCACTTCCGAACCTTTACTCGGGGTATTTCCGGAGATTTCAGATACTTTTACTTTCAGACTTATTTTTTGATGGCTAATTAGTACTTAAATACCTATAACTTCTCTTAGTTTGCACTTATATACTCTCACTTATTTTGGGCAGCACTTATATACCCTAAAGTTTCCAAAAGTTGCATTTTAATACCTTCTGTTAGGCAAATATGATAAAATTTGATGTCTCATGTGACACTCACAAGCTAATTTTAGAACATTTTAACCCTTATTGTTTGTTGAATTTACACCTCACAGTTGCAACTCCCGTCCAATCCATAACTTATTAGAAATCCTAACTAAGCACATGTTATCAAGGTTTTAAATGTCGGATGTCGGGTTCATGCCTGATAGCTAAAATTCATGTCGGATAGCGGAAATCGGGGATATGTCGGGGGGCATATACTAAATATCGGATTGCCATATCGGATGGATTTATACTTAATTTTGGTCACCAAGATGGAATGCATTTGTCATGTTATAGTTTATCCTACTTGAGTTGAATATTCATCATCAAGACACGAGTTGTTTTCCATTTCTTGAAGGGAAACATTAAAATATTATGCCAACAAATAAATAAAATACACATTGTCAAACTAGAACTTTCGAAGTGCCTTGCATAAAATTAACATAATGTAAAGTGCCTTGCATAAAATTGACATAAAGTGTTAAGACTTTGAATTGATTTCAAGCTATGGTTCAAACTTATTGTTTACATCACGCTTTTATGAATTTGCAATTTCAATTTGTAGAGACGAAGACGAACGAGAGGAGATCGCGACAGAAAAGAGAGCAATATTTTTTTCTTTGCCCTAATCGGTATTATATGCTACTATGGGAACAAAAGGCTAAAAAAGGAATTAATCAGGTTTGGGTTTTGAGTACTAAAGCCAAATCCCAATAGTTATCAACTAAAAAAAAAACGGCCGATTTCCGATTTTTCAAGGATGAAAATCGGCCGATATATCTGCAATATCCCCCGACATGTCCGACATGGACCTCGAAAACGATATCCGACATGAAATGGCCATATCCGTGTCGCTCTAGCCTCTAATCCGACATGTCGGCCGACATTTAAAACCATGCATGTTATAAAAGGAAATATTTACATTTGTAAAAATGGTAAGGTTTGCTCTAGTAACTTTATAATCCTATATTGTATCGCATAACATATATTTTATAACATCATGTTCTTCACGCAATCGCTATTATTCAATTGTCATCAAGCCAAATATCTAGGTTTTCTTCAAAATCCACCTCGCCCCTCACCACATGAAGCGCTTAAGTGATGCAAATATTTTTGGAAGAATATGAATTAGATAAGTGTAAGTGGTTTGTTAGGTATGTCTTCCTCACTCAAAAATCCAAAGAATTTATATCAAAATATTGTCGCTTTCTCTCTAAAGCTATTCAAATCCCAAATCAGGCTAGATACTGCACTTTGTCCCTCTGAAAGAAAATGAGACAAGACTGATGTCAATGATCCATCATATTTTTAAACCGTCTAATGTAAACCCTTAAATGCTAAATGCTATGTCTGAAATCGGTGAGGTAGTTTATTTTTTGTGGGAACTTAAGCATAGTAGTTAATACAATGAATTGGTATATGTTCAGATTTTGGCACCATGCCTACAATTTGGTAGGATTCCAAAGTTTGCAAATAAATAATAAGCAACTATAGTGAGATTTGATAGGGATTTAGATTGCAGGACTTATACAGCTTCTTATAAGGTTGCAGTGGAAAACTCTCAATACAAAAATGAGACAACAGTCAGCAGTGGCGGATCTAGGATTTCTTGAAAGTGGTGTCACTATCTATTTAACAATTTAAAAAACTTTACAATTTTCCTTGATAAGTTTTTATCTTTTGAGAAAAGTACATAATCACATCATTAATAACACTATCAAATACATCTTTCTTAATATAATATGTCACTAATCACGAATTCTCAAGTTCCGATCTTGAATTTTGGTGTGAGTTTTTGTCAAGTTTCTTAGTTATCCCCTTCTCAACTGTCAAATTGTCACAAAATCCTACTTAAGTTTTGGGGTTCTCAGAAAGTTCCCCCTTCAACTTTCAACATCATTCAAAGAAAATCCTTGTCAGATTAATCGCATTCTCACATGTGTGATTAAATTACGTAGGGAGACTTTTATAGTGAAAATTGTGCTTCATGTCTTTAGGGTTTTGGAAATTGAAAGTTGAAGGGGTTTTCGAGAAACAAAAACTGAAGAAGGTTTTGTAACATTTTAGAAGTTAAGGGAGTTATCTAAGAAACTCCCAAACTAAGAGGTTTTTGTGAAATTTACCATTTTAATTGGATGGGATCGTGGCAATTTAAAATTTTAGGTTGGGTTATGTCAAAGGGGGTCATCTAAATTAAAATGTGGTAAATTTCTTAAAGAGATGGGTTTTTTATGTGTTTTTTTTGTTTGGGGTGCTGTTCTTGGTCCTCCTTGACCAAACTGGTGTCACGTGACACCAGTTTGGTTAAGGTGGATCCACACTTGACAGTCAGCATCCAACCAGAACGTTTCTAGCGGAAACATGCTTATCTTGACTTAATTAAGATTATCACTATTGACAACATGGTGATACAAGCCCCCACGATGTTTATGGTTTATTATATGAGTTTTAAGTTTCTTAAACATCACATTTTCTGAAACGAGATACAGTGTTACTTCTTCCTACGGAAATACTAATATTTAATTTGTTTTGTTACTTTTCGGTTATAGTTGGAAATTCCATTTTGAGGTTTTCCTATCAAATGGGTACCACTCTAATGTGCAAATACTAACTCCATCAAAAAGTTCTGTTGTTTTCTTTGATATCAAAGAATGAGAACTAAAACAAACAGAATCAAGGTCATGTACTACAAGTAACCAAATATCACAATTTATTTCTTCAATTCAAAAAGGAAAAAAGAAATGTTAACAATATGATCAAGTTGGGGATTTTCCAAGAAAAGAAAAATCTTAAAACACTTGAAAGATTAACATATCTAGCACTAGATCCAACCACATTCGTTCATTAGATCATTGTTTAAAAATACCAATCTCTTCAACATTTGTTTAAGAAAGCCAACATCAAGATGATAACTTCCCAAGTCAGTAATTTATAGCTGCATCAATGTCGAAGCGTGGAAACCAAATAAATATTCACAACGATTGAAGAATCTAGGTTATATATTTATTAATTGAGTCTAGAAAATTGACGCACGTTACCTCCACCGACATTTGTGATCGATTCAGAGAAGTCAGTCGCTTGAATTTTGCCAAAATTGATAATCAAATTAAAATCCCGGGCCATGAGTGATAATAGTTTTTGAATATTTTGATCAAATTGAGAATCAAATTAGGGGCTTAGGAGAAAGGGTGATGGAGGTGGATAAATTGGGGAAAAGGGTTTTGAGGAAAGTAATCAAGAAACAATTGGTTAAAAATTAAGTAGTAACATGACCTTTATTTTTATATTTTCTTGTGCTTTTTCTTTTGGGTTTTTCCGATATTGGTCCCCCATATCAAATATCTTCCTCTTCCATATTTTGATATTAGTCCTCCAAATCTTCATATTTTTAAGTTAGTCCCTAAAACGTTATTAGTGTTTTCAAATTAATCCCTCTAGTTAGCACCAGGTTAAAAGATTTGAATCAAAACCTATTATGCTAACTTTTAAGAAAATTATAACAAATAATAAACCTATAGCTGTGATATCAATGTCAAAATATTTAATATCCTATTCGTGTTTTCAAAATCATTATCTTCAAAATCATTATCATCCTTGGAACTAGAGGTTCGATTTTTCTAATGAGTGCTCGTGGGCACTTGTTAGGAGCTGAGAGAGATAGAGAGAAAAGAATAGAAAGTGAACCTCTTTGATTGACACTAATTTCTCTCATTTCCTCTCCTCTCCTCTCTATATTATCTCTCATTTACTAATATAATGAGAGAAAAGAATCCCAAATGAACTATCGTAGGGAGCAAAGCTCCTATGAACTTAAGTTCATAATGAATAGTGGTGCACCAACTTTTCTAACCACTCATCTTGCTTTGGGATCCGTGAAAGATATAAAGGCCACTTTGAGATTTGTGCATCACAAATCTCAAGGCAAGATGAGTGGATAAAAAAGTTGGTGCTCCACTATCCATTATGAACTTAAGTTCATAGGAGCCTTACTCCTATCGTAGGTTCAAATGACAATTAAAATTCCACCAGAAGAAATTCCAATTTATATTTTAAGTCAAATATAGTGATGTCTGATTATATGCATGGATTATTATTTTCCTTATTTTCCTTTTCTTTTTCTAGTCATGCACAGCATTTTTCTCAAAGGAAACAATCACAGCATTAACAACAAAAAGCCTACAACAGCTCATACTAGCGACCTGCTAGAAATTAATTTAAAAAAATTGAATCATATGACTATCTTTAAATATCACACCCATAACATTATTATTTGTTATAATTTTCTTTATCAGTAAATACAAATCCTAACCTTTTCATAGAGGCACAGTAACACGAGCTGTTTTTTACAGCACACGTCCAAAAAGAAAAAGAAGTTTAGGGAAACTTTTTGCATCCTATTGAATTTATTTCAAGGGTTAATTGCACACAAACCCCCTGTAGTAGAACTTACTACCCCTGTAGTTTCATTTTGACAGGTAGGTCCCTTTGATGAACTTCTTTTTACTCTTTACTATGGATGACATTTTGGCAGATAGTGGGTGAAGTTAGGTAGGCCTGTCTGCCAAAAGGAAACTAAGGGTCTATGTGCAATTAAGCCTTATTTCAATCCTCCACCTTTTGAACTTGCTGAAGCTTGACCAAGCCATAGTAAGATCCATTAGGCCCCTTCGCTAAGAGCGAAGAATGAGATCCCATCTCAACCACTGTTCCCTTCTCAAAAACTGCAATAAGATCACAGTTCTGTATCGTACTGAGACGATGAGCAACAACTACACTTGTTCTCCCAACCATCACTTTCTCTAGTGCTTCTTGCACAATTTTCTCCGAATGACTATCAAGTGCACTTGTAGCCTCGTCCAATAATAATATCGCGGGATTCTTCAGTATTGCTCTTGCAATCGCTATTCTTTGCTTCTGTCCACCGGATAGCCGGTGCCCACGGTCTCCACACCACGGTCATACCCATGTTGTAGGACACTGATGAAGTCGTCGCGCATTGGCTGCTTTGCAGCGGCTTGTATTTCCGCCTCTGTTGCTCCTGCTGCTCCATATGCAATGTTATCGCTAATACTCCCAGAAAAGAGTGTTGGCTCCTGTTGCATAAGAACACCCAACAATTTAGTTTAACCTCCTCATTGTTATTTGGCTAAATTTCACTTAATCCCCTGACTTTGTGTATTCCACTTAACTCCCTTAACTTTGGGGTGTGACAGGTGTCTCACTTAAACCCCCGTAAACTTTGAAGTTTTTCCAAAACAGCCCCCCTAATGTTGTTACCCTGTAATGCTGAAATAACAAAAATCCCCTTTTGGAAAAAAATGGCCTAAAAGGTAAATTTTAATAGTTGAGAGGCATTTTCATCCTTTGTTTTCAAACTTAATGGTGATACTTTGAGGTGGTTATGTAGATGAGTTCAGGGGGTTAAGTGGCATAAACAAAGGTCGTATGATATGCAACCGGCGAAAGTTCAGGGGGATTAAGGAAATTTACTCTTGTTACTTATTATGATTAGAAGTTGAAAAGCTTCAGAAAATTGTAAAAGTACTTAGCCAATCAGCACATGCTTTCAGAAGTTGGTTCAAATGCTAAATGTAGCTGTTTCCGAAGAGATTTTTGATAGGGTGGTGGCTCGTAACTCACAAGTAGATGGCTGGCTCATCAAATAACCATATATTCCATCTTCTCCCTACTCGATGTGAGACTAAAGCCCCACCCTTTTTTTTTTGGTTGTTGTTGTTGTTGTTGTTGAGGAAACAGAAACTGCATTTAATTCTCTTAACCAAAAAAAAAAAAAAAACTGCAGTTTCTACCACATTTTCCCCATGCATTTAGGGATTTCTCATAGATCTTGTCCTTTGCTTCTTGATTTGATAAATTGGCCTTAGTTTGCTAATTAACTTAGGTGGTTACCAAATTATTCCCATCTTTATTCTACCACTTGAAAAAAATGCTTGTTGAAAAGAGGATAAATACACCAAAATGTGCACAGTCTAATAGGCGCATAACAAAGATGGGAGTGACTCCTGATCCCCATACTAGGCATAGGCTAATGAGCTCAAGGAAACATGAGAGAAGTGGTCCCCCCACATCACATATTTGGAAAGGGCCTACTTAGTTTGTCAATCAAACAGAAATCAGGATGGAGAAATAGTTATGTAAGTACCTGTCCCACGAGAGCGATGTGCCTGCGAAGCGAGCGAAGGTTATATGATTTCAAGTCTATCCCGTCGATGTTCACTGTTCCATGCAATGGGTCATAGAATCGCTCGATGAGCCCTATGATAGTGGACTTTGCAAATTAAGAACAAAATATGAGATCATTACGGATATAAGGATCGGTTTTTCGAATCTCATATCATAATATTAATAATAGAAAAAAAATGGGTATGAAAGTGGTTGCTCATTTTAGCTTTAATGACTAGCGGTGAGTCTAGTGCGAGGCTCGTCCTGCTATCACATGAGAGCAAATGGGCCACCAAGCTTATCTTTTGGTAGCTCATTTGGCAGCTGAGGGTCAATATGGCCTATTATTAACATAATAGTAAAATATAATCTATCCTTTTTTTTAATCAGAAAATAATGTATCCTATTCATAAATAGGTTTTAACGGTCTGAAACATAGATATTAATAGGAAACTTTGCAAATTGTCATCCACAATAATGAAAAGCCTTGTTTCATCAGTAATGAAAAAAGGATAGCAACTCCAAGAGCAGAGCAAAAGTGCACCACAGAGGCAAAGTTTTTGAAAAAAAAAAAAAAAACATTTAATGGTTCAAGCTGGCATATTACAGTATCATTTTAAGACGTGTAGTTTTATAATCAGCTTAAGCACAACAATGCTTTGACGAGTGGTTGAATTGTTTAGTTGGAGGTATAATTTGCAAAAGATAGTTACAGTAGTAAATGTCACTACCCCAAATTCCTGAACCCAAAGGAACTTGGAGCCGAACTAAACTTGCTAACAATTTACTCAAACAGATGACAGATCTGACTTTCAAATTTACCAGGAACGGAGATTTATTCAAATTTACCTAAAGACTGTAACCAAAGGAGTTTGATTTGCCATTTGGCTAGTGCCTATTGATACCATACTCACAAAAGGAAAACTGAATTGGGGAAAAATGCATCTGCCATCATTAATAAAGAGTAAATGTAGGACATTTTGAATCTATAAATGGATATCTGAACAGCTTATTTGTATACTTTTATACCATCAATTGATAGTACCTTCATCCGAAACCAAAAGATCGACCCAAGTTCATGCAAGAAGAGGGTTTGCAAGAATTTAAAATCTTAGCCATGGTGAATATGTTTGTTTAAACATGAAAGTTGGTTGTCAAAATTAAAAGTTTCCTCTCAGTGCAAAAATAACTCTAAAAACAGATATAAAGAAAAAGAAAATAGAAACAACAGCAGCTAATGGATTATGACAAATCGTTATGCAACAAACCTGCAAGGTGAACTTGTGATTCTTGTCATGGCTACACAATTTGGAGGCCAAGACGGTGTAGTACTTGTTGAACACCTTTTCTTGTAAGCAGCATCCCACAAGGACCCTCATTATTGCTCTATCCTGTGGTTCAATTCGAAAAAAGAAGGGCATGAAAAATAGTTATATCAAACAAACAACAAATACACCAAAGAGGACAGTAACCTGCTACCCAGTTAGACCGAGCTTTAGAATCTTCTCAAACGCATCAATGTAGTCTTCTCCACTCATTATGACACAAAAAATTGCTCGCCTCACATCACTATTCATCCTTTGTGCTGATGCGAGGTGCAACAACTTTGTGTCTCTAGGACATCTTTGCTGATTGTAGTTGCCACCTCTTCAACATTATCCTCTGTGGAAGCAATTTCACCAGATAGCCACCACTGCCCTTTCTTTTCAGGATCAAGAAGCTTGCTCCATTTGAGCCCACGAAGTAGAATATCCTCAGCCCTCAGCTGCACAAATTGAACAATAAAGTGAAAGTTATTAAAGCTGGAATTAGGCAACCAAAAAAAACTAAATATTACTTGGACAGTATTTCTTTCTTTGAACTATAAATGAATTTAGTAAAAGATATCCATGTAAGACAACTATGCGAATCAAACAATAACAAACGATAAAAGGTGACGAGGATGACCTTTTGCAGCCATTTTTTGATTCGTGTATGATGGGCAGGATCATCTTTTGGTCTCTTTTTGTTGTTCTTTATGTCACATATAGTCTCAAGCATGAATTCCATCTGCAGAAAGAGTTGAACAAGGATTTAAATAACAAATTTCAGGAGATCATTTTAAAGAAGGATACCAGTCAGAAGCTTACTCTTTTATTATTCATCATTGGTTTCCCATCCTTCTCAGACTTAGAGAACAATCTTGCTTCATTCACTTTATTCTGAATGCTCAGAACAAAATCTTTCATGGCAGCTGGATCATCACTCCTCAGTTTCATCCCACAGCCTATGTTAATAAAAAAAAGGAAAAGATTATTAAACTGAACCTTAAGCTTCATAGATAAAGAAAAAACATGCAGGCACAAAAAATCAGATATATACACAAAAAATACATGCGAAGACACATGCATGAGCGTGCATACTCGTGTAGGTATGAAAGCACACATGCGACGCACACACATGAATTCGGATATAGTCAAAGTATCGTGCTATGGTGACATCACTTGTGAGATGATTTGGATACAACGGCTATTAAAGGAGCTAGGATGTGACCCTACCTCTCCCATGCGGCTATATTGTGACAACCAGGCATCACTCCAGATTGCAAACAATCCAGTCTTTCATGAGAGGACAAAACACATCGAGGTAGATTGCCATATTGTGCGTAATCGGTGGTGGAGCGTAAAAATATTGAAACTCGCATGTCGCCTCAGAAGATCAACTAGCAGACATCCTCACCAAGTCTTTAGGCAAGCCACGTGTTCAATCCATTTGTAACAAACTGGGCATGTATGCTATATATGCTCCAGTTTGAGGGGGAGTGTTAGAGATTAGATATGTAATTATAATAATATCAGGGTGTTTGATGTAAAATACACCCTCAGGTCTCCTATAAATAAAGGTCAAGAGAGAGTCTCAATTGAGCTCTTTAGAAGTCCAAATACCAATCTTTACAGTAATATCGTATAAGAAAAAATATGACTACAAATTGAGGGAAGCTAAGTGCAGAGAACTGACATTGTAGGATTGTTAAGATAGTTGACACATCCATCTCCGTCAAACGCTTGCTCAACACAGATAGAAGGTCATATATGAGATCACTATACGCCAAACAATCAAACGTGAGTTATAAGAAAGCAGATAAGCGTAATAATAATTTTAAAAAAAGCAATAAGCACAAACAAATAGGTGTACTCATATGCTAATCATATGGTATTTCTGGAGGATAATAAACCAAAAGAAACAAAAATTTCATAAAGAATGACAGAGAGTTGGGAAAGTGTTCTATTATGCTCTTGACTCTGTGGAATCTGGGAATTGAATTTAAACTCCAATAGCAAATATATAATCCTTCACCTTTTTTCTGGACCTTTGTCCCTATAAAAGTATTTGGAGGATGCCAAATGTCTTTTAGGATTATAGCAAGCCAATCTATTGTTCATAGCTTCCATGGTCAAAGTTTTGACACTAAGAGAGGGTTCATATCAAGTCGACAGTAGCTCATAACACTTCATCAATTTTTTTATGGGATGGCATGGATGATGTTGATGAAATAGCTCATGATGCTGATGATGGTAATGATGCTAAACTAAGTAGTTGATTCATCATTGTTACTTACTCCACGAACCAAATTTTTTTCCATGTCTTTCAAAAGAAAAGCTGTACTCGTCACTGATATTAGAAATAACCATAGAAAAGTATTGCTTATAATTCACTGTCATTGTTAATTACTCCCTAAACAAAAATTTTTGTTCCTGCCTTTCAAAAGGAAAGCTGTACTCACCATTGATATTAGAAATAACCATAGACAAGTATTGCTATATAATTCACTGTCATTGTTAATTACTCCGTAAACCAAAAGTTTTCTCCATGCCTTTTAAAACGAAAGCTGAACCCATAACTGATATTGGGAAATGACAAAGTACTGCTACATAATTCACTGAATCCACACAATTTACTAATACATGCTTAGAACAGAACAAAGTTTCTTCACGCCACAAAATTATTGTGGGCTCACAAGGTATGATGTTCATATATTGGAATGCAAAAAAGCATAAAAACCTTGACCTACTGAAATCTCTTTATACAGATGTTAAGCTAAAAGCATTAAATTGAGAGGTATAAGATACAGATGTTACAAACCTTGAACAAACACCAAATATGCACAAATAAGAGATTAGCAAAATAGGATTTCGTAAAGAAAGACCGTCATCCTTTGAGTACTCATCCTTGAAAGAAAGAAAAGAAAGAAAAGTTAAAGACAAGCAACTCACTTGGTGTTCCAATATATCTAACTGATGACAACATAAAGATATTACAATGAAAGATATGATAGCAATATACATGGGAAATTAATCAGCTTCTATATAATTCAATAGTACAATTATTTACAATTGTGCATAATCACAATGACTACGTTTAAACTTGTAGATGAATTATACTGTTATTCATTATACTGTTGTTCATTTGAGTACTCATCCTTCTCAATTTTTGTTCCATTCTCCATGTTTCTTCTTTTCGTCTTCTTCTTCATCTCCTCCTCCTCCGCCTCTTGTTAGACCAGACGCTTTTCCTTCTATTTTATCATTCAGACTTTTTTGTAAAAAGTTTTTCCACATGTTTTACATGAGATGCCATTTTTAAATACACTTGCAGCAAACCTGACGCACATAACCTGCTGGCTTCCTTGACTTATAGAGCTTATGTGCAATTATAATATAGTTTTAATATTTGCATACAGTTCACAACTTTTATACAATAAGATCTGATGCTGATCTGTTAGCTGGTACCTGTCCCATTTGGAACATGATACCTGCCATGATATAAAGTTGTTAAGATCTGCTCAGGAGACTAATGTCTTGGCCCCTTCAGAACCCATCAATATCCCTCACCACATGAAGATCAGTTAAATGATGGAATTAGTTTTGGAGAAATATGGATATGTTTCATAAAAGCATAAATGCCGTTAGATGTCTAGTTCCTCATTTAAAAATCCAATGAGTTCATAAACATATTGATGTTTTCTAAAGCTGTTCAGATCTCTATGCAGGCTAGGTACTGCACTTTGTCCCTCTCAAAACAACTAGACCAATTGACCCGTTACACTTTTAACCCGCTTACTGCCTACAATTGGGTAGAAACCCTTGAATGCTAGATGCAATATCTAAAGTTAGCAAACTAGTTAACAAGGAATTGTTTAGTGTTAAGATTGGTTGGATTCCTAAGTAGGCAGTTAGAATAATACAGCCAAAGTAAGAGCCTTAGTTTGGAAATAAATATTAAGTGACTATACTGGGGTTTAACATAGAAAGTCTTAGTTACAAATGTTTTACAAGTTCATAATGTGGTAGTGTAGAGACTTATTCTCAGAGGTGGTCCGAGTTGCAGTTGAAAACTCTCAAACTATACTTGAAGAAGCCAACAATCGAGCATCCCAACAATCTCTGACAATGTTCATATTATTCCTTTTGATAACATGATCATATTCGAGGAACTCTTGTGATACTAATGGTTAGTTTCACCTGAAATAAGGAGGCTTAAGTTTCCTAACCATTAAACTTTCTCCAAAGAGCTATGGCCTTACGTCATCCTCGAAGAGCTAGGGGTATTTTTTCATAAAAACCACCTTTAAAATAGAGTCATTCTATACAAACCACCTTTAAAAGATTTTTTCTTGCAATCAACCACCTAGGCCTACTTTTTAGTTAATTCTTTCAATAACCTAACCTCTATTAAGGATCATCTCTCTAATATACTTGGTATCGGACAACTAGTTATTACAGCAAAACCAAAAAAACTAAACTTAAAAGTGAGTTCATGCGGTTGATTGCAACAAAAAACCGTTTAAAGATGGTTTATGTATAAATTGACAATCAAATGTGATTTCTATAGAATGACCCTATTTCAAAGGTGGTTTCTAGGAAAAAGCCCAAAAGCTAGAATAAATGAATTAAATAACCTTTTAAGGAATAAAATAATGGCGAAATGGATTGGATTGAATTAGTTAATTAAACAAATTAAGACTAGTTTAATCTTTTCAAAAAAATTACTCATTTTGACATAATATTCTAATCTTAAAAATTAGGATGACATAAATTAAAGGGAGGACTACAATTTGGAGGATAAATACTAAAATGACATGGAAGATAACTTCAAAACTTCCTATAATTGGCGGTATATATATGAAAAAAGACCCAAATAGAAAAGCCAGAATCATCCATCACAGTATTGTGGTGAAATACTAACATTCGGTTTAACTTGTTGATTTCCAATTTATAGTTATAATTCCAATTCGAGGTTTGCTACCAAATAGGTATCAATCACAACTGTGCAAATACAATTTTCACCTTTCTTCTTTCATATTTAGAATGCATTTGTTCCACGGCTTAAGTAACAGGAGTAGAGATCCCAAACTTTTAAGTTTTAAGAAATTTTCAAACAGAAACTTTCTCCCAAATCCTTGGTACAATTTACATATGGAAATCATCCTCTTTAACGATTGCATACTTTTACAAAATCAACAACAAGCAATTAACATCAAAAGTCTGCAGTTTGTTGCTACATCAATATCGAAGTGTGCAAACCAAATAAATATTCAAAATGATGACAACATGATGATAGAGAAATCGAAGCTAAATCTTTACCTAGATAACTAATAGTCTTGGAATTTATGCGTGTTACCTTCACCAACGTTTGGGATCAATTCAGAGAAATGAGTCCCTTGCATTTTGTTGAAACTCACATTTCTCACAAAATTAGAAAATTTTCAAAGTTGAATTAGGAGAAACCGCCACAGAGATGGGTAATTTGAGGGAAAGATGAATTGGGTGTTTTCAGATAGTAAACCTTTTTCATTATTTTCCTTTTTTAATCTTTTTTTTTTCCTTTTTCTTGGGCTGAAAAAAAGGCTGGTTACTAGTTATGGAATTATGTGAATTTTAGAGAAATAAGTGCACCTACTTGTAGGTGTGAGCACATGGTCAGTTCGATTGGTTTTTTACGGAACTGAACCGAACTATTCTATATTTAAACCAAACTGAGCTGATCAAAATTAGAGCATGTTTGGGAATTGGTCAAAGTGGCTTATAAGTCACTTTTATGGCTTATAAGCCACCAAGACATGTTTGGTAAACAGTTTATTTTGGCTTATAACTTATAAGCCAAAAAATAATAAGCTGGGGTAACCCTCAACTTATTTTTGCATGATAAGCCATATAGTTTGACCGAGTAAAAGACCACTATACCCCTTAACAATTAAGAAAATCCAAAAGCTTTTTCTATCTCCAATCCCCTTTTTTGTCATTTTGACAACAAGGATGGATTATAAGCCACTCATTTGCCAAACACTCTACTATTGAAAATGGATTATAATCCACTAAATTTACCAAACACTTTGGATTATATCTACTTGACTTATAAACTATTTGTGGATTACAAGCCAAGAGGATGTTTGGCAACTGGTCAAACTGGCTTATAAGCCACTTTTGTGACTTATAAGCCACTGCAACATGTTTGGCAATCGGCTTATTTTGGCTTATAAGCCCAAAAAAAAAGCTTTCCTAACCCAACTTATTTTTAGTGGCTTATAAGCCATATGGTTTGACCAAGTAAATGTCAAGTTTACCCCTCAATGTTTAAGATAATTCCAAAGTCTATTCAATGTTTAAATTTTAGAGCCATCTCCAATTTGGTTATTTTGATAACAATGATGGATTATAATCTACTCATTTGCCAAACAATCTCCTATTGAAAGCGACTTATAATCTATTTTTTTACCAAACACTTTGGCTTATAATCCACTCGGCTTATAATTCATTTGTGGATTATAAGCCAAGTTCCCAACATGCCTTAAGTAGATTATAATCCAAAGTTGCCAAACATGCCCTTAGTTTGACTAGTTCGGTTCGGTCTATTCGGTTTGACGTGGAGTAGTTCAATTCAAAATAAGTATATAGACCCAAATGAGAGATGCATATCAAGAAACGGTGAAAGAAAAATGTGGATTAAAGGATAATAGATAAAAAAGCGATGGAAATTAATTGAAAAAATAAATAATATAAGGAAAAATGAGAAAGAAATTTGAGGACTAATAAAAAGAAAGAAAGAGTATTATATAGACAATTGAGAGAACGATCGGTTCAATTTGTTTTGGTTGAAATTTTCTTAAACCAACCCAACTGACATATTCTAAAACCGAATTGAACTGTCAAAATTCGATCAGTTCAATCGGTTTAGTCAGTTCAAACCGATTACTACTCATCTCGCCTAATTGACATGTTCATTTATTTAAAAGGCCTTTTTAAACGTTTTAGTAATGAGTTCCCGATGAGATATTTTCAATAAGAGAGTAGCGACATGGAAATTTAGGAAAAATAAAAGTCAAAATTTTTATTATTAAGGTTTGAAAAGAAATGTGAACATCAATGCAAATATTTCTATGTGAAAGTTAGGAAAAATGTAACCGTAGGGGTGAACAAGCGGTCAGTTCAATCGATTTTGACTATTTTAGATCAAATCGAATCGAATCGTCCTATATTTAGAAACAAATTGAACCTTAACAAGTCACTCCAGCCATGCGGTTTAGTTTGAACCTCGACCGTCCAATTAAGAAATCATGTGGTATTAGTCCAAAATACATAACACCCTTCTTTCTTCAATTCACCTACTACCACAACACCGAAAATTTATCCAACAAACTAACTCGTGATCTGACATTCAATCTTTACCAATTAAAATTGGTGCTAGAACGGTGGGTGCAACATATATAATACAAAAATAGTAAATTTTAGATAATTTTTATCTATTCGTCAAGATCACTTATTACTTCACAACTCTTTTATTGACATTTATCATTCCCCAATTCACAAAGAAGTGGGGTCATGTACAATTTAAAATGTCAATTAAGGATTAGTAAGTATATATGGATTGAAAGATCTTAAATGCTACTAAGAAATAAAGGAGTTATCTACGCTTTTCAAGTCTTATTAATATGTGAAAACATAGTTCAACAAATGAGTATGAATGTTGTACAAGATAATGATAACATCAAGAGATAAACATTATATATTATCATTAGTGAAAAAGAATCGATCAAAGGATTTTTAAGTTTGCTTACGTTTGGAGTTTGGACGTCAAGTATTAATCCTAAAAGGCTATACATGTAAAAGAGATTTTTTTAGGGTAAATTTCACAAACCCTCCAAAATTTTTGATGTGTTTACCCTTGAACTAAATTTATTCTGTGAAACCTTAAACCCCGCACGTACCAAGCACGTGACTTTAACAGGCCAAAATACCCTTCGGTAATAAAAACAATCCCCTATATATCCTTAACTTTTATATTTTGGTTGTTTTGTTGAGGGTTTTTGGGTTACGGTTAAACCGTAATGGGATATGTTAGGATAAATTGAAAGTTTAGGAGGTTATTTGAGACACCCCAAAGTTCTAGGGGTTTAGTAATTTTTTTTTTTTGGGGAGGGGAGGGGGTTGTGAAGTTTACCCTTGTTAACCATATATAGAGAAGCGAGGTTGCTTGACAGTTGGGGAGGGGAGGGGAGGGAACCAGGCCTCATTCCTTACTCCATCTCCAACCAATTTGGAGGGGGGTGTGAACGAAGGTGAACTTTCCACATCCATTCCCCAGAAAAGATTGTGAAGACTTTTGCACCTCCCATCAATTCATCAATCCAAAAAGCTGTAAAAGGAAAAGAGAAAAAGGAAGAAGAAAAGTTACCAACCAACTCAAATCATACATTTCCCTCTTTAGGAAGTCACTTCCGAACCTTTACTCGGGGTATTTCCGGAGATTTCAGATACTTTTACTTTCAGACTTATTTTTTGATGGCTAATTAGTACTTAAATACCTAAAACTTCTCTTAGTTTGCACTTATATACTCTCACTTATTTTGGGCAGCACTTATATACCCTAAAGTTTCCAAAAGTTGCATTTTAATACCTTCTGTTATGCAAATATGATAAAATTTGATGTCTCATGTGACACTCACAAGCTAATTTTAGAACATTTTAACCCTTAATGTTTGTTGAATTTACACCTCACAGTTGCAACTCCCGTCCAATCCATAACTTATTAGAAATCCTAACTAAGCACATGTTATCAAGGTTTTAAATGTCAGATGTCGGGTTCATGTCAGATAGCTAAAATTCATGTCGGATAGCGAAAATCGGGGATATGTCGGGGGACATATACTAAATATCGGATTGCCATATCGGATGGATTTATACTTAATTTTGGTCACCAAGATGGAATGCACTTGTCATGTTATAGTTTATCCTACTTGAGTTGAGTATTCATCATCAAGACACGAGTTGTTTTTCATTTCTTGAAGGGAAACATTAAAATATTATGCCAACAAATAAATAAAATACACATTGTCAAACTAGAACTTTCGAAGTGCCTTGCATAAAATTAACATAAAGTAAAGTGCCTTGCATAAAATTAACATAAACTGTTAGACTTTGGATTGATTTCAAGCTATGGTTCAAACTTACTGTTTACATCACGCTTTTATGAATTCGCAATTTCAATTTGTAGAGACGAAGACGAACGAGAGGAGATCACGGCAGAAAAGAGAGCAATATTTTTTTCTTTGCCCTAATCTGTATTATATGCTATTATGGGAACAAAAGGCTAAAAAAGGAATTAATCAGGTTTGGGTTTTGAGTACTAAACCCAAACCCCAATAGTTATCAACTCAAAAAAAAAAAAAACGGCCGATTTTCGATTTTTCAAGGCTGAAAATCGGCCCATATATCCGCAATATCCCCCGACATGTCCAACATGGACCTCGAAAATGATATCCGACATGAAATGAGCATATCCGTGTCGCTCTAGCCTCTAATCCGACATGTCGGCCGACATTTAAAACCATGCATGTTATAAAAGGAAATATTTACATTACATTTGTAAAAATGGTAAGGTTTGCTTTAGTAACTTTATAATCCTATATTGTATCCCATAACATATATTTTATAACATCATGTTCTTCACGTGCACTGCTATTATTCAATTGTCATCAAGCCAAATATCTAGGTTTTCTTCAAAAATCCACCTCGTCCCCTCACCACATGAAGCAGTTAAGTGATGCAAATATTTTTGGAAGAATATGAATTAGATAAGTGTAAGTGGCTTGTTAGGTATGTCTTCCCTCATTCAAAAATCCAAAGATTTTATATCAAAATATTGTCGTTTCTCTCTCTAAAGCTATTCAAATCCCAAATCAGGCTAGATACTGCACTTTGTCCCTCTGAAAGAAAATGAGACAAGACTGATGTCAATGATCCATCATATTTTTAAACCGTCTAATGTAAACCCTTAAATGCTAAATGCTATGTCTGAAATCGGTGAGGTAGTTTATTTTTTGTGGGAACTTAAGCATAGTAGTTAATACAATGAATTGGTATATGTACAGATTTTGGCACCATGCCTACAATTTGGTAGGATTCCAAAGTTTGCAAATAAATAATAAGCAACTATAGTGAGATTTGATAGGGATTTAGATTGCAGGACTTATACAACTTCTTATAAGGTTGCAGTGGAAAACTCTCAATACAAAAATAAGCCAACAGTCAGCAGTGGCGGATCTAGGATTTCTTGAAAGTGGTGTCACTATCTATTTAACAATTTAAAAAACTTTACAATTTTCCTTGATAAGTTTTTATCTTTTGAGAAAAGTACATAATCACATCATTAATAACACTATCAAATACATCTTTCTTAATATAATATGTCACTAATCACGAATTCTCAAGTTCCGATCTTGAATTTTGGTGTGAGTTTTTGTCAAGTTTCTTAGTTATCCCCTTCTCAACTGTCAAATTGTCACAAAATCCTACTTAAGTTTTGGGGTTCTCAGAAAGTTCCCCCTTCAACTTTCAACATCATTCAAAGAAAATCCTTGCTCGTATTAATCGCAATTCTCACATGTGTGATTAAATTACGTAGGGAGACTTTTTATAGTGAAAATTGTGCTTCATGTCTTTAGGGTTTTTTTTGGAAATTGAAAGTTGAAGGGGGTTTTCTGAGAAACAAAAAAACTGAAGAAGGTTTTGTAACATTTTAGAAGTTAAGGGGAGTTATCTAAGAAACTCCCAAACTAAGAGGTTTTTTGTGAAATTTACCATTTTAATTGGATGGGATCGCGTGGCAATTTAAAATTTTAGGTTGGGTTATGTCAAAGGGGGTCATCTAAATTAAAATGTGGTAAATTTCTTAAAGAGATGGGTTTTTTATGTGTTTTTTTTGTTGGGGGGGGGGGGGGGGTGCTGTTCTTGGTCCTCCTTGACCAAACTGGTGTCACGTGACACCAGTTTGGTTAAGGTGGATCCACACTTGACAGTCAGCATCCAACCAGAACGTTTCTAGCGGAAACATGCTTATCTTGACTTAATTAAGATTATCACTATTGACAACATGGTGATACAAGCCCCCACGATGTTTATGGTTTATTATATGAGTTTTAAGTTTCTTAAACATCACATTTTCATGAAACGAGATACAGTGTTACTTCATCCTGCGGAAATACTAATATTTAATTTGTTTTGTTACTTTTCGGTTATAGTTGGAAATTCCATTTTGAGGTTTTCCTATCAAATGGGTACCACTCCAAATGCGCAAATACTAACTCCATCAAAAAAGTTCTGTTGTTTTCTTTGATATCAAAGAATGAGAACTAAAAACAAACAGAATCAAGGTCATGTACTACAAGTAACCAAATATCACAATTTATTTCTTCAATTCAAAAGGAAAAAAGAAATGTTAACAATATGATCAAGTTGGGGATTTTCCAAGAAAAGAAAAATCTTAAAACACTTGAAAGATTAACATATCTAGCACTAGATCCAACCACATTCGTTCATTAGATCATTATTTAAAAATACCAATCTCTTCAACATTTGTTTAAGAAAGCCAACATCAAGATGATAACTTCCCAAGTCAGTAATTTACAGATGCATCAATGTCGAAGCGTGGAAACCAAATAAATATTCACAACGATTGAAGAATCTAGGTTATATATTTATTAATTGAGTCTAGAAATTGACGCATGTTACCTCCACCGACATTTGTGATCGATTCAGAGAAATCAGTCGCTTGAATTTTGCCAAAATTGAGAATCAAATTAAAATCCTGGGCCATGAGTGATAATAGTTTTTGAATATTTTGATCAATGAGATAAGAATTAGGGCTTAGGAGAAAGGGTGATGGAGGTGGATAAATTGGGGGAAAAGGGTTTTGAGGAAAGTAATCAAGAAACAATTGGTTAAAAAATTAGGGAAAATTGTGTCAGTAAAAAAAGTCCCCAATTATTTTTCTTTGTTCATTAAAAAGCATCGTGTATTTTAATGTGTTTTAAATTTCTTTCATCTTTCTTATAAAATAACTCTATTTTAAAAATCAAAATTCTTCTTATTCTTCCTTTGTCTCTTTTCCTCTTCCTCTCTCCTACTCTTTTCTTCTCTTCTTCTCTCCTCCGCTCCATAACCATCTTTTCTCAAAAATCGATTAGCCCTTCCCAATCGATGTGCTCTCCTCTTTTCTTTCTCTCTCTTCTCCCACTCATACTCTTGTATGCTCGGAAAACCAAAACCCTATATCTCTTTCGACTTTGATTCGTCCCTCCTCCATCCTCCACTCCTCCACGCCTCCCTCGATCAAGTCTTCAATCCCTCACCAGCGTCGGCCGGCGACCCTCCTTCACGAATCGCCGCCTGCTCTCTCGGCGTCGCCTCGACTCCATCCTCTCCTCACTTTTTATCTCAGCGTCTCCTCGTGCTTTCGCCGCTCCTCCTCCTCTCCTCTCCTTCCTCTCCTTCCTCTCCTTCCTCTCCTTCCTCTCCTTCCTCTCCTTCCTCTCCTTCCTCTCCTTCCTCTCCTTCCTCTCCTTCCTCTCCTTCCTCTCCTTCCTCTCCTTCCTCTCCTTCCTCTCCTTCCTCTCCTTCCTCTCCTTCCTCTCCTTCCTCTCCTTCCTCTCCTTCCTCTCCTTCCTCTCCTTCCTCTCCTTCCTCTCCTTCCTCTCCTTCCTCTCCTTCCTCTCCTTCCTCTCCTTCCTCTCCTTCCTCTCCTTCCTCTCCTTCCTCTCCTTCCTCTCCTTCCACTCGATTCATTCCTCCTCCTCTCCTTCCTCTCCTTCCTCTCCTTCCTCTCCTTCCTCTCCTTCCTCTCCTTCCTCTCCTTCCTCCGCTCGATTCATTCCTCCTCCTCTCCTTCCTCTCCTTCCTCTCCTTCCTCTCCTTCCTCTCCTTCCTCTCCTTCCTCTCCTTCCTCTCCTTCCTCTCCTTCCTCTCCTTCCTCTCCTTCCTCTCCTTCCTCCACTCGATTCATTCCTCCTCCTCTCCTTCCTCCACTCGATTCATTCCTCCTCCTCTCCTTCCTCCACTCGATTCATTCCTCCTCCTCTCCTTCCTCCACTCGATTCATTCCTCCTCCTCTCCTTCCTCCACTCGATTCATTCCTCCTCCTCTCCTTCCTCCACTCGATTCATTCCTCCTCCTCTCCTTCCTCCACTCGATTCATTCCTCCTCCTCTCCTTCCTCCACTCGATTCATTCCTCCTCCTCTCCTTCCTCCACTCGATTCATTCCTCCTCCTCTCCTTCCTCCACTCGATTCATTCCTCCTCCTCTCCTTCCTCTCCTTCCTCCACTCGATTCATTCCTCCTCCTCTCCTTCCTCTCCTTCCTCTCCTTCCTCCTTAGCCGATCAAGTCTCCAATCCTCACCGACGCCGCAGACGATGACCCGCCTCCTTCACGAATGCATCGCCCACCATCGCTCTCTCGATTGTAAAAACTTATATGCATGTTTATATTGTGTTACTGATTTTAGTTGTATTAATAATAGATGTGGATGATGAACTATACTTAACATGAAAGTTAACATGTTCAATGGAAAGTTAATAGGAAATACTAAAAGTTAACACGTTTAGCCGAAAGTTAACATCAAACGTTAAAAGTTAACATGTTCAGCTGAAAGTTAACAAGAAAGGCCAAAAGTTAACACGTTCAGATGAAAGATAACAACAAACGTTAAAAGTTAACATGTTCAACAGAAAATTAACGAGTAACATCAAAAGTTGACATGTTCAGCTGAAAGTTGAGCGTCTAATAAAAAGACGAGGACGGAAGAATCAAGTAGAGTCAGCTAGAAGTTAAAAACAGACTTAAATAGTTAACAATAAACATGAATAGCTCGATTTCATCTCAATGATGGGAGTGTTGTTGAGAATATCATCTAATCTCATTACACTCTCACTAGACGGCCAATCATTTGGGATCCTCTCTAAAGTAAAAGTATTTCCTAAAGGCGTGTGACTAATATCACTATCACAAGAAATTAATAAACCAAATGATTTCAAAGTCAACTATAATATTATCTTCTGATATTTTATATTAACAACTTCATGTATAAGTTAACGTGTTCACTTAAAAGTTAACATAAAACTCTAAAAGTTAGCATAAAACCCTAAAAGTTAACATAGAACCCTAAAAGTTAACATGAAATCCTAAAAGTTAGCATAAAACCTTAAAAGTTAATATGAAACCCTAAAAGTTAACATGAAACCCTAAAAGTTAGCATAAAGTGTGATATTTAACATAAAACTATGATATCACGACTTTATGCTAACTTTTAGGGTTTTATATTAACGCTAGAGTTTTATGTTAACTTTAGGATTTTATGCTAATTTTAGGATTTCATGTTAACTTTTAGATTTTATGCTACCTTTTAGGGTTTTATGTCGATCCCTTCATTACTAAACCCACCCTTCTTCTAATCAAACAAAAAAGTTAGCATAAAATCCTAAAAGTTAGCATAAAACTCTAAAAGTTAACATAAAATCCTAAACGTAGATAACAAAACTTTCTTACATTCTTACAACTGATATTCCTTACATGTTTATCGTGATATTGGCTATTCATTTTCATGTTAACTATCTCCGTTTATTGTTAACTTTCACCTAAAAATGTTAACTTTTAGATTTTCATGTTAACTTTCAAGGAAGATATTAACTATCACTATTTGATGTTAACTTTTACTAGAATATGTTAACTTTCACTAAAAGTTAACATGTTCGGATGAAAGTTAACCTATAGAATGAAAGTTAACATGTTCGATGAAAGTTAACCTATACGAATGAAAGTTAACATGTTCGGTGAAAGTTAACATGTTCGTGAAAGTTAACATGTTAAGATATAAGTTAATAATGTTAACTTTTATAGTTCTTATTACATTCATTGTATTTTTACATCATATATTCCATAAATTTTCTCTACAACATATATTTATCGATTCAAATTGAAATCTTATATGATTATTTGAAAGATAATGAAAAACCCATTAGTCAATACTTTTATCCGAAAGTTAATATGTTCTACCGAAAGTTAACCTATACTAATGAAAGTTAACATGTTTCATGAAAGTTAACCTATACGAATGAAAGTTAACATGATCGGTCGAAGTTAACATGTTACGTTGAATGTTAACATGTTAAGATGAAAGTTAACAATATTAACTTTTATAGTTCTTATTGCATTCCTTATATTTTTACGTCATCTATTCCATAATTTTTCTTACAACATATATTTACCGGTTTCACCTTAATTCTTACATGATTATTTGAAAGATAACAGAAAATCTATTAGTCAACCTGTTCAAATGCAAGTTAACATGTTAGGCTAAAAGTTAACTTTCACAACTCGTGGCACTTCCCATACAAATCACAATCAATTTAATCATAAATATCAACTTTAATGGTTACATGTTAACTCTTCATGTCCGTGTTAAGTATCATAGCTACATGCTAACTTTGAGAGTTTTATGTTAACGCTTAGGGTTTTATGTTAACTTTTAAGTGAACGTGTTAACTTTCCTTCTAGTATGTTAACTTTTCTTATTGAATGTTAACTTTCCTTCTAGTATGTTAACTTTTCTTATTGAATGTTAACTTTCACTAAAAGTTAACATGAAACCCTAAAAGTTAGCATAAAGTCATGATATTTAACATAAAACTATGATATCACAGCCTTTATGCTAACTTTTAGGTTTTATATTAACGCTAGAGTTTTATGTTAACTTTTAGATTTTATGCTAATTTTAGGATTTCATGTTAACTTTTAGGATTTTATGCTACCTTTTAGGTTTTATGTCGATCCCTTCATTACTAAACCCACCCTTCTTCTAATCAAACAAAAAAGTTAGCATAAAATCCTAAAAGTTAGCATAAAACTCTAAAAGTTAACATAAAATCCTAAACGTAGATAACAAAACTTTCTTACATTCTTACAACTGATATTCCTTACATGTTTATCGATATTGGCTATTCATTTTCATGTTAACTATCTCCGTTTATTGTTAACTTTCACCTAAAAATGTTAACTTTTAGATTTTCATGTTAACTTTCAAGGAAGATATTAACTATCACTATTTGATGTTAACTTTTACTAGAATATGTTAACTTTCACTAAAAGTTAACATGTTCGGATGAAAGTTAACCTATAGGAATGAAAGTTAACATGTTTGATGAAAGTTAACCTATCACGAATGAAAGTTAACATGTTAGGCTAAAAGTTAACTTTCACAACTCGTGGCACTTCCCATACAAATCACAATCAATTTAATCATAAATATCAACTTTAATGGTTACATGTTAACTCTTCATGTCCGTGTTAAGTATCATAGCTACATGCTAACTTTGAGAGTTTTATGTTAACGCTTAGGGTTTTATGTTAACTTTTAAGTGAACGTGTTAACTTTCCTTCTAGTATGTTAACTTTTCTTATTGAATGTTAACTTTCACTAAAAGTTAACATGTTTGATGAAAGTTAACCTATAGGAATGAAAGTTAACATGTTCGGATGAAAGTTAACCTATCACGAATGAAAGTTAACATGTTCGGTGAAAGTTAACATGTTCGGTGAAAGTTAACATGTTAAGATATAAGTTAATAATGTTAACTTTTATAGTTCTTATTGCATTCCTTATATTTTTCGTCATCTATTCCATAATTTTTCTTACAACATATATTTACCGGTTTCACCTTAATTCTTACATGATTATTTGAAAGATAATGAAAAACCCATTAGTCAATACTTTTATCCGAAGTTAATATGTTCTACCGAAAGTTAACATGTTCGGATGAAAGTTAACCTATAATGAATGAAAGTTAACATGTTTGATGAAAGTTAACCTATAATGAATGAAAGTTAACATGATCGGTGAAAGTTAACATGTTACGTTGAATGTTAACATGTTAAGATGAAAGTTAACAATATTAACTTTTATAGTTCTTATTGCATTCCTTATATTTTTCGTCATCTATTCCATAATTTTTCTTACAACATATATTTACCAGTTTCACCTTAATTCTTACATGATTATTTGAAAGATAACAGAAAATCTATTAGTCAACCTCGTTCAAATGCAAGTTAACATGTTAGGCTAAAAGTTAACTTTCACAACTCGTGGCACTTCCCATACAAATCACACCGACGATCAATTTAATCATAAATATCAACTTTAATGGTTACATGTTAACTCTTCATGTCCGTGTTAAGTATCATAGCTACATGCTAACTTTGAGAGTTTTATGTTAACGCTAGGGTTTTATGTTAACTTTTAAGTGAACGTGTTAACTTTCCTTCTAGTATGTTAACTTTTCTTATTGAATGTTAACTTTCACTGCTTTAGGTTAATTTTCATCCAAACATGCATGCAAGTTTTAACAATCAACCAATTAGCTCCTGCACCACTACATTAAAACTCCCGATTCTAATCTCTTCACGGTCTTTGAACCAAATTCAGGATCAACGAACAAATCCCCGATCACCGACAATCATGCTCGGTAAATCATCAGATGCTGGTGAAATCATGGCGAAGTCGAAATTCGAAACGGTGAAAAATGCCTCAATCGAAAGTCAGATGCAAAGGTGAAGGTGAAAATCAGCTGGAGAACAATCGGTGAAGGTGGAAAGGAAGGGTGGAGAGCAGAAGCGAAAGCGAGAGAAAAGGGAAGGAGTCAGAAATCAGGAAAGATCAGGGAAGGAAGGATCTCAATGTCGTCGAGATAATCAGCAGATCAATCAATAAAGATCGAGGCAATAAAATCATCGCGTCGACATCAATCGAAAAACAGTCCGTCCGGCTAAAGATCAATCAAACTCTTAAATCAATAAATCAATCGTCAGGATCACAAAATAAATCATCAATTCAAGGAGGAGAGAGGGGAGGAGGAGCGGCGGAGTGTTGAGTTCAAATCTAGATTTTTTTTGGTTCTCTTGAGCTTACAGAGCTTGGATTGAAGAAGAGAGAAGAGAGAGAGAGAGAGAGAGAGAGAGAGAGAGCGGGCAAGTTTTGGGGGAAGAGATGAAGGGTATAATGGGGTTTTTTTTAAAAAATTCTCTCATTGATAATGTGGAAAGCTAAAAAGGGGCTGAATCACATTTACTTTTGTTTTTGGGGCTTCCTAACACACAAAAAATTAAGGGGGGGCTGGGCACATCTACCTTTTTTTTTGGGGGCCTTGATATAATTTTCCCAAAAAATTAAGTAGTAAAGTGACCTTTATTTTTATATTTTATTGTGCTTTTTTCTTTTGGGTTTTTCCGATATTGGTCCCCCATATCAAATATCTTCCTCTTCCATATTTTGATATTAGTCCTCCAAATCTTCATATTTTTAAGTTAGTCCCTAAAACCTTATTAGTGTTTTCAAATTAATCCCTCTAGTTAGCACCAGGTTAAAAGATTTGAATCAAAACCTATTATGCTAACTTTTAAGAAAATTATAACAAATAATAAACCTATAGCTGTGATATCAATGTCAAAATATTTAATATCCTCTTCGTGTTTTCAAAATCATTATCTTCAAAATCATTATCATCCTTGGAGCTAGAGGTTCGATTTTTCTAATGAGTGCCTGTGGGCATTTGTTAGGACCTGAGAGAGATAGAGAGAAATGAATAGAAAGTGAACCTCTTTGATTGACACTAATTTCTCTCATTTCCTCTCCTCTCCTCTCTATATTATCTCTCATTTACTAATATAATAAGAGAAAAGAATCCCAAATGAACTATCGTGAGGTTCAAATGACAATTAAAATTCCACCAGAAGAAATTCCAAATTATATTTTAAGTCAAATATAGTGATGTCTGATTATATGCATGGATTATTATTTTCCTTATTTTCCTTTTCTTTTTCTAGTCATGCACAGCATTATTCTCAAAGGAAACAATCACAGCATTAACAACAAAAAGCCTACAACAGCTCATACTAGCAACCTGCTAGAAATTAATTTAAAAAAATTGAATCATATGACTATCTTTAAATATCACACCCATAGATTTATTATTTGTTATAATTTTCTTTATCAGTAAATACAAATCCTAACCTTTTGAAAGAGAAACGTAGATAAAATTAAAGTAAATGAATTGACCTGGATCAGCTCTGAACATTTTCATAGAGGCACAGTAACACGAGCTGTTTTTTACAACACATGTCCAAAAAGAAAAAGAAGTTTAGGGAAACTTTTTGCATCCTATTGAATTTATTTCAAGGGTTAATTGCACACAAACCCCCTGTAGTAGAACTTACTACCCCGGTAGTTTCATTTTGACAGGTAGGTCCCTTTGATGAACTTCTTTTTACTCTTTACTATGGATGACATTTTGGCAGATACTGGGTGAAGTTAGGTAGGCCTATCTGCCAAAAGGAAACTAAGGGTCTATGTGCAATTAAGCCTTATTTCAATCCTCCACCTTTTGAACTTGCTGAAGCTTGACCAAGCCATAGTAAGATCCATTAGGCCCCTTCGCTAAGAGCGAAGAATGAGATCCCATCTCAACCACTGTTCCCTTCTCAAAAACTGCAATAAGATCACAGTTCTGTATCGTACTGAGACGATGAGCAACAACTACACTTGTTCTCCCAACCATCACTTTCTCTAGTGCTTCTTGCACAATTTTCTCCGAATGACTATCAAGTGCACTTGTAGCCTCGTCCAATAATAATATCGCAGGATTCTTCAGTATTGCTCTTGCAATCGCTATTCTTTGCTTCTGTCCACCGGATAGCTGGTGCCCACGGTCTCCACACCACGTGTCATACCCGTGTTGTAGGACACTGATGAAGTCGTGCGCATTGGCTGCTTTTGCAGCGGCTTGTATTTCCGCCTCTGTTGCTCCTGCTGCTCCATATGCAATGTTATCGCGAATACTCCCAGAAAAGAGTGTTGGCTCCTGTTGCATAAGAACACCCAACAATTTAGTTTAACCTCCTCATTGTTATTTGGCTAAATTTCACTTAATCCCCCTGACTTTGTGTATTCCACTTAACTCCCCTTAACTTTGGGCTGTCTCACTTAAACCCCCGTAAAGTTTGAAGTTTTTCCAAAACGCACCCCCCTGAATTCAGGTTTTTAAACTTGATCAGGAGGAAGGTAACTGCATTTGCTCCAAATCAAAGTGTCTAAACCTGAGCGGGTTGGTCCGATCCTGATTGGATTTAAACCTGTGCAAATTGCACCGGTAGTTACCTTTTAGGCGATTAACATCCTCTGCTCTCTTCTACAGGTCATGAACAGCTTTTGGTGTTTGTTGACCTGTCGTGTTATCTAGAGAAAGAATTTGCGTTATCTCATTATTCTCTTACAGTGGAAAATTAAATGCAGTTTCTACCACTCTTTCCCCCATTTAGAGATTTCTCGCATGGATTTGATAAATTGGCCCTATTTTGCTAATTAAGTTAGGTGGTTACAAAATTATTCCCATCTTTATTCTACCACTTAAAAAAAAAAAAGCTTGTTGAAAAGAGGGAAAATACACCAAAATGTGCACAGTGTAATAGGCGCATAACAAAGATGGGAGTGACTCCTGATCTCCATACTAAGCATAGGCTAATGAGCCTATTTAGTTTGTCAATCAAACAGAAATCAGGATGGAGAAATAGTTATGTAAGTACCTGTCCCACGAGAGCGATGTGCCTGCGAAGCGAGCGAAGGTTATATGATTTCAAGTCTTTCCCGTCGATGTTCACTGTTCCATGCAACGGGTCATAGAATCGCTCGATGAGCCCTATGATAGTGGACTTACCGGACCCGCTCCGCCCAACGAGAGCTGTAGATTTGCCAGCATCAATGTCAAGGGAGAATCCTTTGAAGATGATCATGTTAGGACGCGTTGGATATGCAAACTCGACATTTCTGATTTCAATGCGACCATTTAGTTTCTCGGGACAATGGCCATTTTGGTCTTCAGGGTCAATGAAGGTGGCTCGATCAAGCACAGCAAAGACAGAACTGACTGCATCGGCGCCCTTGGCAAGATCTGTAGTCCTGCTGCTGACATTAGCAACTGCATTTCCAGTGATGAAGAGGATCATGAAGATCTGAAAGAGGCCCCTGGAACTAAGGTAACCTCGAGTTACGAGCTGGCCTCCGTACCTGTAAAAATGTTGTGAAACTTTCTGGTTTTTGTTTGTTTAATAGAAATTTGGTTTTAAGCTCTACTTGGCAATGGAATAAAGACATTTTTATTGGGTTTAATTCTTCTATTCAAATATAGATGAAGGACATGTTTTATACGTGCCAGAAGATAAGGGCAAAAGTGCAGGCTGCGAGGCTTTGGGATGTGCCAAGCACAATGCCAGCAAACCATGACTGGCGGACGCTATCACGGCGAGGGCCATCTTGCGAGAGGTTGAAGAGGTGAAGAATATGGTTCTGCGAAGAGAATGCAGTAACAGTGTGGATATTGGAGACAGCCTCGGCAATAAGCTTGCTGCCGTCGGCTTGAGCCTTAATGGCCTTGTTTGACATGCTCTGGAGGAGAACCTTGCGGGTATAGAAACAAATGCTGATGATGGGCTGGACCGCTATCATGACCATGGCTAGACGCCATGAGATGATCAGACTGAGGATGCCTGAAATTGCAATTGTTGAGAGAGTCTGAATAAGGAAAGACATTCGATCACCCACCAATGATCTCACCTATAATCACATACAATCACTTCAATAATTAATTGTCTTGCTCGGCAATAAGAATTTCAATGTTGGGAACTGAATTTTTTTCTCAGAAAGTATGTTGTATTATCTTTATCGATAATAGCTACAAACATTGGCCGTATATTACTATTGCAATTATCCAAGTTGTCAATAGATAAGTGTTTGCTTAGTGATAACCATAACCACAATATAGTTCAAATATCAGAAACGCATGCATGCATGTACCTTACTCAAGTAAATTAAGTCTTATTCTTTCAGTTCTTAACAAATAGGTGGCCTTGGAAGTAGATCTTTCCCTTTTAAAGTTTTATTTGAAATTGTGAACGTGGGGGGACATCCCACGTGGGATGCATCCCAAACTCCCCGCGTTCTCTCCTGGGCGCGACCGCGAGAAACAAAAACGAAAAAAAAAATTTATTATTTTAGTCCCACATCGGGAAACTTAAAGGAAATAGTTCTTTATTTTTCTATAAATAAAGAACTAAAACCTAGGGTTATTGGTGTGGAGAAAAGTGAAGAAAAAGGGAAAAAAAGCTAGGGTTTTTTGGCGGCGGGAGAGATTCTACAAGAGAGAGGTCAATTTCTCTTGGGTAAAAATCAAAGTTTTTTCTTTGGGACGAGCTTGTGGATTGTACAAGTCGTCGGTGTTCTTTATAGTCAAATCTCCCTCACCTCCGTGGGCGTAGGCAATTTTCTTGACACGTAAATCTAGATGTCTTTCTTGTTTTCTTTGTGAATTTCTTATTGTTTGTCGATGTTCACTGTTCCATGCAATGGGTCATAGAATCGCCGATGAGCCCTATGATAGTGGACTTACGGACCCGCCCGCCAACGAGCTGTAGATTTGCCAGCATCAATGTCAAGGGAGAATCCTTTGAAGATTATCATGTTAGGACGCTGGATATGCAAACTCGACATTTCTGATTTCAATGCGACCATTTAGTTTCTCGACAATGGCCATTTTGGTCTTCAGGGTCAATGAAGGTGGCTCGATCAAGCACAGCAAAGACAGAACTGACTGCATCGGCGCCCTTGGCAAGATCTGTAGTCCTGCTGCTGACATTAGCAACTGCATTTCCAGTGATGAAGAGGATCATGAAGATCTGAAAGAGGCCCCTGGAACTAAGGTAACCTCGAAGTTACGAGCTGGCCTCCGCACCTGTAAAAATGTTGTGAAACTTTCTGGTTTTGTTTGTTTAATAGAAATTTGGTTTTAAGCTCTACTTGGCAATGGAATAAAGACATTTTATTGGGTTTAATTCTTCTATTCAAATATAGATGAAGGACATGTTTTATACGTGCCAGAAGATAAGGGCAAAAGTGCAGGCTGCGAGGCTTTGGGATGTGCAAGCACAATGCCAGCAAACCATGACTGGCGGACGCTATCACGGCGAGGGCCATCTTGCGAGAGGTTGAAGAGGTGAAGAATATGGTTCTGCGAAGAGAATGCAGTAACAGTGTGGATATTGGAGACAGCCTCGGCAATAAGCTTGCTGCCGTCGGCTTGAGCCTTAATGGCCTTGTTTGACATGCTCTGGAGGAGAACCTTGCGGGTATAGAAACAAATGCTGATGATGGGCTGGACCGCTATCATGACCATGGCTAGACGCCATGAGATGATCAGACTGAGGATGCCTGAAATTGCAATTGTTGAGAGAGTCTGAATAAGGAAAGACATTCGATCACCCACCAATGATCTCACCTATAATCACATACAATCACTTCAATAATTAATTGTCTTGCTCGGCAATAAGAATTTCAATGTTGGGAACTGAATTTTTTTCTCAGAAAGTATGTTGTATTATCTTTATCGATAATAGCTACAAACATTGGCCGTATATTACTATTGCAATTATCCAAGTTGTCAATAGATAAGTGTTTGCTTAGTGATAACCATAACCACAATATAGTTCAAATATCAGAAACGCATGCATGCATGTACCTTACTCAAGTAAATTAAGTCTTATTCTTTCAGTTCTTAACAAATAGGTGGCCTTGGAAGTAGATCTTTCCTTTTAAAGTTTTATTTGAAATTCTCAATGTTTGAGAAATAGTTTCTACTAGGAGCACCTTAAGGATACAAACCTTGATCACCAAAGGGTGCTGGGGTTAACTTTGTCATTTCACAGTTAAACTTTCATAGAGGGTCTCCAGCTTTACTTTTTTTTTTTTTTTTGGTTTGGCCCATCAGGATTCAGATATGTTCACCCGCTTTCTAAAGCTTCTTCTAAAATGACCTTACAGTTATACCAAATAACTGGTAGTTGTTAACTACATAGTTTACTCGAACACGCTTTTGGGTGCTGTGTCCGTGTCCGACATGTCCGTGTCCAACACGCGGTCGGACACGGATTCTCTGAGACACCATGGACACGTGTGGTTCAAAGCAAAACCGATATCTCTATTACTTATAAACTAAACTAGTTTCTTTGGTTGTATTTGGTTCAAAACCAAACGTTTTTGAACCCAAAAATTGAAACACATTATTTAAATATTTAAAAATACCCATCAGATTATCCCATGTGATCAAAACTAAAATTTTGTTGTTAAACCTTATTCTTAATTTGATTTAACTTGATTCTTAATTGTTATAGATAATAGAAAGAAACATACAAATGATATAGATATTCTAATTCAATATTTCATCTCATGTGTGTGTATCCGTGTCCCGGTATCCTACATTTTACAAATTTGCCGCCTCCTATGTCCTCGTATCCTGTCCATGTCCATGTCCACACCGTCCGTGCTATCTAGTAGTTCAAAATCAAACAAAAAGGAGAGGATCTTCTTCATACTGACCACATTTGCATCCTTCATGAAGAGAATAGATGGCTCCTGTTGAGTTCTCATCCCTATCAAACCAACCAACTTCAAAGTAAGCAATTTGGAAAACATCTGCTCTCTCACCCGCTTAGTGAGGTACTCCCCCATTACTCCAAAGTTGTAGTACATCACAATGTTGACCAACAAGAAAAAAACGGATAGAGAAGCTAAGAAGAGAGCATATATCCTTATCTTGCTTTTCATCTCACTATGATCTTTTAGAAAGTACACTGATATCAAGCTCCCATTAATGTATCCATTTAAAGGTGGTATCATTCCAAATGTTAGTGCCCCCAAGCACCCCATCAATGCTTGTTTCCACTCAGGTGCATTCAGCATCAATAACCTTCTAAAAGATGGAACTGCAAGATTAGGTTCGGCTCAGTCTCAACAGCATCTCCGTTCCCAGTGCATCATGAAGAGATCTGTCCACAAGCACAAACATAAATACAGTGAAGAACAGATAGTTCAAATATCAGAAACGCATGCATGCATGTACCTTACTCAAGTAAATTAAGTCTTATTCTTTCAGTTCTTAACAAATAGGTGGCCTTGGAAGTAGATCTTTCCCTTTTAAAGTTTTATTTGAAATTGTGAACGTGGGGACATCCCACGTGGGATGCATCCCAAACTCCCCGCGTTCTCTCCTGGCGCGACCGCGAGAAACAAAACGAAAAAAAATTTATTATTTTAGTCCCACATCGGAAACTTAAAGGAAATAGTTCTTTATTTTTCTATAAATAAAGAACTAAAACCTAGGGTTATTGGTGTGGAGAAAAGTGAAGAAAAAGGAAAAAAGCTAGGGTTTTTGGCGGAGAGATTCTACAAGAGAGGTCAATTTCTCTGGGTAAAAATCAAAGTTTTTCTTTGGGACGAGCTTGTGGATTGTACAAGTCGTCGGTGTTCTTTATAGTCAAATCTCCCTCACCCCTCCGTGGGCGTAGGCAATTTTCTTTGAACCACGTAAATCTCGTGTCTTTCTTGTTTTCTTTGTGAATTTGCTATTGTTTGTAGGTTCCTTGATTCGATCCTAAGATCGTTGAGAGGAAGAGTAGATATCTCACTTGGTTGGGATATTTTACTTTCTATTCTTGTTTCCTTCGTGAAACGGAATATATCAAAGCCTTCTCGGGTGATATCGCTCACTATGGCGCTGACCCCGTGATCCCAACAATTGTATCGAGTCAGTATTCAGATCGGAAGTGGTGTAGCTTCTAGTTTGAGGTGGTGCTCGGTAATTTCGAGAAGCGGATTTATACAAACGGAGAATGGCGCCTACCAAGAATCGGTCAAAGTAGGAAAATTCGAGATTGAAAAGTTCAATGGGAAGAATGATTTTTCCTATGGAGGATGCGATGAAAAACTCACCGATTTCGCAAAAATTGCACAAGGCTTTACCGAAAAGAGAAGAAGCACAAGGATATGTTTGATGAGGATTGGGAGGAGCCGATCTCGAAGCACGCGCCGATTATCCTATGCCTTGAAAGGGATGTAGCTTTCGGTAGATGGAGAGGAAGCGGTACAGGCGTGTGGAAGAAGTTAGAAAGTACCTTCATGACGAAGAGTCTAACGAACCGGATCTATTTAAAATCCAAATTGTATACTTGCAAGATGGAGGAGGGCTCATCAATCCGGAATACATCAACAAGTTTGATAGGATCATATCGGACTTGAAAGACATAGATGAAAGTTGTAGATGAGGATCAGCGCTTCTACTACTGCTCGCCAAGTCTTATGAGAACTTGGTGCAAACACTGATGCTTGTAGGAGACAATTTGAAGATGGATGAGACTAGAACGGCTCTTCTAGCGGATGACCTTCGGAAGATTGCAACCAGTGACATGACCATTGGTGGTAACAAAGAACAAGCGCAGGGATTGTTTGCTAGAAGAAGGAACAATGAGCGAGGAAAAGGCAAGGGAGGAAAGTCTAGATCTAAATCGAGACCTCTTGCGGGAAAATCGTGTTTCAAATGCGGTGAAGTTGGGCATTTCAAGGTCGACTGTCCAAATAAGAGAGTAGGTGGAAAGAAGAACAACAACAAGACTGAGAGGAGAGAGGGCAAGGAAGAAGCGAGCTACGTTTCAGAGGAAGGGAGCGATAAGGAGTGCTATGTCGCCACGGTGGCGAGGATATCTCCGGAAGTGGATACTTGATTCGGTTGCTCTTACCACATGTGTCCAAATAGGAAGTGGTTTACTACCTACGAGGCATTGATGGTAGAACCGTATTGATGGGGAACAACCATGCTTGTAAAAGCGGTGGGGCTAGGTAATATCAAAATCAAGATGCATGATGGAGTGGTTCGAACCTTGGCGGATGTGAGGCATGTTCCCGACTTGCGGAAGAATCTTATCTCGGTTGGTGCATTGGACTCGGCGGTTGCAAAATTGTTACGAAAACGGAGTAAAGAAGGTTGTTCGTGGTTCCCTTATAGTGATGAAGGGTATTCGTCCACGGTAATTTATATACTCTCGTGCACGACGGTGACGGAGATGCGCCGTTAGAACTGAAGGAAGTGGTGGAGACCCATGTGAGCACACACGGTTATGGCATAAGCGGCTTGGGCATATGTCGAGAAGGGTCTAGTTACGCTTGGTAAAGAGGGTCTGGCGAAGAATCGAAGGAACCTAGCATGGATTTTTGCGAGGATTGTGTGTATGGAAAGTCACACAGGGTTCAGTTTCTGAGAAGCAAGTCTAAGAGCAGAGGGATACTAGATTATGTGCACACGGATGTTTGGGGTCCGGCTCAGACCACTTCTAAGGGTGGTTCCAGATATTATGTCTCGTTCATAGATGACTATTCGAGGTATGCTTGGATTTACTTTCTGAAGCATAAGAATGAGGTGTTGAGACATTCAAGAAGTGGAAGCAATGGTTGAGAACGGGGCGGAAAGAAATTGAAGACACTAAGATCGATAATGGTACGAGTATACGATGGTGCTTTTAAGGAGTTCGTGATCGAGGAGAATTATTCGACACCGACGATCGAGTCAACACCACGCAGAATAGGGTCGCAGAGAGACTGAACCGAACATTACGGAAGAAAGCAATGAGTATGCGATCATATGCTGGATTGGGCAACGAATGGTGGGCAGAAGCGGTGGCCACAGCTTGTTACATTGTGAACCGTTCACCACATTCGACATTGGATGGTGATACACCCTATAGGGTGTGGTCAGGGGAGCATGCAGATTATGATAGGCTCAGAATTTCGGATGTACCGCCTACTATCACGTCAACGAGGGAAAGCTTGACGCGAGGGCCAAGAAGGCAATATTCTTGGGATATCACGAAGGGCGTAAAGGCTATCACCTTTGGTGTACGGAAGATTCAAGTTCGTGATCGCCAGGATGTTACCTTTGATGAGAAATCCATGATTGCTAGAGCCAAGAATGATGGTGTTAGGACTGATGAGACTTCTAAGTCTCAGGTTATTGAAATAGAACCTAAAGATCAACCAGGTTCTTGTCGTGTTCAAGTGGGAAGTCAGGTAGATGATGAGCTTGAGCAGGAGGAGGTTCAGCAGGAGAATACACAGGCACTACAACAACAGCAGCTCGAGGATAGTTTGGCTTCCACTAGGCCAAGGCGAGCATACAAGCATGTACAGAAGCTGGGGGCTGATCAATCCCTGAAGCACTATGGGCAGGTTAATTTGGTTGAATACGCACTCTCGGTGGAGGAGGATGAGCCGGTCTCCTTCAAGGAAGCTATTCGGGACAAGGATAGTGAGAGTTGGTTGGCTGCGATGGAGGAAGAGATGGAATCTCTTCAGAAGAACCAAACATGGGAGGTGGTCCCATTGCCCGTAGGAAGAAAAGCTATTGGTTGCAAGTGGGTGTATAAAAGAAAAGAAGATCTTTCAGAGCTCGGTGGTACAAGGTACAAGACAAGGCTAGTGGCTAAGGGGTTTGCACAAAGAGAGGTGTGGATTACAATGAGATATTTTCTCCTGGTGAAACACATTTCTATTCGGTGCTATTGAGTATTGTTGCTCATGGCGATCTTGAGCTGGAACAACTCGATGTTAAAACGGCCTTCTTGCACGGAGACTTGGATGAAGAGATCTACATGCATCAACCTGAGGGCTACAAGGTTGAGGACAAGGAGGATCATGTGTGTCGTTTGAAAAAGTCCTTGTATGGATTAAAGTAATCTCCGATAGTGGTACAAGCGATTTGACTCCTTCATGTTGAAGCATGGGTTTTCCAAACGACTATGATTGTTGCGCTTACATTCGAAGCTTCGTGGAGGTAATTATATCTATCTCCTTTATATGTGGATGACATGCTTATTGCTTCTAAGAGCACGGTGGAGATAGATAGGTAAATCTCAACTTGGTGAAGAGTTTGAGATGAAGGACATGGGCGCTAGAGAAAATATCGGGTATGGAGATTAGAAGAGAGCGCTTAACCGACGATTGTTCTGGAGTCAAGGGCTACATAGAGCAGTGATCGCGAGGTTCGGATGCAAAGTGCTAAGTCGGTGGTGACTCCATCGCTCCACACTTTAGGCTTTCTGTAAACAATCTCCCACTACAAATGAAGAGAAGACGATATGGAGCTGCGGTTCCTATGCTAGTGCAAATGGCGCCTTATGTACGCACGGTGTACACGCCGCATATTTCACAGCGTCGGCAGGGTCAGATTCATGGCTAATCCGGAGGCGACCGAAGCAGTGAAGTGGGTCCCGAGGTACTTAAAGGGTACCGCTGATACGGGTCTGTTTGGTGGTGAAACATGTCGATTGATGGGTTTGTGGACTCGATTATGGGCGATCTAGATAGACGGCGATCTACTACCGGTTATGTATTCGTGGATACACGGCCCTCTAGCGGGCGATCGATGTTGCAGCTACAGCGGGCACTTTCTACTACGAGGCCGAAAGTACATGGCCATGGCGAGGGAGTGAAGGAAGCATTGTGGTTGTGGGGTCTTCTAGATGATTTGGGGATTGAGCAGAGAACGTGAACTTGTGGTGCGACACCAGTGCAATTCACTTGGCGAAGAATCAAGAAGGAACCTAGCATGGATTTTGCGAGGATTGTGTGTATGGAAAGTCACACGTGGTTCGCCGAGAAGCAAGTCTAAGAGCGAGGGATACTAGATTATGTGCACACGGATGTTTGGTCCCACCGCACCACTTCTAAGGGTGGTTCCAGATATTATGTCTCGTTCATAGATGACTATTCGAGGTATGCTTGGATTTACTTTCTGAAGCATAAGAATGAGGTGTTCGAGACATTCAAGAAGTGGAGAGCAATGGTTGAGAACAGGACGGGAAAGAAATTGAAGACACTAAGATCTGATAATGGTACAGAGTATACAGATGGTGCTTTTAAGGAGTTCTGTGATCAGGAGGGAATTATTCGACACTGGACAGTCAGGTCAACACCACAGCAGAATAGGGTCGCAGAGAGACTGAACCGAACATTACGGAAGAAAGCAATGAGTATGCGATCATATGCTGGATTGGGCAACGAATGGTGGGCAGAAGCGGTGGCCACAGCTTGTTACATTGTGAACCGTTCACCACATTCGACATTGGATGGTGATACACCCTATGGGTGTGGTCGTGAGCATGCGATTATGATAGGCTCGAATTTCGGATGTACCGCCTACTATCACGCCAACGAGGGAAAGCTTGACGCGAGCCAAGAAGGCAATATTCTTGGGATATGCGAAGGACGTAAAAGGCTATCACCTTTGGTGTACGGAAGATTCAAGTTCGTGATCGCCAGGATGTTACCTTTGATGAGAAATCCATGATTGCTAGGCCAAGAATGATGGTGTTAGGACCGATGAGACTTCTAAGTCTCGTGTTATTGAAATAGAACCTAAAGATCAACCGTGTTCTTGTCGTGTTCAAGTGGGAAGTCGTAGATGATGAGCTTGAGCAGAGGAGGTTCAGCAGAGAATACACGTGCACTACAACAACAGCCGAGGATAGTTTGGCTTCCACTAGGCCAAGGCGAGCATACAAGCATGTACGTAAGCCGGGGCTGATCAATCCTCAAGCACTATGGGCGTGTTAATTTGGTTGAATACGCACTCTGGTGGAGGAGGATGAGCCGGTCTCCTTCAAGGAAGCTATTCGGACAAGGATAGTGAGAGTTGGTTGGCTGCGATGGAGGAAGAGATGGAATCTCTTCAGAAGAACCAAACATGGGAGGTGGTCCCATTGCCCGTAGGAAGAAAAGCTATTGGTTGCAAGTGGGTGTATAAAAGAAAAGAAGATCTTTCAGAGCTCGGTGGTACAAGGTACAAGACAAGGCTAGTGGCTAAGGGGTTTGCACAAAGAGAGGGTGTGGATTACAATGAGATATTTTCTCCGGTGGTGAAACACATTTCTATTCGGGTGCTATTGAGTATTGTTGCTCATGGCGATCTTGAGCTGGAACAACTCGATGTTAAAACGGCCTTCTTGCACGGAGACTTGGATGAAGAGATCTACATGCATCAACCTGAGGGCTACAAGGTTGAGGACAAGGAGGATCATGTGTGTCGTTTGAAAAAGTCACTGTATGGATTAAAGTAATCTCCCCGATAGTGGTACAAGCGATTTGACTCCTTCATGCTGAAGCATGGGTTTTCCCGAAACGACTATGATTGTTGCGTTTACATTCGGAAGCTTCGTGGAGGTAATTATATCTATCTCCTTTTATATGTGGATGACATGCTTATTGCTTCTAAGAGCATGGTGGAGATAGATAGGCTGAAATCTCAACTTGGTGAAGAGTTTGAGATGAAGGACATGGGCGCTGCTAGGAAAATACTGGGTATGGAGATTAGAAGAGAGCGGGCGAACCGACGATTGTTCTTGAGTCGAAGGGCTACATAGAGCGTGTGATCGCGAGGTTCGGGATGCAAAGTGCTAAGTCGGTGGTGACTCCATTGGCTCCACACTTTAGGCTTCGGTAAACAATCTCCCACTACGCCGAAGAGAAGACGATATGGAGCGTGTTCCTATGCTAGTGCGATTAGCAATATGCGCGATGTGTGTACCGCGCGAGATATTCCACAGTGATGGTGTGGTCGATAGATTCATGGCGAATCCGGAAAGGCGACCGAAGCAAGTGAAGTGGGTCCCGAGGTACTTAAAGGGTACCGCTGATCTGAATCGTGTTTTGGTGGTGAAACATGTCGATTGATGGGTTTGTGGACTCGATTATGCGGCGATCTAGATAGACGGCGATCTACTACCGGTTATGTATTCGGGATACATGGGGCTCCGGTTAGTTGGCGATCGATGTTGCAGTGCTGATGGCACTTTCTACTACGAGGTGAGTACATGGCCATGGCGAGGGAGTGAAGGAAGCATTGTGGTTGTGGGGTCTTCTAGATGATTTGGGGATTGAGCAGAGAACGTGAACTTGTGGTGCGACGGTCGAGTGCAATTCACTTGGCGAAGAATCAAGTTCATCATGCTCGCATCAAGCATATCGATGTCGTATCATTTCGCGAGATGTCATAGAGGAAGGCGATATTTCTCTCATGAAGGTACACACGAATGAGAATCCCGAACATGTTAACTAAGGTGGTCACGGTAGCAAGTTTAAGCATTGCTTGGACTTGCTTCATATCAACCGTGTTGATCGCCGAGGCATGGCAGCCAGTGATGGGGTGAGTGGAGACTATATGGAGAGCAATTACGAACTACGATTAGCTTGATCCCTGCAAAGTGCGTAAGCGTCAGCGGTATAGTGGCCTTGGTGGATTGCCCTGTTTGGCTAATGGAGATCTCTAGTAATGTTCGCGGTGTTCTTCTGGTGTTCGTCCAAAATTTGAGGTTTATCAAATGATGTACGAGGTGGAGAATTGTGAACGTGGGGGGACATCCCACGTGGGTGGGGGCCACCCACGTGGGATGCATCCCAAACTCCCCGTTCTCTCACGGCGACCAGAAACAAAACGAAAAAAATTATTATTATTTTAGTCCCACATCGGGAAACTTAAAGGAAATAGTTCTTTATTTTTCTATAAATAAAGAACTAAAACCTAGGGTTATTGGTGTGGAGAAAAGTGAAGAAAAAGGGAAAAAAAAGCTAGGGTTTTTTGGCGGCGGCTAGAGAGAGAAAAAGAGAAAGCTTGGAGAGATTCTACAAGAGAGAGGTCAATTTCTCTTGGGTAAAAATCAAAGTTTTTTCTTTGGGACGAGCTTGTGGATTGTACAAGTCGTCGGTGTTCTTTATAGTCAAATCTCCCCTCACCCCCTCCCGTGGACGTAGGCAATTTTGCCGAACCACTTAAATCTCGTGTATTTACTGTTTTGCTGTGAATTTGCTATTGTTTGTAGGTTCCCTTGATTCAGTCCTAGTACTGTTGAGAGGAAGAGTAGATATCTCACTTGGTTGGGATATTTTACTTTCTATTCTTGTTTCCTTCGTGAAACGGGAATATATCAAAGCCTTCTCTCGGGTGATATCGCTCATGGCATGCTGACCCCAAGATCCCAACAAATTCTCAATGTTTGAGAAATAGTTTCTACTAGGAGCACCTTAAGGATACAAACCTTGATCACCAAAGGTCTTTGGGGTTAACTTTGTCATTTCACGCTTAAACTTTCATAGAGGGTCTCGGCTTTACTTACTTTTTTTTTTTGGTTTGGCCCATCGTGATTCGATATGTTCACCCGTTTTCTAAAGCTTCTTCTAAAATGACCTTACAGTTATACCAAATAAGCGGTAGTTGTTAACTACATAGTTTACTCGAACATGGCTTTTGGTGTCGTGGTCCATGTCGACATGTCCGTGTCCAACACGTGTCGGACACGGATTCTCCGTAGACACGCCATGGACACGTGTGGTTCAAAGCAAAACCGATATCTCTATTACTTATAAACTAAACTAGTTTCTTTGGTTGTATTTGGTTCAAAACCAAACGGTTTTTGAACCCAAAAATTGAAACACATTATTTAAATATTTAAAAAATACCCATCGTATTATCCCATGTGATCAAAACTAAAATTTTGTTGTTAAACCTTATTCTTAATTTGATTTAACTTGATTCTTAATTGTTATAGATAATAGAAAGAAACATACAAATGATATAGATATTCTAATTTAATATTTCATCTCATGTGTGTGTATCCGTGTCCCGGTATCCTACATTTTACAAATTTGCCGCATCCTATGTCCGTATCCGTGTCCATGTCCATGTCCACACCCGTGTCCGTGCTATCTAGTTAAAGTATGTTCTAAAATCATTAACTTCAAAAAGGGAGGAGAGGATCTTCTTCATACTGACCACATTTGCATCCTTCGCGAGTCGAGAATAGATGGCTCCTGTTGAGTTCTCATCCCTATCAAACCAACCAACTTCAAAAGTAAGCAATTTGGAAAACATCTGCTCTCTCACCCGCTTAGTGAGGTACTCCCCCATTACTCCAAAGTTGTAGTACATCACAATGTTGACCAACAAGAAAAAAACGGATAGAGAAGCTAAGAAGAGAGCATATATCCTTATCTTGCTTTTCATCTCACTATGATATTTTAGAAAGTACACTGATATCAAGCTCCCATTAATGTATCCAGTTAAAGGTGGTATCATTCCAAATGTTAGTGCCCCCAAGCACCCCATCAATGCTTGTTTCCACTCAGGTGCATTCAGCATCAATAACCTTCTAAAAGATGGAACTGCAAGATTAGGTTCGGGCTCAGTCTCAACAGCATCTCCGGTTCCCAGTGCATCATGAAGAGATCTGTCCACAAGCACAAACATAAATACAGTGAAGAACAGATAGAGTATGAATTAGACGAAAATGTCTTTCTTGTATAAATTTGGTAAGATATGCATTAATTTAAATGGACACATGGTTGATTTCTATTTGATATAAAACAAAGATTTAAGTGTTCACTTTCCTTATGGGATTTTAAGTTATGCTAATATGTTACCGTCTAGGTTACGCGGACACGGCGTTTTGGGTGCCGTGTCTGTGTTTGACACGTGTCGGACACGGATTCTCCACGGACACGCCATGGACATGTGTGATTCAAAGCAAACTCCAATTTCCCCATTACATATACCATAAACTAGTTTCTTTGGTAATATAGGGTTCAAAACCAAACTGTTTTTTAACCCGAAAACTGACACCCATTAATTAAATATTTGAAAAATGCCCATTGTATTATCCCATGCGATCAAAACTAAACTTTTGTTGTTAAACCTTATTCTTAGTTTGATCTAACTTCATTCTTAATTGTTATAGATAATAGATATTTGATCTAATATAAATTATATTTATATAGCCGCGTCCCCGTATCCTACATTTTACAAATTTGTTGTGTCCCATGTCCGTATCCTTGTCCGTGTCCGCACCCGTGTCCGTGCTACCTAGGTTACCGTGCAAGACATGGTTTAATCATGTGCCAAGTATCCATTTTCTTTTTCCCTTCCTCGAGATAAAGGATAACTCGAGGCCAAACAAATCATGTGATCATAAATTTGACTCCATGCCTCTTCCAAAATATTAGAATTTACTACAGCAGTGCTTTGAAAGTCAGTTGATTGTTAGTGCTAGACTTAGAAATAATATTGAAATAATGAGTATTTCCCATAAATCAGATACTCGAAGCTTTCCTCGGGTATATTCAAATCTCTTTTACCTCGTCGAGCTACATCTACTAGCATGTGAGAGCCTTCTGCTCGTGCTATTACCGCGCCTGTCGGAACACTCGATGGAGGGTGAGAATGGCAAAGCAGAAGCCGCTGATGTCGCTGAACACAGTGCTGTATTTGATGGTGCAGTCTGTTGCAGACGAACCAGTGAAGAATAAATGCAATTCTCATCACGTACAAGTTCATCATGGGAGCCGATTTCGATTATCTGGCCTGCCTGGACCAATGCAATTATATCGGCCTTCTGGATGGTGGAGAGGCGGTGCGCAATCACTATAGTAGTCCGGCCAACTGAGGCTGCATCTAGTGCTCCTTGGACTACTCGCTCAGATTCAGAGTCGAGGGCACTAGTAGCCTCATCAAGTAGAAGGATCTTTGGTGACCTGACTATGGCTCTTGCAATTGCTATTCTTTGTTTCTGCCCTCCCGACATTTGAATCCCACCCTCACCAACCTATTCGTGACAATGAAAAGCATGGCTACAAGTTAGAACACATAATTCATTCACAAATTTAATTCTTTGATAAATAATCCACCCTCACTCCCTAAGCCGAAGCATATGGACCATCTTGATTAACCAGCAGCGCATCCGTTAAAATCAATGATGTAACTCTTCATAATTGTGGTATTGTTGTAAGACTTTCAAGGCAATAGTTTATGGTACCACATCAACAAAGCCGCTATCCCAAATTTATGGGGTTGGCTACAGCCTACATGAATCCTAATCTTCATTGAGTCCTATTATGGGCCATCTCCTTCCTTAAGGATATACTTCTTAGTTGTTTCTAACCAAGATCTTTTAAGTCTACCTCTAGCCCGGTTAACTCCATTAACTATCATCTTATAAATTCTCCTAATTGGTGCATTTAGGCCTCCCATAGTACATGGCCAAACCATCTTAATTGATTTTCTCTCGCTTTATCGTCAATAGAAGCAACCTCTAATCGCCATTAACTACAATTTATCGTATATATGTGAATTTTAAGTAGATGGTGAGCAAATTATGAAGACAAGAAATCATGAGGTAGACAACTATCTGTAGAATCAGTGGTAGATAATTAAGTAAACCAACCTGTGACTCGTATCCCAAAGGAAGATTAGAGATGAAATTGTGTGCATTGGCAGATTCAGCAGCAGCCACCACTTCATCCATGGAAGCATCCTCTTTTCCAAACAATATGTTTTCTTTAATAGACCCCGCGAAGAGTGCAGGCTCTTGACTTACTAATCCCATCTGAGATCGCAACCATTTGAGCTGAAATTTCCGGATGTCCACCCCATCAAATAGTATCTCACCGCTATCCGGATCATAGAATCTCTGCAGCAATGCAATCACAGTCGACTTGCCTGAACCACTGCCTCCAACAAGTGCCACAGTCTTCCCTGTTGGAACCTTTAAGTTGAGACCCCTCAAAATGAGGTCCTGAGGTCGTGAAGGATACGCAAACTCCACTCCCTTTAATTCAACTCCCCCCACCACATTTTCAAGGACCTCTCCATCTGTATGTTCTGAATCAATCTTCGGTACTCTCCTTACAACATTGAAGGCTCTTTCTACAGCTGCTGTTGCTTCAGAAATGTCTGTCATATTTGAAAGGGCCGAACCAAGCGATCTGCAGAAATAGTTTCACCGAAAATAAAGAAAATGTAGTAGGCATCAGAAGAAAATTAGCTAAAGAATCTACAATAAGGTAAGTAAGCACTACAGGCCTCCGGCCAAGATGGAAGCTCCCACAGCGAAGATGTCACCACCCTTAGCACCATGGTACATGATCATGCGGCTACCATACCATGGGACAAAGGCTCTAAAGGCAAGTATGAGACCATTGAAACCAAGAGCAATTCCCTTTAATAAGCCTTGATGGAGGCCTAACTTGACGGAGCCCTCAAGGGTAGATGAGAACTCTGCTTTGGTCTTTGCTTCCCCTACAAATGAGTAGACCGTGCGGATAGATGAAATAGCTTGCTCTACAATAACTCCGGCCTTGCTGTATTCCTCTCTGTTTTTTCTTGCAATACCCGTTTGTATTCTGTGATAAATGATGCCTGGTATGATGAGGAGAATAGCTAAGGGGAACATCACAAGAGCCATCCTCCATACTAGTATGAATGCTAGAATGTAACCCCCCAAAAAGGTGAAAAAATTCATTATGGAATTGGGCATCTGCAGCACAATTAAAAAAGTTTCACCTTATTCAACAATTTAGGACATTCTCTAAAGAAGAAGCAGCAAAACTTGCCTTCTCACTGAGGACATCTTGGAGTACAAGGCTATCGCTGGAGACACTGGTGATGACATCTGAAGTAGTGGCCCCTTTGAGGTCGAAGTATTCAATATCCTGTCTAAGGACGGCTTTTAAGTATTGGGTCCTCATTCTGGATGCCTGTCGTTCTCCAGTTCTTGTCCAGCAATATCCTTCTGCAATCACCAAACCAATCAGCATCCTATTTCATTTTCAAAAACGGTGAAGAGAAACTAGAGAAGAAAGCGGGTGTGCACCTAAGAAACAAACCACGCATTTCCCGCATGCCAAGTAAGCCATATACAGAGCATTCTGAAAAAGAAAGAAAAGCACAATTTGCATAAGTAGATATATGCATGAAGAAACATGAGAGCAAGAAAGATGCATGACCATTTTAATTCTCTGTGTAAGTTGAGTTGAGGATTGTTCATTTCCGAAGCTGTTCATGAGCTTGCCAGCGATTAGAAGCATGAGTGGCATAGAAAAGCCATCCCCAATAGAACTGAGGAAGCCGATGACCATTAGCCACTTATCAGCAACATCTGCGTGCATAAATATGGTCCAAATGCTGCTAGCCTTCTCTTTTTTCTTCCGAGTCCTAATAATATCCTTCTCGATTTTTGTTCCATTCTCCATGTTTCTCCTTTTCTTCTTCTTCTTCTTCTTCTTCTCTTGTTACACCATATCTTCTTCTTCTACTTTACCATTAAGTCTGACTCTTTTAAAGTTTGTCCACATGTTTTACATATGATGCCTTTTCTATACACGCGTGCAGCAAATGTGACACACATAACCTGCTGGCTTGCTTGACTTATAGAGCTTATGTGCAATTATAATACAGGCTTAATATTTGCATTCAGTTCACAACTTTTATAATTTATGTCATAAGATCTGACGCTGATCTGTTAGCTGGAACCTGTCCCATTTGGGACATGATACCTTCCATGATATATGTTCCCTTAGTCCTGGTTTTCAATTACACCTGCCAGTTGCATTCATCATCCCATTCATAACTTATTAAAAATCCTAACGAACCTCATGTTTACAAAGATATCGCCATTTCTCCAAAGCGATTTACATTTAACTTTTAAGAAGGTATGCGGAGGAGACCGATAGCTTGACCTCCTTTAGAAATCTGCCGATATCCCCTCACCACATGAAGAATAGTAAAACAATGAAAGTAGTTTTAGAGAAATGCCGATATGTTCTATAAACGTGTAAATAGTTTGTTAGATATCTTGTTCCTCATATGGATTCATAGTAACGCATTCGTAGGCTGTTCAGATCTCTATGCAGGCAAGATGCTTCACTTTGTCCCTCTCAAAAGCAACTAAGACTGATTGGGTAGAAACCCTTAAATGCTAAATGCAACATCTGAAGCTAGCTTAGTACACAAGGTATTGGTCAATGTTCAGAGTAAAATAAGAGCCAGGATTTGGATATAATTATTCAGCGACCATAGTGGATTTCAATGAATAGTTAAATTATAATAGTTTTACAAGTTTTTAATGTGATTGTAACTTATTCTGAGAATTGATCAGAGTTGCAGTTGAGAAATCTCAAAACTCTACTAGATGAAGCCAACAATCAAGCATCCATCTCTAAGACTCTTAACAATGTTTTCCCTGGAAAATTGCTTATCTTCACTTAATTCAGATTATTCCTTTTGATAAAATGATCATATTCACGGAACTATTCTGATGTCTATGGTTAATTTCTCCCGAAATAAGGATAAACTTTCTCGAAGAGCTATGGCCTAATTTCATCCTAGTAAAGCTAGAATCAATGAATTAAATAACCTTTTGAGGAATTATAAAAGGCGATTATAGAGTTAACTTTTCTTCTTCTTCTTCTTCTTCTTTTTTTTTTTTTTGGTCTCTTCACTATTTAAGGGAAAGCAGGAGTATGCACCTCATACATGCATTGTATGGCCAACTCCAATAACATTATGTTTATGGTACAGAGAGTCGGAGTCCATTATCGATCGTTTTTTTAACTGATTGATTTGATTAGGGATATTCACACAAAGAATTGTTTAATTCATGTGATTGCTTCAACTTTCATTCTCATCGTGACATAAAGGCCTTGCTTTAAGCAGCACTAAGTGAAAGTGCTTCTTCCTCATCCAAGAAAAGCTAGAATCAGTGAATTAAATAACCCTTTAAAGAATTATAAAAGGGATTGTGAAGTTAAAGTTTTTTTTTTCTCTCTTTAAAGAATCAGTGAATCACCAGTGAATAGGACATGTTGACTTCTAATGAAGAAGTTGTGTAGTGATCTCTCTTTCTGATAACACTTAATTTGCTCCGATCTAATCGTATTGCACAAAGGAATGATGCGACTACGCTGTCAATGGCCACAAGGATATTTCCAAAAACTACTAAACTCTATATCCCTTTGATATCAGACAACAATGAACACATATTCATTATAGACGAACACTTATAAATATATTTAGTTCATTGTATACGGACACTTCGGTTATGATAAATGTTGTAGTTTTGTATTCGAACATTGCCCAATTGCTTTAGTCATGTGCAGAGACATGGAAATTTCTCAGGTTGAAATATAGAAGTTGATTCTCTCGTTATGGTTGACTTGGTGAAAGGCCGTTCATGTCAGGCAAGTTTTTTCCGACGACAGATTGGATCTTCCTCTAAAAAGCAGTGTTTTAACTGAAAGAATTCATGGTAGATCATTTGTAATTAAGCTTATAGCAATGAACAGCCAGAAATATTGTTGTATAAAATTATAACCTTTAATTCTCATTATAGTGTAGTGGAGGGGGTGTTTACTATCAGGTAAGTATCACTGACAACTGTGCAAATACAACATCCGCGATTTCTTTTTCTCCTTTCTCATTGAGAATGCATTTGTTCCAATGCACTTTAAAGAAATGGAATTAAGAAACTGAAAGAAACTCTTCAGAAAAAAAAAAAAAAAAACTCAACATCCAGCTCAAGATTGAGAATTTTCCAAGAAAACTTTCAAATGGAAGCCCTCTCCTAAACCCTTTGGCGAAAGCATCCTCGATCTTTGAAAAATCAACATCAAAAGATAGCAAATTGTTGCTACATCAATATCAAAGTGTGGAAACCAAAATAAATATCCATAATGATGACAACTTGATAATAACTAACAGTATTGGAACTTTTGCATGTTACCGTTTCCGACGTTTGGGATCGATTCAGAGAAATGAGTCGCTTGCATAATTGCATTGGCCGAGACTCGCAATTTTTCACCAAATCAGGGATTTTTATTTTTATTTTTATTTTTTTGATAAGCCAAATCAAGGACTTTTTAAGCTGAGAAAATGAGAGAAAGCGAAACAAAAATAGTAATTTGGGGTAAAGGAATCAGTTCTATGATAATTTGGGTAAAGGTTTTCAGACGGTAAAACCTTTTATTTTTCTCCTTTTTACCCCTTTTACGGAAAAGAGCAAAATTGACCCGCCGCTACTGCAAAAAAAAAAAAAAAACACACACACACACACACACACACACATATATATATATATATATATATATATATATATATATATATATATATATTACATCATGTACATAGCTACTTAGAACAAAAAAATATAGCAAAGTTAGCAAAGTATAGCAGAATATAACAACTTATACTATATACCACAAGGCTGAAATACAAAATAAATTTAAATTAAGTAGGTAGAGGACTTGGTCTAAGAGTGAGAAGTGTGTTTAAGAATAAATGATGGTAAATTTTGGCTTATAAGTTTAAACACACTTTTTAAAAAAAACTAATTTGGTCTAAAAATAAGTAGGTGTAAAACTTTGGGTTGGAAGGCTAAAACAACTCATAAATAGTCTGCGTTCTCCCAACATTTTTGATAGGTTGCAATCTCACAACATGAGTGTGAAAAATTAAACATATGATGAGTTAAACTATTGGTTCAAAATATATATACCATAACCTAACCACTTTAAGGAAAAATATAGCAAGTTAAAGCAAGATATAAACAGTCACATCGTATAGCAAACTATTTACATACAAAGTGTGTTCAGAAATAATTCGATGAATTATTTTGGATTTAAAAGTGATTTTGGGGGCGAGTGAGCTTAAAAATAGATGGGGTAAAAATTTGGTCTATTAGCCAAAAACTTTTTGTTCAAGTTTGAAGTACCAAAGTTGTATTTGATTGAACTTTGAGTATTTTTTGGGAAAAAGACTATGGGGGTATCAAAGCTAGAAACAGAGTAAACCTTGAGGTATTTAAGTGCAAACAAAAAAAGAGGAAAGAAAAGTCGAAGGCTTTTATTTGAAGTCCAACTTAATTATTTTGGCTTGATAAACGAATCAACAACTGTGATCTCCTATTCCCTAAGGTGCCGTTTGACAAGGGGTTAAGGGAAAAATGTTAAGAGGAAGGACTAACTACTTAATTAATCATTCACGGTGGTTAAAAATAATTTAATTTCATTTGAATTTGACTGTCAAGATGAAGGATAAAGTTTTTTGTTTGGCAAATAAAAAAAGGTTAAGAAAGCTAATTGCCATAAATATCTTAAATTATATTCTTTTTAAAATTTTATTTTTATTTGAAGAGGAATAATTAATTCTCCTTTTAGATGGATTTGTCAACCCTCTAAATAAGGAGTTAACTAATTTTAACCCTTATAAAGAGTTTGTTAACCCTTTGACCAAATTAATCTGTTTAAATGGTTAAAAAAAGAGATTAAACCCCCTTAACCTTTCTCTTAACCCCTTGCCAAAAATTAATCCGTTTAGATGGTTAAAAAAGAGATTAAACCCCCCTTAACCTTTTTCTTAACTATGTTTTTGTAAGAGTAACGTGAAAATGCTAACGCTTGGAAATTTCCAACAGTTCCGGTGCATTGGCGGAGGTATTTCTTCTTTAGCGTAAACTTACGATGAATGCTGAAGTAACATGCAGTAGAGGTTTTTCTTTTCTTTTCTTTTTTTTTGGGAAAAATTTGTATGTTTCACCCGAGCATTTTGTCGAGTCTTTAGGCACAAGCACAACAAGAAGAGGCGGAGACAATTACATGTACAATTAGATCGCAGAATTCAAAGGGAGACCAAAAGGAACAGCCGCGCATGCTTCCATCTCAAATAAACAAGAAACTAATATCAAAACAACACTTTCCTAATTTCATCAAAATTGCATTCTGCTGCTCTCTAGCATACTTTGCATGAACAATCTAATAATTACTCTTAGAACAAACAAATAAAACGTATAAACAGATTACAACAGAACGCCAGCCGTATTCTGAAGCGCTTTCTTTACGATCTTAAATTTTCCAGCAGCATTCTTCTTTTCTTTGTTTGCATCCACAACATACTGCTTGATGAAGAAGAGGAGGCCATCCCTCAAAATCTCAAGCTCCGGAGCAACAGCGACACGTGTGAAAATGTTCCACACGAGGGCATCACTGTTTTCAAAGATAGCCTCAATAAGCATCCTGAAGTGCATGATCCTTCTTGGAGTCAGCTGAGCAGGCTCCATTAAATTGATGGTCTTTAGAATTGCAAGGGAGAGGGAGAATGATGATAACATCTCAGCCACGAATTTTGCGAGGTTCAAGGAACGGTTTAGTTCCATTTCGTCTAGTTCTTTGTAGTGATCCCAAATGCAATACTGGTAGGGAAAAAAATGAGTTAAAAAGTAAACATGAGATCATTAAGGATATACGAACTGATTTCTAATGCAATGATATTAATAAGGAAAAAAGGGTATGAGGTGGTTGCTCAGTTTGCTAAAATACAAAGAGATTGACTAGTGGTGAGGCTTATCCTGCGAGTTAATAAGGAAACGGTTTACTTCCATCTCGTCTAAGTTCTTTGTAGTGATCCCAAATGCAAAATACTGGAAAAGAAGTGTTTTAAGAACAAAATATGAGATCATTACGGATATAAGGATCAGTTTCTCATATGATAATATTAATAATAGAAAAAAAAATGGGTATGAAAGTGGTGTCTCATTTTTGCTTAAATGACTAGTGGTGAGTCAGTGCGAGGCTCATCCTGCTAAGTGCTATCACATGAGAGCAAATGGGCCACCAATCTTATCTTTTGGTAGCTGAGGCTCAATACGGCCTATTATTAAAATAATAGTAAAATATAATCTATCCTTTTTTTAAATCAGAAGATAATGTATCCTATTCATAAATAGGTTTTAATGGTCTGAAACATACATATATAATAATAGGAAGCTTTGCAAATTGTCATCCACAATAATGAAAAGCCTTGTTTCATCAGTAATGAAAAAAGGATAGCAACTTCAAGAGCAGAGCAAAAGTGCACCACAGAGGCAAAGTTTTTGGGGGAAAAAAAAAATTTAATGGTTCAAGCTGGCATATTACAGTTTATCATTTTAAGACGTGTAGTTTTATAATCAGCTTAAGTACAACAATGCTTTGACGAGTGGTTGAATTGTTCAGTTGGAGGTATAATTTGCAAAAGATAGTTACAGTAGTAAATGTCACTACCCCAAATTCCTGAACCCGAAGGAACGGAGATTTATTCAAATTTACCTAAAGACTGTAACCAAAGGAGTTTGATTTGCCATTTGGCTAGTGCCTATTGATACCATACTCACAAAAGGGAAAACTGAATTGGGGAAAAATGCATCTGCCATCATTAATAACGAGTAAATGTAAGACATTTTGAATCTATAAATGGATATCTGAACAGTTTATTTGTATAATTTTATACCTTCAATTGATAGTATTAGTACCTTCATCCGAAACCAAAAGACGACCCAAGTTCATGCAAAAAGAGGGTTTGCAGGAATTTAAAATCTTACCCATGGTGAATATGTTTGTTTAAACATGAAAGTTGTCGTCAAAATTAAAAGTTTCCTCTCAATGCAAAATTAACTCTAAAAATAGATATAAAGAAAAAAGAAAATAGGAACAACAGCAGATAATGGATAATGACAAATACGTAATGCAACAAACCTGCAAGGTGAACTTGTGATTCTTGTCATGGCTACACAATTTGGAGGCCAAGACGGTGTAGTACTTGTTGAACACCTTTTCTTGTAAGCAGCATCCCACAAGGACCCTCATTATTTCTCTATCCTGTGGTTCAATTCGAAAAAAGAAGGGCATGAAAAATAGTTATATCAAACAAACAACAAATAAACCAAAGAGGACAGTAACCTGCTTCCCAGTTAGTCCGAGCTTTAGAATCTTCTCAAACGCATCAATGTAGTCTTCTCCACTCATTATGACACAAAAAATTGCTCTCCTCACCTCAGTATTCATCCTTTGTGCTGATGCGAGGTGCAACAACTTTTGTGTCTCTAGGACATCTTTGCTGATTGTAGTTGCCACCTCTTCAACATTATCCTCTGTGGAAGCAATTTCACCAGATAGCCACCACTGCCCTTTCTTTTCAGGATCAAGAAGCTTGCTCCATTTGAGCCCACGAAGTAGAATATCCTCAGCCCTCAGCTGCACAAATTGAACAATAAATTGAAAGTTATTAAAGCTTGAATTAGGCAACCCAAAAAAAAGTAAATATTACTTGGACAGTATGTCTTTCTTTGAACTATAAATGAATTTAGTAAAAGATATCCATGTAAGACAACTATGCGAATCAAACAATAACAAATGATAAAAGGTGACGAGGATGACCTTTTGTAGCCATTTTTTGATTCGTGTATGATGGGCAGGATCATCTTTTGGTCTCTTTTTGTTGTTCTTTATGTCACATATAGTCTCAAGCATGAATTCCATCTGCAGAAAGAGTTGAACAAGGATTTAAATAACAAATTTCAGGAGATCATTTTAAAGAAGCATACCAGTCAGAAGCTTACTCTTTTATTATTCATCATTGGTTTCCCATCCTTCTCAGTCTTAGACAACAACCTTGCTTCATTCACTTTATTCTGAATGCTCAGAACAAAATCTTTCATGGCAGCTGGATCATCACTCCTCAGTTTCATCCCACAGCCTATGTCAATAAAAAAAAAAGCAAAAGATTATTAAACTGAACCTTAAGCTACATAGATAAAGAAAAAACATGCAGGCACAAACAATCAGATATATACACGAAAAAATACATGCGAAGACACATGCATGAACGTGCATACTCGTGCAGGCATGAAAGCACACATGCGCACGCACACACATGAATTCAGTATCTTGTAATATCGTATAAGAAAAAATATGACTACAAATTGAGGGAAGCTAAGCGCAGAGAACTGACATTGTAGGATTGTTAAGATAGTTGACACATCCATCTCCGTCAAACGCTTGCTCAACACAGATAGAAGGTCATATATGAGATCACTATACGCCAAACAATCAAACGTGAGTTATAAGAAAGCAGATAAGTGTAATAATAATTAAAAAAAAAGCAATAAGCACAAACAAATAAGTGTACTCATATGCTAATCATATGGTATTTCTGGAGGATAATAAACCAAAAGAAACAAAAATTTTCATAAAGAATGACAGAGTTGGGAAAGTGTTCTATTATGCTCTTGACTCTGTGGAATCTGGGAATTGAATTTAAACTCCAATAGCAAATATATAATCCTTCACCTTTTTTCTGGACCTTTGTCCCTATAAAAGTATTTGGAGGATGCCAAATGTCTTTTAGGATTATAGCAAGCCAATCTATTGTTCATAGCTTCCATGGTCAAAGTTTTGACACTAAGAGAGGGTTCATATCAAGTCGACAGTAGCTCATAACACTTTATCAATTTTTTTATGGAATGGCATGGATGATGTTGATGGAATAGCTCATGATGATGATGATGGCAATGATGCTAAACTAAGTAGTTGATTCATCATTGTTACTTACTCCATAAACCAAAATTTTTTTCCATGTCTTTCAAAAGAAAAGCTGTACTCGTCACTGATATTAGAAATAACCATAGAAAAGTATTGCTTATAATTCACTGTCATTGTTAATTACTACCTAAACAAAAAAAATTTGTTCATGCCTTTCAAAAGAAAAGCTGTACTCACCATTGATATTAGAAATAACCATAGACAAGTATTGCTATATAATTCACTGTCATTGTTAATTACTCCATAAACCAAAATTTTTGTCCATGCCTTTTAAAACGAAAGCTGTACCCATAACTGATATTGAGAAATGACAAAGTATTGCTACATAATTCACTGAATCCACACAATTTACTAATACATGCTTAAAACAGAACAAAGTTTCTTCAAGCCACAAAATTATTGTAGGCTCACAAGGTATGATGTTCATATATTGGAATGCAAAAAAGCTTAAAAACCTTGACCTACTGAAATCTCTTTATACAGATGTTAAGCTAAAAGCATTAAATTGAGAGGTATAAGATACAGATGTTACAAACCTTGAACAAACGCCAAATATGCACAAATAAGAGATTAGCAAAGTAAGATTTCGTAAAGAAAGACCGTCATCCTTTGAGTACTCATCCTTGAAAGAAAGAAAAGAAAGAAAAGTTAAAGACAAGCAACTCACTTGGTGTTCCAATATATCTAACTGATGACGACATAAAGATATTACAATGAAAGATATGATAGCAATGTACATGGAAATTAATCAGCTTCTATATAATTCAATAGTACAATTATTTGCAATTGTGCATAATCACAATGACTATGTTTAAACTTGTAGATAAATTATACTGTTGTTCATTGGGCTAAACACTAAAAAGGAATTATCTGCTTTTAGCTTATGACTCAGTGCATTAAGGCCTGGTTCAGTGGTAAGAGCATCGAGTAGCTTTATAAGAGATCCAGGTAACCGTCAACCACCTTTGTTCAGAAAAGGGGGGAAAAAAAGAGGGCGGGGTTGGTGGCAGGGCTCGTCATTCTTACAACATACCTCAAATGACTTAGCAATAGAGGCAATAAGCTTTGCACTGAAGTCAATCCCAACTAAACAAGCCATGCCTGCAACAAATGCTGCAAAAACAGCAGCATACCTACACAAATAAAAAAGGACAACAGGTTAATATAGTTACATGTAACTTGTCACATGACAGCAGCAGTATGTACATTAAAATGTCCACCTATGCCCTCAAGATGGATTCAAAAAATTTAAAACAAAAAATTTAATCAAGGAGACAGAAAATGCGAAATCCCAGTACAATTCAATATGGTGCCGAAGTCACAGCATGCAATTCAAAATCGAAAAATAATAGCCAATAGCAGAACTCTGAAAACTTGTCCGTTATCTTTCTTTATCCTTAATTTATGGCGAAAATTTCGTAGAAGGATATCAAATTATGTACAAGAACTATATAATTTACTAAAAACAAATTAACTCAAGAATGCATTTGTTTCACCATAAGAGTCCTGTCAATCAAAATTAAAGTACTCTATGATTATACTCTCTAAAGATATGGACAAAAGGAACATCTTGAAATGCAAATAAACTTTCTCACTGACTGCAAATATTCAAGCTAATTGCTTCCTGATCATAAACTTAATCCGCAATACATGAAGATAGAAATAGCTCTATAGATTGAACTTAGAGAAATGACATAGGGAAAGGTGTCTAGATGTCCAGACTACTTCACTATCGGACCCTTAACAGGAAAAAGACGTGGACATGTTTGTATTTTGTTAGTCGCATGTGCAATACTTCAATCAGACTTATCTAGGTTATAATATATCTATACTTAAAGAGACAAGAGGAAGAAAGCCTTAATGGTTTCTGCCTTTCAAGCAAGGTGCTCAGTCCTACTCTACATTCTCTTCTTTAGTACATTGTAGCTTTAAAAACTAAAATAATTTTTTCACAATACTGTGTTTTGCAAGAAAAGCCACATAATTTATAAAAAAAATCCACTTAATATTGGGAATGAAGAATAAAAAGATGCATAAACTGCTGCCATATGACTGAAATGTCACAGAAAAAAAATGATAATAGAGCCAAACTGTTCATTGCCACGAGGTCCTCTTGAACATGATGCAACAACCTCCTCTCCGATAATCTGACAACCAACACTGCGAGAAAGTGACTGTAAAATAGTCATTTTAAATGAATAAAATTGCACAGATCCCAAGTTAGCATCCAAAAACCATATTGGTCGAATATATGTAGGATAATATGCTTAAAAACTATCAAGGCAGCAAGGAGAGGACTAGAGATCATACTCGAAAAATTGCAGCCACTTCTTCTGTAATAGATTCCACATTTGCTTCAGATAGCCTGTTAAGGAACCCTAAACAGAACAGACTGGATTCAGAAAACATTTTATATGCTATAAATCCATTTTTAAAGTACATAGACCACATTTTGCAAAGAGTTAAAATTGCAGACCTCTTATTCTGCGGCGAATCTGTGAGATCTCTTCTGATTCCTTGTTTGCGCAAGCTCTAAGGTGAGGAGCCACATACTTCATACTACTGTCCACTTTATGGGCCTCCACATGTGGCTCTTCTTCATTCACTATATCAGTCTCCTCATTACCTAAACAAGAAATATCTTCTTCTGCTTTGGGCAGATCATCGACACTTTGATCCTCTGGATTCTTCCCTAACTGTTGGATGGAATTATTAATCTTGTCTTTCTTAGTAGACAGCTGAGATGACTTCTTCCTCTTGCGTTTTTTACTAGATGAGGTTTGTTCGACCGCATCCACATCTTCTTCAACACCAACAACTTCATCCTCTAGCTTGGCAGAAGGCTGAGATAACTTTTTCTTACTCTTGTGTTTTTTACTCGACGATGTAGACTTCACAACCTTTTCGTAATCATTGATGTCACCATCCATAGCTATCTCATCGTCAAGGACAGATGGAATCCCCTCAATGAGCTCGTCCATCAAATCATTGGAGCCCTTCAATCTCCCTCCTTTCAATTTGAGCTTTTTTGCAAGCCTCCTCTCCATTTCAAGGTCCTCCTCAGCACCAGCCAAACCCTTGTTTATATCCATGGCCAAGAACTCCCCAAACTTTGTCTTGGGCTTGCTCATCGAATCCTTTTTCTCCTTCTTCACCGAAATCGATTTACCTGAAGAACCTGAGTGCGCCTTGGGTTTCATGTCGTCTCTTCTTTTTATCACTTCCAATGCACGCCACTTATTCAACCTGGAGTTAAAGAACACAAAAATATAGTCAGACCATAAATCCATCCTGCACAAGTAGTTGGGTTGGACTAAGTAAAAGTACAGTATAAACAAGTATAGGAACAATGTTAGATAAAGTTGAGTGCTTTGGGGCACCGGACATGACAGCCAGTTGGCTAGGCAGACAACCTATGCGCCGCGTAGGTTTTTTTGCATTTACTTATTTGATGATAAAAACATAAAACCAACAATAATTGCATAAACCTCAGAAAAAATAAATGAAATTCAGAAGATTTAGAAATATCAACCAAAAATTAATAGCTATACATTTACTGATAATAATTAAATAAAAAACAGATTTTATAATAGAAATAGTTAAGATAAATATCTAAAAACAAACCCGACGTGAAGAAGAACAATTTGTTTAAGTACTCTTCCATCAGAGTCAACCATCAACAAAACATATGCATACATAATAGTGCCGAGAAAAATATACTTATCACAAAAATATCTAGCAAAAATTATCACGAGCTAACTGGTAGCAAACAGCCACGGAACTATGTTGGTAAAATTACTACGGACTTCTACTATGAAAAGAAAATCAGACTTTCAAGTTGAAAGGAGACTTCTCTCGGTGTGATCGACATATGCAAAAGCATTGCCGTTGATAGTTGATTGGGCCTCTCTGAGAGCGTCTCTCGGTGCAATAAGGCAGGATTCAACAATCGAAAGCCCTTGAACAGATCGGTGGTGTTTCTTCTTTAAGAGTTGCAGGAAGTCTGGGTAAAAGCAAAGGAGAATACGAGGGAGAGGAGAGGAGTTGTGTTTTCTGTTTTGTTTCTACTCAGAGGAGATTGGTTCAGTTATATGGAGAGATCTCGAGTTAAACGACAAATATCCATACATACATTTATTTATTATGAAGCTTTCTGACATGATGAGAGCAAACATTGTTTTGAGAAAAGAAAAAAAAAATCTTGGAAAGGCGAGCAATAGTTGGATTTCCTCTGCCTTGGGCAATAAGGAAATCAATTGCAGCTGACAAAGCACGCCTTGGGCAGAGGGAATTAATTGCAGCGGTCAAATGACTTAATTATAGCTGACAGAAAATCCTCTCTTGAGGAGAGAGAAAATTTGGAGAGGATTTTGACAACAGATTTTTTTTATTTTAATTCTCAGAATCAAAAAATAAATTCCCAATGCAAAGCCTAATTTTGTTAAAATAGTAAATAGAAAAGTTCTAGAATAAGATAAAAAAGTTCTAGAATAAGACTATCACTAGAAGGTATGATTATAATTTTGCATTAAAAGATAAACTAATCACTAACAACTAAATAAAGCATAAAATCTGAATTGAAATTTACTAATATGAAAACCTTACTGTTTGTCACTAAATTTTTTCTATAATAAAAAATATTTAACATCACCATCCAAATTACCCTACCTCAAAATACCCTAGCTTCACCCCTCAGAGAAAGGGGGGAGAAGATAATCGTCGGCTTGAAATACTATATAAAAAAGAATTAACTTACATTGAAGAAAGAGAAGAAACTAACCATTACCTATTTTGATCTATTCGAAGTCCTCAACTTGTTGAAGAACATACATGAGTTGGCAATGCCGGCAGCGAAAACACAACGAATTGGTGGAGAGATTTGAGAGAGGAGAGAGAAGGTAGGAGGCGGGGGTTTAGGGGAACTGGGAGAAAAAAAACCTAACTTTCTCCTTCTCTAATTTGGATTTGGGTCGGGTATAAATAGAATACACTACATCCGAAACCCAAGACATAAATTTTTAATGGGCTAGGCTGGAGCTTATTTTTTTATTATAATTTGGGCTTGTTTATTTCATTCCACTAATATAGGAAAGCTTTTTCGATACCAAAAAACGTATTTTTGATATTTCCAGACACTTCTTGAAAACCTTAATTATTTGCTTTGTTTCACATAGAAATGGATGGTGGAATCATGTTTTACACCAATTCAACACACTTCGTTTCAAATAAGGTTCTAAAACACGGTTTCATTATCCGTACGGTCCGATATCAGGCAAAGATTAATCAGATTATGCGGAATTAGGTGTTTTTTATTCCACAGGTACTACAGCAGATAAATTCCCTTACAGACAATTATGTCATATTATATACACTCGTTGTAAGAAGCAGCAGGAGGTTAACTGGAAAGCTTCAGGCTAATACATATATAAAAAAGACATCTTTCTCTTGAGGATGACTCTTGGTAGTTGATCCACACCAAACCGAAGCAATCAAGATACAAAGAAATCATGCAAAAGAGCAGCAGCGCAGAAACCGTTGTAATGAAATATGTCTAAATAGAAACCATTATAGAATTATATGGACTCTCTTCCAGTCATATAATCAGGAATTTAGAACCTATGTTATGAAAGAAAATCATGCTTCTCCTTATAACTCTCCTGGGAACCCAAGAATCAATACCCGACTTCCCCCAATCTAGCTTTCAAAAAGGTTACTGGTGAAGTTTGTGAACCAGGATTCCATAAAATCACAGAATCAGCAAAGAACCCAAACTAGACGGATGAGACTGTTCTATGCCGCAAAACAAAATCTTAAAATACTTAGATAAAAACTGCCACGATACAGTTAAACTACTGATATTGTGGTTAAATCCAGAAATGAATACACATCAGCAGCGGCGGATCAAGAAAATTTTGCTTTTTTTGTGGTGGGGATATATATCCACTTAAAAATAAAAATATAATATTATTTTTAACTATAGTATCTAATGGGAATGCACTTGGTACGCTTTAGATGGGTGAATTCAATTTGCTACTAACATATTTAGTGTTTTTAGATAGATCGGTGTGCAATTTTTAAAATTTATGAGGGGCAGACTGTAAATATTATAAGGGTATATGAGCAATTTTAAATTCGTAACGTGCAAGTGCACCCTAACATATGAACCTAAATCGCCCCTGCACATCAGCTTCAGTGCAGAAATCATGTAGCCAATTGCTTCCCATAGCAATTTATGAGCATCAGTCCCCAGCTCCAACACCATACTCTCACACTCTCTGCAACTCAACCCCACCAACCTTCAATTTCATCGACTAAGCCAAATGAAGAACAAAAGTACAAAACAAAGTGAATTGTAGAGAAGCAGAAGAGATTCAAGCACTAACCGGAGTAGCATGTGGATGTAGACATAATTAATCATGATTTACCTAGGCATCATGTGATATAAAGTGCATATTTAAATGCAGCAATATAAGTTAAGTTGTTCAAGTATGCTGCCTTCACCTTAGATTCTCATATATAACACTTCTTAGCATTCTCTAATACTTCCAACTTTTAGTTCAAAGTAGACATCTAATTAACAATAAATTATCTAAAATTTCATACATTCTATAAAAGAAAAAATAATCTGATTATTGTACCAGAAATTTTGCATTTACACCCACATCTATAGCTTCAGTTAATAATAATTCCAACTCAAACACCAATCTTCCTATTTAACAATAAATTATCCTCTTCCTATTTTCTTTCCTTTATAAATTACTCCTTTAGTAGCCAAAAAGATGTTATTTATCACACAACAACAGAATCAAAATCAAATACTCTTCTCTAAGACTTTTTATTTATGAGGTCGAACATCGTAAACATTGTGAATAGAGAAATATCATAATTAAACAACTATGACATTCGTGAACTATATAGTTTGCTCATGTCTCTATTTTTGAACGAATATGATATTGTAGTATAAATCAGTATAGAACTTTCTCTAGGAAAAGTGTACAAAAATTATAGTGTAATTAGTATATTTCAAACTAAGTGACTCGTGATAGATATTTAGTATTGTCTTCATAGTACAACAATTAAATAGGCTCATTTTTGTGTTTTCTTTATTTATTTTTTCCCTTGGTTGTGTCTGCCTGACAATGCAATGCAATTGAAGCCAAGAAGAAAGGAAGAGAGAGTTGCAACTTGTCTTGTTAGGATCACATATATAGAAAGCCAAAATAAGTAGAAAATTATTTACTGCATGTGGAAGCTCTCTCATTAAAGAAACCTACAATTAGTCTGCTGTGCTCCTATGAACTTATGCCAAGGGAACAATTAGTTTGGGAAAATTACCAAAACTCAATATCAAATAGTCGAGAAATGGAGTGGTCAATAATGGGAGGACCCAAATTAAAGCAATAAAGTTTCACATTTTTGTCACACTAGCAGTAGGAAAGATTGGTCACATATATTAAAATATACATATCTTTCCCTTGTTGGCTTGTACGAATAAAGAACACAACCCTCCTCTCATAGCCAAAGGTCAAAAACTATTTTTTTCACACTTGTCGAGAAATCAAAATGAGATGATTTCTTCAAAGATACATAATACTCACTATAAAAACCAACACATAGGCTATTTCCCCAATTCAATGAATTTGTTGTTTATAACTAAGAATTTGTTCATGAATCACACAAGAACATCAATAATTAGCAGTAAAATATTAATTACAAATTACTTTTTTAAAAAATCCAGCCATTTCCCATTACAACAAAGCAACTAACAATACAAAAGCTAAGTCCAAAAGAACAGGCTAGAAGGTAAAGCTCATATCACTTCAAAAAATTAAAATCCTAGAAACTAAATTAAAATATGGAAAACCGTAAATTAAAAAACCCTAAAATTAAAAAAACAACCTAAAATTTCAATTAGGAAAAAACCCTAAAATTGCCTTCTCCTTAGTTGAAATTCAACGAGCCAGGAATTGAAGACTGAGGCGAGGTGGAGATCAGAGGAGTGGAGATCAGAAATCCTAGGAGTGGAGATCAAAGATAGGTGGCGCTCAAAGGAGAGGAGATCAGATGTGGAGCTCGAGATCGAGGGGAGGAGATCGAAGGTGGAGGGGATCACTCAGAAGTGACGGAGATCGCGATTTTTGAGAGGCTGAGCGATTGTGAAATTTCGAGAGGCGGAAGAGATTACCCGATATCGCTAATGGCAAGGTGAATCTATTTTGCGTTTTAGGGTTTTAGAACCAAGTCCAAGTCCTATGCAATACCAAACATGATCCAAAGTCCTAAACCAATATATTTCCTCTATCATTTAAGTCTCCCTCAAAATATTATGTTTTTCGGTTTTAAAAAGGGAGATTCACGGATAACCCACATAAATCAGAGAATAACAAGACCCATCTAATGTAAATAAAGTGACTGATTATATAATTTGAAATTCATATATTTGTTAATCTGTGTACAAAGAATACTTTTGTGCTATTGTTTAGTAGAACTATTTCAGATCATAGTTTCTGAAAACTAGAGAATTGTGTGTTTCCTTCAATTATGCTGCTCAACAGAAGGTCCAAGAAATTGCGAATCCAAATTTTGAATTTCCAAAAAGTAAATAAATGTTTCACGGAGAAGAACAATCTTGACATCGATATTTAGAATAAACTCAGTTACTAATATTCAATGTTACACAAAGCAAAACAGTGGAAAAAACATCGAAAAAATTGAAAATTTTACCTCGAAGAAGATGACTTGAAAAGAAGAGGAGGAGGTGGTGGCCAGAGTGTCTGCCGGAGGCTGAGGAGGCGGCGGCGCTGGAGATGGGTGGTGATCGGACCAGGGAGAGTCGGAGGGAGATTTAAGAAGGTTTGGGTTTGGGGGGAAGATCGAGAGGCAGAGGGGGTTTAGATTTGGGGTTTTGATAGGTTAGCGGGTCGGGTTTAGATTTGTGGGTCGGGTTTGGATTGGGGCCGGTTTTTTTTACCACGGATCGAGCTGGCCCGGCATAGTGTCGTTGGTTTGCATGCGGGCTTGGAATTGGTTAGATCGAACCGAGCCATTATTTCCGGCTGTTGATGGGCTGGCGTATCGGGTTCCTTATCTGGAGGTGACATCGCCGGCATCTTCTCCAAAGTTAGCTTGGTCTGGTCGGCAACCATTGCCGCCACGATATCTGTCACACGGTTCAACACTGGGTTTCGGATAGCGCGTCTCCCAAACTCGCGTCAGCATCGCCCGATTTGTCGTGGGAATCTTGATTGACGTTGGCCATCATTCAGAGTCGATCAAAGTGGGCCCCACGGTGGTCGCCAACTGTTGACGCAACGAGAAACATGGTAGATTGGGTCCCGCGAGATTGGACCCGATGTTGAGGGCCCCCTTGATCTCCGTAGATGGCTGGCGGCTATTGGGTCTTGGTTTGGCTTATGTAACACAGAGAATGCGTTAGATTGACGATGGTGGGGTGTCCATCAACGCCCCTACGATACGTAAGTAAGACTCTTGATGATGAAAGTCAAAGCAATAAGCATGTGAGTTGGGGTTTAGGGTATTGGTTCATAGGTTTAAGGTCAGCGGTGCCAAACCTTGTAGAGATATGAAGTTGGAATTCCTTTACTTGTGGTAGATCGGCGTATTTATACTGATTGCCTGAGCAGATCGGTTGGTACATGTGTCACCATCCTATCAGCCAAGGTAGTTAGGGTATTTACTTGGCAGGCAAATAGATCCATGTGTCAAAACCTCATTGGGGAAGAAAAATTTCTCTGATGTATGTTATGATCAAGAATGTCATGAAAGTTGGCAATCAGAGAGATTGGTTATCGATTAGATATCTTCTAACATGATATGTTGAGGATACGATATTATCCAAATCAATCTTCTCCAATCAGGCAAACCGTCATAAGATTGGGCCGGGTTAGAGTTAGGCATGGTATCCCAAACTGAGGTGAGTTCAGTCATCATGAACCTAGGATACTCATTCGGGCTTGTTCGTCAAACTTAGAGTTGTGACCTGGTTTAGTGGGTTACCTTGTTAACTGAGTCGCTTGTTAACACGGCATAGTCTGGTTAGCCAAATTGCAAAATCCGGGTTACACCCATAACAACGATCATCTTTGATTTTGGTTGCCCAGACAGCTTGAGGTTTAACGGTGGAAATAGCAATGATTTTCTAGGCCTGTGCTCGGTCTTCTTTTTAACCTTTAAACAAGAAGCTGCTTGTTACCATTCTGGACAACCTTTGTGCTAACTATGAACATGCATTTGGTTATGTGCATGTTTTCTGCGTGATTTTATCCATTATTAATTTTATCATATTCGCCATTTATGATATAGTGCCCAGAGAAAGCAAGGTTAACTTCATATATCCGCATACATTTCATAATTTATTGCCTGCCTGCCTATGATTTAGTGCTCAGGAAATGCAGATTTAAGTATCTTGCTTAGGTGACTGCATGATTATTAAGATTTAAGTATCAGTTGCGAGTCTCAGCAAGCTCAAAATATTATTCACTCTATGTTGGCAGAATTTAAAATGAGATTAAATTTATTAGGCTGCAAGGGACTGTTAACCAGACAAAATGTGAATGCTGAAACAAATAATGATGCCAATTCCAATTACAGTTAGTTGCAAAGAGTAGTGATGTGGAAACAGAAAGACTGTAGGCCTGCACTTTCAGGTTGGTACAAGGAATGCGGCATGCAAGAGCCATTGCTTAATGAGAGAGGTCTGGATTCCACCAAACTTTTAAAAAAAAAAAAAAAAAAAAAGGGGCTCTTGGGGCGGCTACACATCTTCAAGATGATATAATACAAATATAGACATTGTAACTTTTTCACTGTCTATATAGACTTTTGTCTTAGTCCTCCTTATGGCCTTGTTGAAGCCTGACCAACCCATAGTAAGAGCCTGTCGGTCCCTTTGCTAGGAGGGAAGAATGAGTACCCTTCTCCACCACTGCCCCCTTTTCCAACACCGCAATAAGATCACAGTTCTGTATCGTGCTGAGACGATGAGCAACAACGATGCTAGTCCTTCCCACCATTACTCTCTCGAGTGCTTCCTGCACTAGTTTCTCCGAATGGCTGTCAAGTGCGCTTGTCGCCTCGTCTAACAGTAATATTGCAGGGTTTTTCAGTATTGCCCTTGCTATTGCTATCCGCTGCTTTTGTCCTCCGGAAAGCTGCACCCCTCGGTCCCCGCACCATGTGTCGTACCCATCCTTCAGGACACTGACGAAGTCGTGCGCGTTGGCAGCTCTAGCAGCGTCTTCGATCTCAGCTTCTGTAGCTCCCTCTGCTCCATACATAATGTTTTCTCTGATGCTCCCAGAGAAGAGTGTTGGCTCCTGTTACAGAAGAAAAGTAAACGAAGGATTTCAATTTAGCCTTCTGAATGTCATCACACTTCTGCATCAGAATGAGATTTTAAGGTTTGTTGCTTCACAAAGTATCCACATTTCTATAATGTCAACTTCATAGTTGAGATAAGTACTCTAGGTTATCATTCACACCCCCAGATTTCGAAAAAACAAGGCCTTGTAACTTGCCGGATAAAAAAGAACAGAGAATTATACCTGTCCAACAAGAGCAATGTGTCGCCTCAATGAGCGGAGGTGATAAGATTTTATGTCCTTCCCATCTATCTTGATTGTTCCTCGTAGGGGGTCGTAAAACCGCTCGACAAGCCCAATGATGGTGGACTTACCTGACCCACTTTGCCCTACCAATGCTGTTGACTTGCCGGCATCAATGTTGAGAGAGAATCCTTTGAATATTATCACATCAGGACGTGCAGGATATGCAAAATCCACGTTTTGGATCTCTACACTTCCATCTAGTTTATCAGGGTGGCCGCCTTCAGGGTCATCAGGCTCAATGCTAGTGACACGGTCGAGCACAGCAAAAACTGAGCCCACTGCATCGGCACCTTTGGCAAGATCAGTTGTCATGCTTCCAGCATCAGCAATCACACGCCCGGTGCTGACAAGGATCATGAATGTCTCGAAGAGGGACTTGGAGTTAATGTAGCCTTGCGATACAAGCTTGCCTCCGTACCTATTAGAATTCAGTCAAAATTTTCAGTGTTCTCTTCGGCTTAGTACTGAATCAGGCGGTGCAAACACCAAGTAAAATTGAACAGTTTTAGCAAAAGATCAGTACCAGAAGTCAAGGGCCCAGGTACAGGTCGTTAGGCCTTGTGAAGTTCCGAGCCCAATGCCAGCATACCATGACTGACGTATGCTCTCACGGTGGGGCCCCTCTTGGGCAATTTCAAAGAGGCGAAGGATGCGTTCTTGCGAAGAAAATGCAGTGACAGTACGGAGGTTGGAGACAGCCTCAGCAGCAAGCTTGCTGCTCTCAGCCTGGGACTTGATGCCTTTCATGGACATGCTCTTGAGGAGGACCTTGCGGGCGTAAAAGCAAATTATGATGAGAGGCTGGACAGCAATCATGACGACAGCCAGGCGCCAGGCAATAACTAGACCCATGGTGCACGCTATGGTCACTGCTGAGATTGTCTGGATGACGAGAGCCATTCTATCACCCACCAATGATCTAACCTGCAATAACATTTATTATTTAAGCTATGAATTGATTTCCATCTTGAGCTTAACTTCCTGTCTATCACTGTGTTTCAGCACCTCTAAGTTACATGTTTCATGATTACGGCAGGAACGGTGTATGACCAGTATCTGTTACAGTAAGTTATGGAGTGAAAATGAGATTTTTCGATACTGACCACATTGGCATCCTTGGCGAGTTGAGAGCAGATGGCTCCAGTTGAGTTCTCATCCTGATCAAACCAGCCTACTTCAAAAGTTAGCATTTTGGATAACATCCGCTCCCTCAACCGCTTTGTTAGGTACTCTCCCATTGCCCCAAAGCTGTAGTGCTGCCCAATGTTGATCAAAAAGGAAAAAATTGAAAGAAATGTAAAAAGGAGGGCATAAGTCCTCGTCTTGCTCTTGATCTCGCTATGATCTTTCAGAAAATAGACGGATATCATGCTCCCCATTGCGTATGCATATACGGGCTGTATTCCTCCAAATACTACTGCACTCGAGCAACCCAACAATGCTTGCTTCCATTCTGGTGCATTTAGCATCAACAATCGTCTGAATGATGGCACTGGAAGCTTTGTTTCTGGTTCACCAGACTCCATGGCATCTCCTACTGCTCCTGCTGCAGCATTGAAAGACCTGTATCCAAATACAATTACAAATACGATTTATGATGAAAAACCTAGTACCATATTTCGTTTGAGGTAAAATAAGGGTATATGATATTGATCATAAGACCAAAATAAATCTCTGTAGATACTGTGGAAACTGATTGAACATTTTTATTTCTGTAATCAGTACCTTGCCGAGCTAGACCTACTAGCGTGCGACAACCTCCTGCTCATGCTATTGGAGGAGGATGCCATTGCTAAGGCAGCGGTGGCTGATGATGGTGATTCTGCTCGTTGTTCTTCTCTTGCTGTTGCAGTCTGTTGAAGACGAACAAGTGAAGCATAAATGCCATCCTCATTAGATATCAGCTCATCGTGGGAGCCTGTTTCTGTGACTTGGCCAGCCTGAACCACTGCAATGACATCAGCGTTGCGGATGGTGGAGAGACGGTGGGCAATCACAATGGTGGTTCTTCCTAACGAGGCTAGGTCAAGTGCATCTTGGACAACTCGCTCAGATTCCGAGTCAAGAGCGCTAGTAGCTTCATCGAGTAGAAGGATCTTCGGCGATTTGAGTATGGCTCTTGCAATAGCTATTCTTTGCTTCTGACCTCCTGACATCTGAACACCCCTTTCCCCTACCTATTTGTGCATGCATTCACAATTTATTGCAATTATAAACATGAATAAATATGGGATACTAATATTGTGCTTTTAGCGGATTCGATGCAAACTATATGTAATTCTAAAACCAGTTAGGCATTGTTGCATCAATTCAAGAAAGAAGTTTCAGTTTACAGATTCACAATATTATCCCCAAAATTGGCTCAAATAGTCCATCTTTTTCTATACTAATTGAAATTTGTGAGGTACTATCTTCAGGCCTTTACTTGGTTCAATACAGTGAGATTGTTATTGTAGTCCCTGACCTAGTTAAAATATACTGTCAGTTCATTTTCATAGTTTTATAACAGGTTGAATCCTACTTAACTAGTAATTTCTATTCTTTTCAAAGGTGCATTTTTTTCCAGCTAGAATCAAACCAATAATTGATTACTTGGAGTTAATTCTAATATACTTACCTGCAGAAATTCAACAAACTAACAATATAGATCTTCTTGAAATTGAATAAATCTTATGCTTTTAGCCAATCTTGATCGAAACTGTATTTTTTCTGAAATAAGCAAGACATTATTGCATCATTTCAAGAAACTGGTTTCAGTTTATTTATTCACATGTTATCACCGAATTGGCTTGAATAATATTATTTTCTTAGAAAGATTTGATTGGAATTTTTGAGATGCTATCTTCAGGCCTTTACTTAGTTCAATGCATTAAGATTGTTCTTCTAGTCTCTGATTCTAGTTAAAATATGCTATCCACTTTGGTTAGTTCTAGGAACTGTTAGGTTTCTGTTCTACTGAAAGGCATAATCGAATAATTCTTATGTTTTTTCAACTATAATCGACTCAATAATTGATTACCTGGAGTTAATTTAATAAGTTTACCTGCATAAATTCAACAAACTAACAATCAAATATCTGCTTTAGATTGAATAATTATTATAGTTTTAGCTAGATGCAAACCATAAGTAATCATGAAACCACTCAGGCATTGTTGCATCATCTGACGAAGCTAGTTTCAGTTTATTGTTTCATAATGGTTATTGCCAATAAATGGATTGGCTTTCTTTTACTTAGAAAGATTTGCTTCATTGGTCTAATTGAAAAATTATAAGATACTATCTTCAGGCCTTTAATTGGTTCAATGGTTTAAGATTTGTTATCTAGTCCCTGATTCTAGTTAAAACATGCTATCAGTTCACTTTGATTAGTTTATAACATGCTATCAGTAGTTGATAACCATGATTTAATTAGGACAATTTTATTCATGTTGAATCGAATCAATAGTTGATAACCATGATTTAATTTTAATAAATCTACATGCATATATAGATTCAACTAACCAACAATAAAGAATCTGCTTTAAATTGTATGTATATATATTAGTATATATACTAAGTACCATAAGCAATAGAACTAAGACTTGACTAAATTGATGTTGTATGATCAAAGAGGGCATGGGCATCTTTATACCCTTTACTCATCTTTGTCTTTATACATTTTCGGCAACCCCCTGGCTCTAAAGTAAGCAATAAAAGCAAAACACTTCAAGCAAAGACATGATAAGACAACCATAACTAAAACTGAAGTAGTGCTTTTATTGCTCTCTATCCTTTTCAAGGTTCTTTTTTCAAGCACGCTGCCCTCATTGTTGTTGCAGCAGTCGTAAATCACAGTGGAAACAACTGATGTAGCTTATTTGCTTAACACAGCAGCAGGTTCCCACTTTCTTCAGGCCCCCACATTGCTATGCAAAATGCACTCAGCAAAGTGATCGAGTCCAAATTGCTATCACCTTTTATTGATTTGAACACTCACAGCCACAGCGGAAAGAGAGGAAAAAAGATCCTAAATCATATAGGGTGAGAGGGGTTGAAGATATTTGGCCTAGCACGAACCTTGATGTACACATAGTTACCAGTGCAGTTGTTTTTACACCAGATTCTATCGGCAAGTCTGCATTGAATGCAAGCGGTCTGCATTGATGCTCGATCAGACTGCACTGATATAGTGATGTATGCATCAAGATTCATGGTAGATAAGATATCTTTATTCTCAATCTCCCGATATAATTTTCTATGGAAGGCCCTCTATAGATTCTTCTCCAAAAAGAGGAGTCAACTAGCAGCATGTTGTGCATTGATGGGATCAATCATATGAGCCCAGCTACCAAAAGCAATACCCACAAAAAGCATAGTGGACGGTTTGGGTTCATGTTTTGTTATTTGAAATGGCTACATGTGTTACGTATCAATGTCATTTTCTGTTCTATCTTTTTTCTGCAACAGGCATTGATTAGTTTCCTTTTGATAATGTATGGCATAAGTGTAGAATAAGGTAAGAATACATGTAGATATCGACCTATGTTGATGTTAGACATGTTCTGCTTAGACTAATGTCTGATGGTTTCCAGATGATTGATAGTAGTTAAAAGTACTAAATCACCGAAGAAAAGGAAAGGGAAAAGCCCATTCGTTTTCTTCAATTCATTTTTTAGTTACATGTGTTAGCTTATAAGTCACAAATTATAGAGATTTCACGTGCGTAGTTTTACTTGTTTATATCCAATTCATGATTAAGATCTTCTATTTCCTCTGATATTTTGATTTTCTTCATTGCCTCCATAATTAATTATAATACTGCAACTGAAAATTTAAAACATACAATTGCTTATATTTCTGGCATCATTTTAAAATTCGAGGTAATGTCGAGTGTTCAAGACTCTATACTGCTAAGTAATACAACTACTAAGCTTCTTACCATACTGAAATCAGTCAATTCCATGTATGTATAAACCTTACAGTGTCTAGGAATTCTATGTGCTTGAATTATATACCTGTTGCATTACTATGGTTTTTTTGAGTCTTATTACAGGTTTAGCTTCAGTTTGAAGCAAACTTTCCTCTGAAAACTTTGCCTGACAATGTGCCACATTTTGTGCAGAAACTTGCATTCGTTAGATTGCATCACAAGAAACCAATTCACGATCACCCATGTGAAGTTTGTTAGAATACCATATCTAAATTAGTAACACTGACAAAGATGACAACACACAGAAACTTCAGGAAACTCACCTGCGTATCATACCCCATAGGTAACTGAGAGATGAAGTTATGTGCATTTGAAGCCTTCGCAGCTGCCACCACCTCCTCCGTCGTTGCATCTTCTTTTCCAAACAATATATTCTCCTTTATCGATGTCGCAAAAAGTGCTGGCTCTTGACTCACAAGCCCCATCTGTGATCTCAACCATTTAAGCTTAAGTTTCCTAATATCAACACCATCAAGAAATATCTCGCCTTGTTCAGGATCGTAGAATCTCTCTAGAAGCGCAATCACTGTCGATTTCCCTGACCCGCTGCTTCCAACCAATGCAACTGTCTTCCCCGTAGGAACCCTAAGGTTGAACCCTCTCAATATCAGGCTCTCTGGTCGTGACGGGTATGCAAATTGGACCTGCTTGAATTCTACATCTCCTACAACATTTTCGAGGGTTTCACCTTCAGTGCTCTCAGAATCGATCTTTGGTACTCTCTTCATCACCTCCAGTATCCTCTCCCCAGCTGATGTCGCCTCCGATATGTACTTCACATTCGATAGCCCCGAACCAAGCGATCTGCACGATTTCAGTCAATAAATATCCAAACCTCTCGAGATTTTGCTATAAAGAAAACCACGATGAAAACAAATCAAAAGCATATTATTACAGGCCGCCGACGATGATGGCAGCTCCAACAGCGAATATGTCACCGCCTTTACCACCATGGTACATAACGAGTCGACTACCATACCACGCCATAAACGCCCAAATGGCGAACGTGACGCCATTGCTGCCAATGGCGAGACCTTTGAACAGGCCTTGACGAAGCCCGAGCTTGACAGAGTCTTCAAGCGCTCCCGAAAATGCTGCCATCGTCTTCTTCTCACCTACAAATGAATAGACTGTGCGTATCGACGATACAGCTTGTTCGACGATTGTGCCTGCATTGTTGTACTCTTCTCTTATTTTTCTTGCAAGACTCATCAGCATCCGGCCATACATTAAGCCTGGAATTATGAGGAGAACAACCGTAGGAAATGCTACAATCGCTAGTCTCCATACTAGTATGAAGCCCACAATGTAACTTCCAAAGAATGTGGCGCAATTCATCAGAAAGTTGGGTACCTGTAGTTGCATACATGCTCAAGAAATCTGTTCAATGCAATTTTCAATATTGTTTACGTGTTGAATGAATAGCTTGCCTTTTCACTGAGGACATCTTGGATGACGAGACTGTCGCTGGAGACGCTGGTGATCACGTCGGACGTTGAGGCTCCTTTGAGATCGAAATATTCGACATCTTGTCGAAGAACGGCTTTTAAGTACCGGGTTCTCATTCTCGATGCCTGCCGCTCTGCTGTTCTCGTCCAACAGTATCCTTCTGTAATATCACCAGCCCGATCAGCATAAAAAGAAAAAAGAAGATCACCAAGGAAAAAAAAAATGTAAGAAGAGATTGTGAGTTACCTAGGAAACCACATATCCATTGTGCACATGCCAAGTAGAGCAAATTCACTGAATTCTACATCAAAGGCAAAACACAATACTAACATTATAGTTTCATATATATACAGATAGGAATACAGATACTGATAATACTATTTACCTCACTTATTTTGTGAGTGAAGTTGGAGACTGCAAATGGGCCATTGCCCAAATTGTTCATAAGTTTACTGGTGACAAGAAGCATGACAGGCAAAGAGAACCCGTCGCCGAGAGCGCCTATGATGCCGAAGATCATCAGAAACTTATCAGAGATGTCTGCATGCATGAATATTGTCCTAATACTGCTGCTCCTGTTCTTCTTCTTCTTGTTGTTGTTGATTTCCTTGTTATTTTGTTCTGCTTCATTCTCCTCCATTTTTTTTCTCTAACTTTTCCTTCACAAACTTGTGAATTTGTTCACATAGTTTGTGCAAATGTTGGCAGCTGGATTATATAGGTAGACATGTGCAGAGGTGCGTGGGCACATCACCAACTACATTTGAGTGTGGTAAAGTAAAATTCTGTAGCAATTATTAATAACTCTGTCAACTTTATTCTCTCAAAAAAATAATGAAATTGCGGACTTTGTGGAATGTATTATTGATGCCTAGGTGTAGCTAAGACTATGCACCACGTTTTGGAGACATTTATTTGAGGGGTCAGTTTGTTTTGCATAGAGATTCCCATGGTATTTGTTATTACCAACAAAATTATTGTTTCCTTTTGCAGATTGAGTGCTTGAGTTTAATAAATAATTTGGTCTCTAATGTGCAAGGTTTTGAATGCAATGATGTTGAAGCTATAGTGATTGCTAGCTAATTTGATTTACTATTAGCTGCCAACTGCTACAGAGACCTTTGTAGGACCAATTTAATTGAAATATTTTCTTCTGAAATTGGAAGTGCAGTAATACTGTTTAAATACCACATTATATCAAGCACTTGTGTTGCTACTTAGTAAATTTAGAAGTACACGAAGCTTCAGTTACAATTGGTTGTCTGTAAATTAATCTTGCATCTTGTAGATGATTGAACCATGAGTAACATGACATTATTTCATTCATTCATAGATGAAGATAAACATTTTGATTGTTAACAATATTGCACCAAATATAAATCCAAATGCTTACATGAAAAAGTAGATACGATGTTAATTTGCAGAAATACTCCCCGCACTGTCGCGTTGTGTGTCACTTATTATCCCTTAAATTTGATATTTAGTCCCTCTGGAACTGAAATGAACGCCGTTTTCACTCTCCACGCCTCCTCTCCAAAGAGGTTGGTGGTGCGTGAAGTGCGATTGTCAGCAGTCTATTTGTCAATATCAAACTTTGAGAAATAATAAGTGATGCTAAACACTGTGCATAAGGTCCATGTGCAACTAACCCTTATACATAACTTGATTGCAACTTCACTAATATCACTTGACTTTTAAAATTGTGCATGAACTATATGGAATACCTTCCACTAAAATTAATTTCCTTCTGCAAATAAAAGATAGTGCATGGATCTACATGCAAAAAACGCCCTAGAACTTATATGGTGCAGCTCCCACCAAAAAAAAAAAGCAAAATTCACCTATCATCAATCTCTAGGGGAATTAAATAACATTTTCAGAGGTTGAGGTTCTCAATAAACTGGATTAGTTTCTGGGGATAGCTGGAATAGGTGATGAGCATGTGGAGGAGGAAATGCAGGGTTGACTTTAATTCCCACTGTATTATCGTCATCAATGACGGCTACAGAGGATCCTCGGTGTGTGAGAATAAGCTTTATCTTTTATTTATTTTTAGGGTTAATTGTTTCCAATGTACTTTCTTTATTGCAGAAAGACCCCCTAGATTCTAAACTCTGTTAGCCTTTTCATTTAGATTAGTCGTCATATGTCAGTATCATTATGCAAGTTTTATAGTAAGTAAATCAGTTTATGATGAAGCTCATACGTTTCAGTTTATAAAGTCTGATCTTAACCTGAAACTAACGGAGTTGAGAATCCGGGGTTCTATCTACAGCAATAGAAGTACATGCATGGGTGACTATCAGCATCTAATCCCTTCATTTTATTAAACTACTTTTTTTTAAAGTCTAACCCCCATGTGATACATTGTTTAGTCTAATTAATGCGGCTCGCTAGTATAAAGTTATTCAATCTCTTTTTTATATGCTTTGAAGCAACTAGATTGAAAAGGATGTTTTTGGTGTGTCAGCAATGAGGTTAGGATCTAGTCAGTTTGATTATTCTCTATGGAGCAGTGATAAGAGGATGAAAGAATTGGATTAAAGTTAGGGCCATGCAGTAAAAGTTTATCTTTTGGAATTGAAAAGCTTGTGCATAATCATTCTTATAAGTTATAAACCATAGTCTTTGCTAAAAAAGATGGCACTAAGAGAGAAAAGTTAGTAGGATTAAGAATTAAGTCAAATGTGATTTAGTGTACTGATTGAGATTTTACTTCTTCGTGCCTAAAAGGTGTTTTATTTTCAAATTTGCCCACTTGGGTGTCTAGTCAAATAATAAAAAATAGTTATCCTTCAGCCCACCGACCCACTTGAAAAAGAAAGAAAAAAATCGTACTCTAGATAAATTATAGTGGTGACTGTAATAGTTTTTGTACTGTTTGTATATGTGCAGTATTAGGTTTATACTGATTTCAACTGCTTATATTTCTTCAGTATTATATTTCTACTCTCATCTATATGATTTTTTCTCTCCACCAACCCATGCACATGCACAACATCATGTTAAAAAGAAATTTTCACATAGGAGAATTTTTTTTAAAAAGACCCTTTTGAAACTTTATTAGTAAAATCGACCTATTTTATTACTAGTAGGGTCGATTTGTTTGAGGATACCTCCATAACCGATATATATATATATATATATATATATATATATATATATATATATATATATATATATATATAGGTAGGCTCCTATGAACTTAAGTGCATAATGAATAGTGGTGCACCAACTTTTTATCCACTCATCTTGCCTTGAGATTTGTAATGCACAAATCTCAAAGTGGCCTTTATATCTTTCACGGATCCCAAAGCAAGATGGGTGGTTAGAAAAGTTGGTGCATCACTATTCATTATGAACTTAAGTTCATAGGAGCATTGTTTATATATATATATATATATATATATATATATATATATATATATATATATATATATATATATATATATATATATATATATATATATATATATATATATGTGTGTGTGTGTGTGTGTGTGAATTTTTTTTAAAAAGACCCTTTTGAAACTTTATTAGTAAAATCGACCTATTTTCGATATAATTAGCAAAATCAACCTCTTTTGGCTAAAAATATCGATTTTGCAAAATGAAGCTTTAAAATACACGGGACTACTAGTCCGTGTATTTAGTGGTGCCTAATTACACCCTAATGAAGTTTAATTAGTCTCGTGTATTTTTTAAAGTTTAATTAGCATGTGATTAGTCAATACTAATTACACGGGACTACTAGTCCCGTGTATTTTAAACACTATATTTTGCAAAGGAGAATTTTTAAAAAGACCATTTTTAAAAAATAATTAGTAAAAATGACCTTTTTACTAAATAATTAGCAAAATCGACCTCTTTTTGGTCAGCTCATCAAGGCTGGCCAAAAAGAGGTCGATTTTGCAAAATTTAGTGTTGAAAACACACGGGACTAGTAGTCCCGTGTGTTTAGCGTTCACTAATCAACCCCTTAATACAATGCAGTAAACACATGGGACTACTAGTCCCGTGTGTTTTCTGAACACTCTTCTTCAAAATCTCTTTTGGGAACCCGTCTTGGGAATGTTGATCTCTCTCTCTCTCTCTCTCACTCAGAGTCATCCCCTCCCTCCTCAACCTCCTAAGCTCCTCATCCTCAATCGTCAGCTCCACCAAAGTCAGCGCCTTTACCCTCTTCCTCTTCCCTCTCACATGGCAGCAGAACCAACAGAGTGAGTCCCATTGATTGAACCAGGGGGCGGATGGCGAACCCCCCTCCCTCTCCCACGGCAGTGGAACCGACGCCGGCAATTGATCCGACCGGTTCCGGCTCCATTCCAACAATTCCCCCAATCTCTCGTCTCCATTCAAAGGATTTAGCTAGTTCAATTCCTCCTCTTCATCGGACCCTAACTCTAGGCGTCGTAGCTTGTGGACGATACGCTCGATGGAGGTTGAGGGCTTGGGCTTCTCCGGAGCTAGTGAGGAGGGGGTGGGGTGGGTTCCATTGACTGAACCAGAGGAGGAATGGGGGTTTCGAGCATTGAGAAGTTCTAGGGTTAGGGTTTTGGTCGACGATGCCAACGGAGGAGGGGGAGGGGGAGAATGAGGAAGAGAGGAGGCGGGAGCAGAAGCGGGAGTAGAGAGGATAAAGGGCCTGTGAAAGGGGATCTCCGTGAATTTGATCGTTGAGAGCGCCATTGCCACGCTATGTTTTCTGTGTTGTATTTAATTAGCGAATGCAAAACACACGGGACTAGTAGTCCCGTGTGTTTTCAATGCCAAATTTTGCAAAATCTACCTCTTTTTGATCAGCTCTGGTGAGCTGGCCAAAAAGAGGTCGATTTTGCTAATTATTTAGCAAAAAGATCGTTTTTGCTAATTATTTTTTAAAAAGGGTCTTTTTTAAAAAATTCTCCTTTGCAAAATCAACTAAAGAGGTCGATTTTGCTAATTAAATCCACAAAAGGTCGATTTTGCTAATAAAGTTTCAAAAACGGTCTGTTTTAAAAAAATTTCCTTTCACACATAAGCATTCAATCAGGACTCAAACAAAAAAGGACAGATCAAAGCTACTTAACTGGATGATTCACTGGTTAATCACCAATAATGGTCTGAGTCTTGCTATGGATAAGGTCAAGCAACATTAGACCCTAAATAGTTTTTATAACTAATACACTGAATACAAATTCTAGGAAATATTTGAAATCCTCAATTTTGACTGTGGATGATAAAACAGGTGTCTTCACAAATGGAGGGCAACACAAAGTTTTAATGCATGAAAAGAATTCTAATAGAATTTCTATTCCAATAAATTTTATTGGAGAAGAAAAGGATATCATCAGAACTCATGTTATATATACACCCAAGCTGAAATATGACATATTTTTGACAAGCCAAACAACTCTCTTTATAGCCCTTTTGGTAAATTAATGACATTTTTTAGCTTCATCATATTAGAAGCAACCAAATAGCAAAAAGAATCTGCAATGTATTGAACTTTTAGAACTTATATATAAATGTAGAAATAGTGAACTTTTAGATGATACTGTTGCTACTTTTTAGATGATAATCCAAGTGAAATTTTAGATATCAAGTAAAATAGTAGAAAAAGATGAAATGAAACTAATAAATAAAAATTTGTCATGAAATTAAGAGGAAATACCTTGTGTGAAAGACTTTTGCGACTTTATAGAAAGAGATTCTACACATACTGCAAGCTTTCAAATTAAGAACCAAATTGAACTCTAACATATATAGCGTTCTCATGTGTCGTGAGAGCAAGCTGGTATTAATTAAGTTTGGAGATATTGTTGCTGGACATAAAGTAATTTTCTAAATATTTTAATTTTTGAACTTTTAGAAATTTCGTAGCGTAACAGATCTCTCAAAGAGAGAATTTTAGGTCAAGTAATTAGCATTAATGAAGTTGAAACTCCAATACAAAGAAGTTACATTTTACAAGACATCACTTATTAATTCCCAAAAAGAATTTATGGGACCCTCACTTTTTGGTTTATAATTAAAAGGAACCAAAAGTGAAGCTAGCGAGAGGTATTTACTTTAAAGAGATATTTTACCTACCAACCGAAAAAAACCAAAAAAACAAAAAAAAAAATTTGAGGAGCAAGTAACAAAATGTTAATCCTCACAAGATAAAAGGAAATAGTTATTTGTTCATATATAAAGAGGACGAACAAATGCTGCACATTTGACATTTGGAGATATTTATTACAGCCTTTTATATCTTTCTAAGAGGGAATGCAAATTGTTCAATCAAATATATATATATATATATATATGGAATTTAAAATGACACATAAATTACATTATTTTGCACTTGGCCTTCATTTTCCTCCTTGGGACTATAGGGGTGACTTAATTAGTACCAATAAACGTGATCCTCATTCACTAGTCATCAGATGTTTCAATTTTCAATATGAAGTGGTTGACTAGAGTAACAAGTTTTCTGTTCTTTTTTTTAAAAAAAATAAATAAATAAATAAATAGAGCTACAAGTTCACATGTTTCATGCCCTTCAAATAATTGTTTTTCAAAGGATTCCATCTTTTCTGAATCTAATTCCTTTGAGACCGAACAAAACATCATGTATTCGCTTCATCTTTTTAATAAACTTTATTCGAAACCAAGAACTGGTTAAGGAAAATGACTTCGCTTATCTCATTGTTGCCTTCAGAGCTCGAACGAGACACATGTTTCAAATTCTCAAATGGAGCTTAAATTAAACAAACAGCTTCAGCGTTGACACATCAACAAAATCTGTTCAGCTCTGAGTTGAACAAAACACAACGTATCGTCATGCATTACGTTATCCAGGGGCTTAGTGTGATACAATATTACAGGCTACAGCTCACATAATCGTCATGAGGCTTTTGGTTGATCTTTCAATTTCAAGATGTAATAAAGAAGATCAGATTTAGTCAATGGGAATTAACAACTCATTAGTTTAGTTGACAGCATAAACCACGGCATGGATCAGAGAATAAGGCGGCACCTGAACAAAAGATAAATAAAATAAAATTTAAATAACGGTTGATTATGTTTCTTGCTGGATCAGACATTTTTATTAGCTAAGATATTCGTATTTGAATTCATCTACGATCTCATAGCAAATAATCTAACATACTTAACTGATGACATTAAGTCAATCCGCAAATAATTTACATTATCAAGAAATATACACATTGCATCAGCAGAAACAATTCAAATAGTTTAATTTTACAACATGCTAACGTCACAAATTATCAAGAAAAAGAACCAACTGTGTATCGCGAACTAATGCATCTGTAACAAAACTTGCTTGAGGACAATGAATAATCACTTTCCTTGAAGAACAGAAAAGAACCACAAACTGAGTAAGCTACAGGATGATGTAAATTAAATCAGGAACCAAAAGGATGATATACTAAATTCAGTACTTGACACAGTCGAACGAGCAAAGATGAAAATGTTCTTTCCCATTGAATAGTTTCCAAGATAGGCAAGGCAAGCCACACAAATATTCAGTACAAATTATTCATGAAGCAGATTAATTGTAAATTTTAGCATTCATACAAGCCAAATCATCTGGTCCAAAGCTAGTTTGCTCTAGCATCACCCTCAAATCGACCACAGAACACTAGTAATACTTGCGTATAAAGAAATGGTAGATGCTGTTAGGCTTCAGTTCACTTCGGATTGGTGAAGAAGGCATTGACTGATGGCATGATCTCAGGGGCTTTGTTGCGTACAAATTTCCTCAGACTATGCTCAGCATACTTCTGCCCCTCAGAAAAGTTCTCCAGCACTCCTGCAGCCCTGCCTTCCTTGTTTACCCTGTTTGATACAAATGAACAGATGGTAATTTGTAAGTGTTAATATCTGTACAAATTATATGGGTTGAAATGTTAGAAAGCATCAGATTTCTTTTTCAGCTTCTCTTTTGTTATCTAAAACATCGTATTTTTGTCATATTGCACTCCAAAAGTAATACAAGCTCATGCTATTATTTCGACGGCTAAAATATCAGATTGGCCTAAAAAGTGACACCCCTTTACCACTTTGGCCTAAAAAATGACACCGGCGACACTTTGGCCTAAAAAGTGACAAATTAGCCACATAGACATTTCCGATCGTCGGAAGCAATTTTTAAGTGAAACATTAAGGAAATTTTGCATATAGACCCTTCAATCTCCCGTATTTTTCGGATTAACCCTCTCCCTCCTTCTCCCTCCTTGCTCCACCCACTCCCTCTTCACCCTCCAATCACCAAAACCCATTCTCCTCCTCTTCCTCTCTCCCCTCCTTCTCCCTCCTTGCTCCACCCACTCCCTCTTCACCCTCCAATCACCAAAACCCAACCTCCTCCTCTTTCTCTCCCACTCCTTCTCCCTCCTTGCTCCACCCACTCCCTCTTCACCCTCCAATCACCAAAACCCAACCTCCTCCTCTTCCTCTCTCCCTCCTCCTCCTCTTCCTCTCTCCCACTCCCTCTCCCTCCTTCTCCTTGCTCTGCCCACTCCTAATCCCCAACATCAAATATTCTACCAAAAACCCAACCTCCTCCTCTTTCTCTCTCCCACTCCTTCTCCCTCCTTGCTCCACCCACTCCCTCTTCACCCTCCAATCACCAAAAACCCATTCTCCTCCTCTTCCTCTCTCAAACCCAAAATCAAACATTCAACCTGAAACATTAGAAGGGAGAGGAGAGTGGGGAGGGTTGGGGAGGGTAGAGAAGAGAGAAGTTATAGAAGTTAAGAAGAGGTGGGGTTGGAGAAAGAGGAAGAGGAGGTAAGAATGAGGATATGGGAAAGAAGGGTGAGCGTGTAGGAGAAAGGAGGGGAGGTTGAAAATCAGGAGGAGAAAAGAATGGAGGAGATGGTGGGAAGGAGGGAGGAGATGGTTTTTACAAATTTTAGAACTTGATAGGGTAAATGAGAAAATATGAGAGATTTGAGGGGTAAATATAAAAATATCCCTTAATTTTTCCCTTAAAAATCGCGTTCAGCAATCAAAAAGGCATATGTGTCGTCAACTTGTCATTTTTCGGTCAAAGTGTCGCCGGTATCACTTTTTAGGCCAAAGTGGTAAAGGGGTGTCACTTTTAGGCCAATCTGGTATTTTAGCCTTATTTTGACAGTAATTACTAGATATTTCAGTTTGCAATATCCCCCAAATTACTCACCTGGTCAAAGTCTACTTCCGCAAACCGACAAAAGTGATTGTCCACTATGATGTAACCAAAGCAATGTGAAGTTGTAAACAAACCCTTTTCTATCTAGTCCTTATTCTACTTATTGGGTCATATGGATTCAACCGTCAATCAAATATCAGAAAATTGGAGCGTCTAAAAAAAATTCAAATACAACATCATGTCAATGTCACGAAGTCTAGTACACACTCATCCACAGAGATGGCAAAGAGGGAGGAAACACTTGGAAATTGAATGGGTAAGGATGAGAGATATGAGGAAGGCATGTGCTTGTGCTTCCAGCAGAAACAAAAGATAGAGAGGAGAAAACAGGAGACTTGCTACAAAAGCCGAAGGAAATTCTGCATAAAGAAACAACAATAAAGCATGCACGCATGAACATGCATACAGCATGTACACATGCACTCACAAGTAAGTCATAGAGGAACTGAGCAGTAAATAGTAAGCCTCCAACTTTGGCTTCATGAATTGGAGGACAGAAAGACAGAACCTAACAAGAAACTATATGAGTTAAAAGTCATCGAGGAACTGAGCAGTAAATAGTAGACTGCAGTCTCTAACTTTGGCTTCATGACTTGGACAGAAAGACGGAAGCTAACTAGAAACTATATGAGTTAAGGAGCAGGACAATGAGTTGTAGTCATGGACTGAATTTAATAAGGTAATAGTTTGAGTTATCCTTAAAAAACCATTTAGATGTTAGGGTTGTTAAATTGGTGGGGAAGAAAATATATCTTCTTTGGTCACCAAGATCATGCCACTAAGATCTGTGATTCAGCAAGAGGACCTATTTAGAAAAGGTATCGGTTAAACAAGAGTGGAGGATAATGAATTCACACAAATTTCCCCCTTATCCAAGACTGAAACCACAGCTCTCTTGCCACCTCCATGCTATGAACATTCTCAAAGAATCAAAATATGAACCTTATCATATGAACTTTGTTGTTATATTTACAAATTCTCTACAAATACAGCTTCCTAAAATCCCAGCTGTGACAGCCAGCAACTTCCTTTCATTCCACTGGAGAAAAAATGATAAATTTCACAAGATCTCTTGAATTTTGGGGTGATTTGAACAAAACCATACTGATCTTTGAGAATTAGAGAAACCATGACTGATCTAGCGCAACTAGAGGGACCAAATTGCAAGCACACTTATGATTAAAGGGGACCTATCAAGAATTTCAATGATTTGAGAGAATACTATCAAACTATGTTTTCTTTCAATGACACATTGCTGAAACTTCTCACAGAACGTAGAAAATAAAGAAATATATGGAATCAATCTTCTAGTGAGGCCTCCAACAATAAAAAGAGCCAGCTCTAAATAAAAATCCAAATCTTTCAGCACAAATAAAGAAAGCCCACCTCGGTATCAAACAAGTAATCAAACAATTCAAATATTCAGAGTCTTATTTCCAAATATCACTCAATATTACTAATCAAGACAAATCCTTGTCAACACATCCATCTAGGTTTAAGTTAGACATCTCGGTAGAACCAATTTACTCACTTGTTTGAAGAAAGAAGACCAGGGGTTAATCAACAAATAATGCTTGGAGTGAATAATCCATAATTCTCACTTATTTCAATGAAAGATCTAATTAGACAAACACCTCAAACTTTAGGGAGTTTCACAAACCATGAAAGATCTAACACAAGTTAACTAGAGGGACCAAATTGCAAGTACACTTATGCTTTGAGGGACCTATCAGCAATTTCAATGATTTGAGAGACTACTATGAAACTATGGAAGATTTGAGGGCCCAATATCTAAAAATATATATATAATAAAAGATATAAACTATGAAATTGCGCTCCGTATGTAGAAAAGAAAAGATACAAGTGTTGAGACTCACACCTGGGCAATTCACATGCCCCGCAACTCACATGCCTAATAACACTTATGGTAACTCATGAACTGAGCTTTCACTATTCTTCTCTCCTCTCCTCAAATGAAAAAATTACATTGTTATTTATAGAATGAAATCCTGATCAATTTAAGGAAACTATGAACTAAACAACATAACTAAATATCCTACCTAACAGGTAAAACTAAATAACAATTAATAAGTAAATATATTAACTAAAACATCTCAACAAAAAGAAGCAACAAATCCTTAAAAATAAAATACTAATTGAAATCTAATCTCGAGTTGTCTTCCATCATCTTGAGCAGGATCCATCGTTGGAGACGACTAATTTCACTCTAACCGATCAACAATATTGAAACTCACAAATCCGAAGGTAAGGTTACCTGACTTCAGGATTGATGCAGATGTGTCGAATGAGCGAGAACGCGCAGATCCCGACGGCAACGCCGGTTGCAGCAAAGAGCGGGTATACCTAAAGTGAAAAAATTCAAGAAGACATTAGATCAAGCTGAGATCTTTAGGGCAAAAAAAAAAAAAAGAAGTCAAGAAAAGAATCGTTGAATAGATCGAACCTCGGGCCTCAGCCATCTGCTGGTGGTGGAAGCCATGGAGACGAGATCGCCGGCGAAAGAGGAGGAAAGAGCGGCGGCGAGATTTAGGGGGAGAATTTGGTGAGAATGGGGAGAGACTCGCTGGCTGTTATCTATTTGTTTTTTGTTTTTTTTTAATGGATTATTATTTTATTTGTCGGCTTGCAATTGGTTGGTTTGTGTCTCAAGTGGGCTGGTATTGGCAATTGCACATCCAATCAGTTTGCTCCTTCAAGCGTGCTTCGGTAATGCGATCCTGTGATGTTGCAGTGTAAATTTAGGAGGACGTTAGATCTTTTTTTTTTTTTTTTTTGTTGGTTAGGAAAAATATATATAATTTATTGCTATACTAATTTCTAATAAGTCAAAAATGTACATTTGATGAATTACAGAAACTATAACCGAAAGTCGAATAGGAAACCTAAAAGATAATTGACTTCTTAGTTAGTTAATGTGGCACTAAATAAACCTTAATGTGCCACCACGACTTCATAGTCCTGATACTCACTTAGGTTGGTTTTGCACCAGTCTGGTCGCGATCTAGCAATACAATCTCGATATCATCATTTAGCTTTGCACTAGACTAGTTCCAGACAAACACTACAACCTCAGGGCCACCACCCACCTTGCGAATTGAACGGTGGATGACTCTGAGATCTACAATGTGTGAGGCAAAATAAACCCTAACATGTTTAATAGATTGCATAACAATTTTAGTCTATTTAGTCAATGTGAAACTACTAAATAGACACTAACATGTTTAAATAGAAACAAAAAATCCGACGAATTCAAAGATAAAGATTAATTAACATTATTTAGTAAGGAAAAGGAATCATGGGGAAAAGAAAACACTGTAACTAAACATTCTTCAACTGGAATGAAGCGTACCTCAAAACATACAACTTTCACAACCACATAATTCAAAAATGGGCGGTCTCTAAATGACATTATTTGTATGTTTAAAGACATGGAAATAATCTCACGTCGATCACCAACACATAAATAATGAAATGGCGTCCCCCGTGGAAACACAGCATCATTGCTAAGCTAACATAATGGTACACAACTTTGTAAATGTAAGCATTGGGAGGTCACGGATCATGATCTAAAACCAAAAACTTTACAAGCCGACCATATTAGCATCCACTCAAAAAAAAACCAACCCACAACAAAGCAAACAGCTGGCTTACAGAAACCTTGAGCCCTGTAGAAGCAGCAACATAAAAAAAAACTATGGATTAGGGCCTAAAGTTTGGCAAAGGTATACAGAATGCAAGCATTTCCACCAGTTATCAGCTAAGCAATATGCAAAATATACAGCTAAAGGAAATAAAACCACAATAAACAAAATCCTACTCCTATCGATCAGTTCTTTTGCTGCCATTTTCTCTGTATTGAGAAGAATCCCTTCATTGGTGCTTCATCAGATGTATACACGCTACACAGCAGGTAAACACAAATCTTCCGACTTTGAGAGAGAATTGGTCAGCCTTTAAGAACCCCATTATAGCTCAATTTTTTTATGATCCATTTTGAATCCTCCGAGCTCTATCTCGCCATGAACCTTGTTGCAGGGAGAGCACCTACAAGGGGAATATAATAAAGGATAATTTATTCCACCATTGCCCATTACAATTGTAATTGTATAATGAAAATAACAAATGAAGGAAGAAACGATGTGTTTACCTTGTCACTTAAGAGGGGGTTGCTGTTGAGATGATTTCCATTATTACCAGCAGCTGCATCATTCTCATCCTCCTTAACTGGTTCAGGAGAATGGTTTACTGGTGAAGATGCTGCTACTGGTGCCCCAAACATTGCTTGGTCATGGGCAGCCTTAACTTCTTCCTCTCGTCTTGCCTATACAAGTAAATGTTCATGCACAAAGAGGTTTAACTTTGTTTCAGAAAATGATCCCAATAATCATGAAAATGCTACATTGGTTATTGCTTGTTACCTCAACAGCAGAAAACCGAAAGCTTCTACCTAGATTTTGACAACCGAGATGTCATCTTCAGCCACTGGTTATCAGGAAATATTAGTATAAGGATGTTGCATCAATTGTGAGTAAGGGAAAAAAAGTAAATTTAAGATGGTACATATGGCAACATAGCAAAGGGAAAATTACACTAACATGTTTAAATAGAAACAAAAATCCGACGAATTCAAAGATAAAGATTAATTAACATTATTTAGTAAGGAAAAGGAATCATGGGGAAAAGAAAACACTGTAACTAAACATTCTTCAACTGGAATGAAGCGTACCTCAAAACATACAACTTTCACAACCACATAATTCAAAATGGGCGGTCTCTAAATGACATTATTTGTATGTTTAAAGACATGGAAATAATCTCACGTCGATCACCAACACATAAATAATGAAATGGCGTCCCCCGTGGAAACACAGCATCATTGCTAAGCTAACATAATGGTACACAACTTTGTAAATGTAAGCATTGGGAGGTCACGGATCATGATCTAAAACCAAAAACTTTACAAGCCGACCATATTAGCATCCACTCAAAAAAAAACCAACCCACAACAAAGCAAACAGCTGGCTTACAGAAACCTTGAGCCCTGTAGAAGCAGCAACATAAAAAAAAACTATGGATTAGGGCCTAAAGTTTGGCAAAGGTATACAGAATGCAAGCATTTCCACCAGTTATCAGCTAAGCAATATGCAAAATATACAGCTAAAGGAAATAAAACCACAATAAACAAAATCCTACTCCTATCGATCAGTTCTTTTGCTGCCATTTTCTCTGTATTGAGAAGAATCCCTTCATTGGTGCTTCATCAGATGTATACACGCTACACAGCAGGTAAACACAAATCTTCCGACTTTGAGAGAGAATTGGTCAGCCTTTAAGAACCCCATTATAGCTCAATTTTTTTATGATCCATTTTGAATCCTCCGAGCTCTATCTCGCCATGAACCTTGTTGCAGGGAGAGCACCTACAAGGGGAATATAATAAAGGATAATTTATTCCACCATTGCCCATTACAATTGTAATTGTATAATGAAAATAACAAATGAAGGAAGAAACGATGTGTTTACCTTGTCACTTAAGAGGGGGTTGCTGTTGAGATGATTTCCATTATTACCAGCAGCTGCATCATTCTCATCCTCCTTAACTGGTTCAGGAGAATGGTTTACTGGTGAAGATGCTGCTACTGGTGCCCCAAACATTGCTTGGTCATGGGCAGCCTTAACTTCTTCCTCTCGTCTTGCCTATACAAGTAAATGTTCATGCACAAAGAGGTTTAACTTTGTTTCAGAAAATGATCCCAATAATCATGAAAATGCTACATTGGTTATTGCTTGTTACCTCAACAGCAGAAAACCGAAAGCTTCTACCTAGATTTTTGACAACCGAGATGTCATCTTCAGCCACTGGTTATCAGGAAATATTAGTATAAGGATGTTGCATCAATTGTGAGTAAGGGAAAAAAAAAAGTAAATTTAAGATGGTACATATGGCAACATAGCAAAGGGAAAATTACAGTAACATGATTACTAGAATTATTACATCAAACTGCCAGCAACTTGCATTTGTTGTACAAGAAAGAGCTTCATGTGAGTTGCTACATCTTCTATGGAAGAATATGTTGTACCAGGGGCTACAATTACTAGGTTTGTTAGGAGAAAACACAAAAATGAAAGGGAAATAAACCCAGCAAGTTTACAAGTCTTCAAACTGAAAATTGGGCATGGTTTATCTAAATTAAAATAGTTACGGACAACAACATCACAAGAGGAAGAAGATTGTAGCAAAATATGCACCAGGAAAAGCTAAATGATACTTCGATACTAGGAAAAAAGGAGTTTCACCAGTACAGAAAGATATGGAAGAAAACAAGATATTCCAACTGATCAAGCAATTACTTGTTTATTAATAGAACTCGGCCACAAATCGTGACAAATAGTTGGTATAACATTGAGAGTTGGGGCTTGTTCAAAGGTCTTGGGCTAACTAAAGAAATTGAATGAATATAGTAGGGTTAATTGCCAACAGACCCCCTGTAGTATCACCCAAATGCAATTAGACCTTCTATAGTTCTATTTTGCGAATAGACCCCCTGAGTGATTTTTTTAACTGTTAAATTCGTTAAAAATGTTTTGAGGAGGTGGATAGACCCCTTGGTGAGGATAGACACCCAATTGCTAATTCTTTTTAACTTTTAAAAGAGTTGAAGAACTTCACTAATAAAACTACAACTAGAACTTGGGCCAATACTACAGGGGGTCTACTTGCACAAATAGAACTAGAAGGGGTATATTCGCAATTGGGTGATACTACAGAGGGTCTACCGTCTATTCACAATTAACCCAATATAATAAGATGAATCCTGGAAATATTTGAATGCAAATCATGAACTGATTCAGGATGATAACACTAGTATAAGATACAATTCTGCAAAATGTAATACTGAAAGTTTCAATTGTACAGTGCTAAACCCAGGAAAAAAAAAGGCCAACAGAAAACCTCACAACTCAGGAAATGAGAATAAACACTGGAAGGTCATATAATGCCTGCTGACTAGTTCCAATGGAGATTTTCTTATAGTCTACAAATTGAAAAATAAGACAAGAATGTCAACAATGTTGAAGTAAAGTTCACCTTCAGTTTCATCGTCGTCGTCATCAAGAGGGGCGTCTTTATTGAAATCAAAACGTTCCCACGAAGAGCTCGTGCCAATAGCTGTATCCTTCGCAGCTGCATTCAAGTAGCATTCATGACATTATTCACGAGAAGAGAATAATATCTTCTTACTGTTGTAGACCAAAGCTTATACAATACAGCACATGCTACCAAAAAGAAAATGGTTAAAAATAAGAAAACAAAGTGGTGAAATTTACAAAGCTTTTTCCTGAAGACAGCAAAGAAAACAATAAAATAAACCTTGCATTATAGTATTAATAGAAAGATATGGTCCAAACTTATGCTCAGCAGACTTATCAGAACAAGATTTTGAAGCAGGTAACTGAACAAATATGTATATATAACTTATCACATACAAATTTGTTGTTAACTCACTCAGGATCATTATCAATTTGAAGCAAGTACATTAAGCTTAAACAACAGAGAAGTACTGGATACTCTTTACGATAACATATTGCTCTATATATATACACCTATTAACATTGGACTGTATCCTGAAATCCGCTCCCAACTTCCATTACATAATCAGAATGCATAAGCACTAGATACAGTGAAAAGAAAAAACCATGGTATGTAGACAATTAAGAATTCTGGAATATACTTGGCTGACATAACATTGCATGTTTGCTTCATCCTGATCATGACTCAGGAAAATTTAATGATCAAGATGGGTAGAATAACTTTTAAAGTTTTAACAGATGAAAGATACAAACCAAGAAAGTTTTAACAATCAAGAAGAGCATTATTCTGATGGACTCTTGAGGTACTTTACAGCATAAAAAGATTGGTAAAACATGAGAATATCAGAATGGGAATATAAAATGACAAGTGAAGCAACTAAGGTCTATGTTAAGTTTCTAATCAGTACATACTTCGGAGGTATGTATTAACAGCTCGAGATTGCTGAAAGATCAGAACAGTTTCTTTTGAATGGAACACCGGTAAAAGATGTTTATGCTGATAGAAAAATATTATGCCACAATGGAGAAAGGAAAAGGAGAGATATTAACGGAATCTTTAGAGACAAGAAGTTTATTTTTTTACATATTAAAAACAAGAGGATAGCAAGATACCAGTTTGTGAGAGCTGAAGCTTCATTTTTGCTTTAACCCTTTCAGCTGGTGTCTGTTATGAAAATGAAAACAGCTATATTATCATAATTACTTGCAAAAAGACAACAAATGTCTTTCCCATTAAAAAAAGGAGAAAAAATGTAACACTTAAACTAGCACGTATGCAGAGATATCGACCTAAAACAAGGCCAAATATATTCAGCTGAAATTATATCCTCACTTAGATATCCAAACCGTTTGATAAACTACTGACAAGAACCAGTCATAGATTGCAATAGGCTACTGAAGACCCCATTGAGATTACTGACGAGGTCTAAACGGAAATCACAATATGTGAAACCTATTGGAAAAACTATCGCTAAAGTGATATGGAGCAAACTCTAAATGAAGAAGCCTCGATTCAATAGAAATGAGTGGAACTTCTTACAACCATATGTCAAAGCATAGCCGCTTTATTATTTGGCACGAAATTCGGGAATTGTGGATAAAAAGGAACCTACCATCAAAATCTAGAGCTATATTATCAATCTTAAAGTATAAAGCTCCTGCAGAAACAAAAATATGCTAGTTAGGCTTCTACAATAAACACCAACTCGAAGTAAAATCCCAACCTTTCCGCAGAAATGAAGAAAATCTACCCTGACAGCTAACAACTATCCAATCATTCCAACATCTGCAAAAAAATTTCCTATTCCAAATACCATCCAATACTACTCATCAAGACAAGCCATTGTCAACATACGCATGCAGGTTTAAGTTAGACGTCTTGGGTAGGACCAGTTTACTACACTTCGTTGAGGAAATAAATGTTGGGGTTAATCACCCATAATGCTTGGAGAGGGTTATCCATACCTCTCATTCATTTCAATGGTTCAAGAGCATAAACAACAGCAGCAGCAGCAGCATCAAAGCCTTTATCCCAAATGTTTGGGGTCGGCTACATGAATCCTACTCGTCCATTCCATTCTATTATAAGACATCTCCTCCGTTAAGTTAATCATAATCATATCCTTCTTCATTGCTTCCAACCAAATTCTTTTAGGTCGACCTCTAGATCTCCTAGCCCCATTAACTATGATACTATCACTTTTCCTAACCGGTGCACTAAGAGGTCTCCGTTGTACATGATCAAACCATCTTAGTCGATTCTCTCTTATTTTATCCTTAATGGGAGCGACCTATAATTTAGTACGGATGCACTTATTTCTTATCCTATCTTTTAGTGTAACTACTCAAGAGCATCAAAGCTATAAAGAGACTTCAGCATGTAAATTCATTTCTGCCTCTGCAATTACTTAATTTCACATCGGCTACAAAAAAAAATTATAAACCCAGTAAAAGAAAACAAATGTAATTTAGATCATAGAACTGTATGCATAATATAGGTTAATCGCCAGTTAACAGCAACAGCCATTTTCTTGACACTAGCTTAGGGTCAGCATTTAGTGAAAAGACAAGAATTTCTAAATCACTTTTATTTCTAATAACCCACTCTAATTTACACATATTATTATGCTCCAATAACAGCATCTTTCAAACAATGAAACAACTTTTCATTTGTATGAACTGAACATAATACTAAAATTTAAATCAAAATATAATAAAAAGCTTACCATTTGAGAGTAACCTTCAATTATCTTCGAATAATCCACTCCCTTATCACTCTTACTACCTCCTGATCCCCTCTCCTTCAAACCACGATCCCTATCCCTCTCTCTACCTCTATCTCGGTCTCGATCCCTCTCTCTGCCTCTATCTCGTTCTCGATCCCGACACTGACCCCTATCTCGATCCCCATCCCTCTCTCTACCTCTATCTCGATCCCGACGCCGAGAAACCCTAGGAGGCGAATTGCTCCGGCTCCTCCTCCTCTCTCTATCCCTATCCCTATCCCTACTCTTTCTCGACGAATACCTAAGGTCGTCTCTTCCTTTCTCATCGGCCGGCGATCGCCGCCGCCGGCTGCCGCCTCCGCTGAGCTTATCATGGATACTACCAAGAACGCGCGCTCGATCCTCTCGATCGTCTCTTTTAGGGCTGGAGGAAGGCAAATCTGAGGTATTTCGCTCGCTGATATCGGCAGAGGTCGAGCTAGGGTTTGAGGCGCGAACGAAGCTGGAGAGGGAAAACTGCGAGGGTTTTTTAGAGAACGGATCGGAGGAGGAAGAGGAGGAGGAGAAGCCGAGGCCTTGCTTGAACTTGGCAGCGCCTTCGCCTTTGCGCGTGAGCTCGTCGTAGTACGCTGCAGCTTTTTCTTCCTCCATTGGAGACGGGAAATGGACCGGTGCTTTGATTCTTGAGATTTGGGTAGGAATTGGGGATTTTTTTTTCTTTTTTGGATCTGGTCCAGCCTGAGCCCAAATAGTTTGGGAGCTAGGCCCATAACTAAAGTAAAAGCCCAGTCCATCTCCAAAATATCAGATGTGTCATGTGTCCATAGAAAAAGGCTTTGAAGAATACCGGCTAGGTGGGGACGGTGTTGGATGACATAGAGGAGGAGGAGAGAGAGAGGGGGGAGGGTAATAAGGTAATTTTTCACCCATGGTTATGTTAAGTCAACCATGAGTTAGGGTTTTGAACGTAAACCTAACAAAATGACTAATATCAAACACACTAAGATTACTTGGGGGGACGAATATTAAAATAAGGTTTTTTTTATAGGAAACCACCACAAAATACGAGAAAGTTTTAAAATTAACCTTTTTGAAAATAATATAAGCAAAATCGACCATTTGATAATAAAATTAGCAAAATCGACCTCATTTTGGCATGATGTCCAAAATGAGGTCGATTTTGCAAAACATAAATTTTAATTTACACGGGACTACTAGTCCCGCGTGATTAGCCACTGTTTAGGAATCAACGTGTCTTCTAGTGTTGCACCACTAATGAAGATTAGTGTGCTCTAATTACACGGGAATAGTAGTCCCGTGTAATTCCCAAACCTTTTTTTAGCAAAATCGATCGTTTTCTGCCAAGATGGCAGAAAACGGTCGATTTTGCTAATTTTGCTATAACAAGATCGATTTTGCTAATATTAATTCAAAAATGGTCCTTTTTAAAAATTTGTCCCCACAAAATATAGTGATTTTTCAGAGAACCACCATTAAAATTTTCAATTTTCATAAAACCGCCATGAAAATATGCATCCTTAACAAAGTGCCACCTTGTAATATCCTAAAGCATTTAACTAATATTAAGTATAAATTAGAATGTATATTAACTTGACTGATAAATTACTAGACTTGCATGCAAGGACAAAGTGGCGTAAACAAGAATACACTTCTACTTACAAAACATGAAATAGTATACTACTTTTCTTAATACGATAGTGTGTGTCTACTTTAACTAGTGAGTTAATAACAATTAGTAAATGAATAAGTGAGATGCAATCAATGTTTTGCTTGCGGCGATGGAACGCTGAGTCAAGGGGCACGTGTTTTGTAGTCAGTGATGAAGTGAACCTAGTGACTTAGGTGTGAGCAGGAGAAAATAAGCTATGACGTAAGTGACCTTGATGTGTTCCCACATATATAGGCCTCATATAGGTAAGTTGCAGAGAGATTGATGAAACTATATCAAGTGGAAACTAAGAATAAACAAGAAGAATTGATGGACTCAGGTAAGTCTCCTACCTCTTCTTAGATTTTAGAGTAAGTCTACGTTTAGTAATCTGTTAGTGTGACATGAGTGTCCATTGCATCATCTGCTTTTGAGCTTTATTTTCAACTCGATGTAATACACCACTACTTGATGTGGATTAAATATGACCTTATAAATACATAGAATTTCATACTTTATACATGGTTTCAACTATTTAAAGATAGTTATTGTAAGCTTGTAAGGTTGAGCTTTATGCTGGAAGTGGGTGACAATTGTAATTATTCATGGGTTTTTCTTAGGGTCGTAGAATTTTAGTTGTATGAGATAATCTTGCTAGCAAGTAATTAAAAAGGTTAGGGAGTAACTATTTACAAACAAATGAGCTATATATACCTCCATGAAAGGAAACAAATGGGAACAAGACTAAAGACATGAACATGATTGATTTGATTTAAGCAAAACAAAGAAAATTAATCTTAAAGTCACGAGGTTAGATAAGCTTTATGGCCTCTTGTGCAGCAGGTTATGTGTGTGTGTATATATATAATAATAAAAAGAATGATGGATTAGAGAAAGAATAGGGACCAGAGAACTTAAAAGATGCATGAACACAATATTGGTCTACAGCGACAGATACATAGTTACAGTATTGAGAAATGTGAAAAAGATTTATAGAAGTTATTGTGAACATATAACAGTGATACAAAGCCACTAGCCATTGGGAATTATTGTTACTGTTACTGGATCCACTGTTGTGATTCGGTGTGGTTATACTGATTGAGAAGCTTTGGCCAAGCGAAAGACTACTGAATCCCTGAGTTATTACTGAATGACTCGGAGACGTTTGAATAGTATTTTACTAACTCATTGAAGATGTTCAAGGAGGGTTTACTGGCTCCTCAGGAGACGTCCGTAGAGATTACTGAACTCATGGGGATTATTGAATCATTACTGTACTGTACTGTTACTGTACCTGTTAGGTTATACCATCATGAATTACTGAACCCTTGGCTAGATGGTAGAATATAAGAATAACAATGATAAAGTGTTCACTGGGAAAGATACCACCTTATATGAATCACTATGAATCTAATACGCTTTCTTAACCGAACAAGTTTAATTGTCGAATGTACATCTCTGAATGGCATCTTATGTTAAACGGTGTACGTTGTTTCTCTAAAGGTTTCATTTTAATTTCTTAAGCCATTTTTTTACCGTGGAATTATCCTACCATAGACATTTATATGTCATTGATATCTATGAAATGATTTGGTGTAAATCTAGAATTTAAGAAGTGGTTGGATTACTGTTTCGGGTCTTTGAATTATAATTAACTCAGATTACAACTTCAAATAATTGCAAAAAAAAAAAGAAAATTTACATTGACTGGGTTCTTTTCTGTGTGCCGATGGAGCGTCGTTCTTGTACTCCGTTGACGGTCCGAGTAGTAGATGATGAATATTTTGCTAATTGATGATCTCTGAGTAAATAGATGACTATTTACCTGAAAGAGATACTGACAGATCCTTTCTCGCAAGGACTGTTGATTAAGCTAGATGACTTGCTGAAGAAAATGAATCCTTTCTCACAAGGATCGTTGATCAAGCTAAATAATTAGCTGATGAGAATGACCTATGAAGATCAGATGCCTAGCCAAGAACAATGTCAGCCTAAGATCTTTCTTCCGCCCCCTTTTCTTTGTGTTGATCGTGCCTATTTATAGGCTTGGGAGCATTAAATGGGTGAGTTAGTGATTGTTGATGTATATAATCACAGTCACTAACCTCGAGCGAGTTTAGTTTTTAAGAGAGCGGAGTCCGCTTTCTCTCCTAAAGCCCAGCGACGCTGACTCCAGCCAAAGGGTTCGCCTACAACAAAGGAAGGACCTGCGGAAGAGGCGGAGTTGGGATCTCCGGTGGTTCCTCCGACGGTCAAGTTAGCGAAGTGGGAGATAGTTTAATGGAGCAGGAATTCACACTGAGAAGATTGCTTACCCTGTTAGTTGTTCACGTGTTCTCTCTTATAGGTAGGGTTAAGGGGGTATTTCCGTCTTTCCATTAGCTTGGGAACCACCGGTGAGTCAGCCCTCCTCCCTCCACGTGTGAGCCGAGGATTGGCTGGACATCTCTCCGCCTGCTAGATTGGCTGGCCTTTACAGGTGTCAAACTGGGGGTAGTCTGAGGGTTGGTGTGGTCTATTCGCCATTAATGGGATGGGATTGGCGGCGCCTGTAGCTGCATGGGTCCGAGGTGTCTTAAATACTGTGAGGGATGGGGGAATTAAGGGGCTGTCAGTGCATTTAATGTGATGTTGATGGGCTCGAGTACTGTGTGGCCGTCGTTTGAGTGGAGAGAATCACGCAGGGTGAGAGAAGGGGGGAGCCGTGGCTGGATGGCCGACTCATGCGGCCTCTTAGGGCGTCCCTTGGGATGATTCGCGAGGAGGGCGATTGGGGCCTTATCGTCGCTCTAGAGGACGAGTGGCCAGAAGGGTAGGCTGGATTCGTTCCACATTGTTTGGAGGGTCGGCAACTTGTAGGAAGGGATCGAACGCAGCCTGCGGAGGGACACCGACACCGCCTTCCGCGCATGACGAGAGAGAATCGTCGATGGGCCACTCGCACTCGCCGCGCCTGGGCCATGGCGATAGTCGCTGATGGGCCGGGGCTGGGTACATCTGGCCGGTCGGTGGGTTGGCGTGGAGGTCCTTGTCGGTCCTCATTGGTAAACAAGCGTTCGTCGAGATCAGCTCTCGGCTTTCTCTTTAATCACTGATTAGTGGTTATGACCATAACAGTTGGCCCCTTTCGCTTGGAGTCGGTTGGAAACGAGTCCAAGTGAAATGAGTAGCGTTATACGGAGGAGTTCGAGGGGTTCAATCGTTACATCGATGGGGCGTGGTGGCGTCGTGGCGATTTCTTGGCCATTGGCGCTTCGCCTTCTGGGCGTAGAGGTGGGGCCCTCTGGGGCTTCTGCGCCTCGGCGGTGCCTCGAGTGGGTTTTAATCCTCTCCGTTGATCGCGAAAGGGAGCGCTGTCAGTGGGTCCCACCGTATAAATAGAGAGAGGTGACAGAGGAAGGCATTCGCTTCTCTTCCCTCGTTTACGAACTTGGCGATTTTCCGGCGGGTGGTGAAGGTCCGGCATGGATTCCGATCGTCATAAGCAACTTGATGAGTTCCGTTCGAAGGTTACCCAGACGCAAATGAGGTCCTTGCGCTCGGAGTTCGACATTCCTGAGGCGTACAAGTTGGAGGCTCCGTGAAATCGCGTCCGATATCTGACCCACGCGGACGAGAGGCCCCACGAACCCCCTCGGGCGAGGCAACGCTACTCATTTCACTTGGACTCGTTTCCAACCGACTCCAGCGAAAGGGAAGCTGTTATGGTCATAACCACTAATCGCTGATTAAAGAGAAGCGGTCACGGAACGCTTGTTTACCAATGAGGACCGACAAGGACCTCCACGCCAACCACGGCCGGCGCATGTACGGCCAGTCCCGTCCATCGGCGATCTCGCGCCGACCGGCCTGGCGGTGCGAGTCGGCCCATCGGCGATTCTCTCTCGGACGGCAGGCGGTGTCGGTCGTCCCTCCGACCGCCGCCGTTCACGATCCCTTCCTACAAGTTGCCGACCCTCCAAACAATGTGGAACGAATCAGGGCCTACCCTTCTACTTTCGTCCTCTAGAGCGGCGCATAAGGCTCCCAATCGTCCTCCTCGGCGAATCATCCCAAGGGACGCCCTAAGAGGCCGATGAGTCGGCCATCCACCACGGCTCCCCTTCTCTCACCTGCGTGATTCTCTCCACTCAAACGACCGCCACACGCATCGAGCCCATTAACATCACATTAAATGCACCGACAAATTTTAATTCCCCATCCTCACAAGATTTAAGACACCTCGGACCCATGCAGCCACAGGCCAATCCCATCCCATTAATGGCGAATAGACCACACCAACCCTCGACTACCCCGCTTTGACACTGTGAAGGCCACCAATCTAGCGGCGGAGAGATGTCCACCAATCCTCGGCTCACACGCGGAGGGAGGAGGGTGACTCACCGGTGGTTCCTAAGCTAATGGAAAGACTGAAATACCCCTTAACCCTACCTATAAGAGAGAACACGTGAACAACTAATGTGATAAGCAATCTTCTCGCAGGAATTCTCGCCCATTAAACTATCTCCCACTTCGCTAACTTGACCGTCGGAGGAACCATCGGAGATCCCAACTCCGCCTCTTCCGCAGTCCTTCCTTTGTTGTAAAGAACCTTTGGCCGAGTCGCCGCTGGCTTTAGGAGAGAAAGCGGACTCCGCTCTCTTAAAAACTAAACTCGCTCGAGGTTAGTGACTGTGATTATATACATCAACAGTTTTCTGGTGTCGTGGCCGTGGTCCCGGTGGTATCGGCAGAATCGCCGTGAGTCTCTCTTGCTCGGGTCCGCCCTCATCGGCGGCGGGGGCTTGTGGAGGAGCCCCTCTCTCTGGGCCTTGTCCAGGGCCCCAGAAAGGGAGGTATTGAGGACTGTGAACACTGGAGGGGGAGCGTCTGCTCTTCTATCCTCCCTCCTGTCGAACCGACCATTGCGGTTGTTCTTGGGAGGAGGATTTCTTGGGATGTGCCTCGGCTCTTCTCTCCGAGGCGGGTCTGGAACCGACCTAGTGGGATGGGCCGCTGGAGCGGCGTATGTGGTCGGCTGAGGAGGATGAGGAGGTACTGGTACTGCTGGTGGGGGGCGCGTCGGGGTAGTTGTGGTCGTCTTGTTGGACTCGGCTGCTGTGGCGATCTTGTATGCTTCCGCTTCTTCCATGTTCATGTAGGCATGGGCTTTGGACATCAAGTGCTCGTAGCTCTTGATGGGCTTCTTGTTGAGGGCTTTAGACAGGTCGCCAGGTCGCAGCCCCGCCACCAGAGCCGCCATAGCGACTCGGCTTCCTTGGTCTTCGACTTCTAGCCTCTTCGCCTGAAACCTCTTGATGTAGGCTCTGAGGCTCTCGCCCGGCCTCGCTGGTCCGAATGAGCACACCGGAGGCGGTTTGGGCTTGGCATTGGCCAAGAAATGGTGTATGAACTGCCGCCATTCTTCTGCCGCCGATGGACTTCTTCTCCAACGAAGTTCCACCATAGCTTGGCGCTTACCGCCAAGGTAACGGGAAACAGCCGCGATTGTTGCTTCCTGCTTGCATCATGATCATGGTGTTGTAGTAGTCTTGCACATGCTCGGATGGGTCCCGCCGCGATACTTGTCCATCGTCGGCATCTTGAACTTCTCGGCCGGCTTGTATGATGGAGTCGATGAAGGGGTGCTCCCTCCGATGGCGTCGGCGACCGGCCGGTATACTTGATTGTAGTCGCCGGCACGCCTGGGAGGTTGGGAAAGGGCTGTGTGAGGTCCGGAGGTCACGGCGAAGGCCTACCGCCTTTGGCCGGGAGAAGGGCTTTCATCGGTGGTCGAATGCTAGGGGCGGCGCCAGACCGGGCGCCATGGGCTGGCTACCGCAGGGTGAGGTGGCGCTCACGGTGATCCCTCCGTGACTTGTCAAGGTGGGGAGTCTCCGAACGATCTACCTCTCGGGCGCAGCGTGGCTGCCCCGAAGCGGTGGAATGGCTGGCCGCGGAAGGGCCCGCCGTTGTTGCTGATGGCGCTTTGCCGCGCAAAGGCGGGGAGGCGAAAGTGAAGAGGTCAGCCAAAAGCTCGAACCGGGCATGCATGGTGGCTTGCATGGCTTGGGTGATCTTCGGTGGATTCGAGTTGGTCCCATTAATGGCGAATAGACCACACCAACCCTCGACTACCCCGCTTTGACACTGTGAAGGCCACCAATCTAGCAAAGGAGAGATGTCCACCAATCCTCTGCCACACGGGAGGGAGGAGGGTCGACTCACCGGTGGTTCCCAAGCTAATGGAAAGACGGAAATACCCCTTAACCCTACCTATAAGAGAGAACACGTGAACAACTAATGTGATAAGCAATCTTCTCGCAGGAATTCTCGCCCATTAAACTATCTCCCACTTCGCTAACTTGACCGCCGGAGGAACCATCGAGATCCCAACTCCGCCTCTTCCGCAGTCCTTCCTTTGTTGTAGGCAACCCTTTGGTCGGAGTCACGCCGCCGGGCTTTAGGAGAGAAAGCGGACTCCTCTCTTAAAAACTAAACTCGCCGAGGTTAGTGACCGTGATTATATACATCAACAGCTCGTGTCGTGGCCGTGGTCCCGTGGTATCGCGAATCGCCGTGAGTCTCTCTTGCTCGGGTCCGCCTCATCGGGCGGGGCTTGTGGAGGAGCCCTCTCTCGGGCCTTGTCCGTGGCCCCGAAAGGGAGGTATTGAGGATGTGAACACCGGAGGGGAGCTGCTCTTCTATCCTCCCTCCCGCCGAACCCACCATTGCGGTTGTTCTTAGGAGGAGGATTTCTTGGGATGTGCCTCGGCTCTTCTCTCCGAGGCGGGTCTGGAACCGACCTAGTGGGATGGGCCGCTGGAGCGGCGTATGTGGTCGGCTGAGGAGGATGAGGAGGTACTGCACCGCCTGGGGGGGCGCTTCGGGTAGTTGTGGTCGCCTTGTTGGACTCGGCCGTGGCGATCTTGTATGCTTCCGCTTCTTTCATGTTCATGTAGGCATGGGCTTTGGACATCAAGTGCTCGTAGCTCTTGATGGGCTTCTTGTTGAGGGCTTTAGACAGGTCGCCAGGTCGCAGCCCCGCCACCAGAGCCGCCATAGCGACTCGGCTTCCTTGGTCTTCGACTTCTAGCCTCTTCGCCTGAAACCTCTTGATGTAGGCTCTGAGGCTCTCGCCCGGCTCCTGCTTGGTCTGAATGAGCACACTGGAGGGCAGTTTGGGCTTGGCATTGGCCAAGAAATGGTGTATGAACTGCCGCTCGGTTCTTGAAGGCTGTAGATGGACTTCTTCTCCAACGAAGTTCCACCATAGCTTGGCGCTTACCGCCAAGGTAACGGGAAACAGCCGCGATTGTTGCTTCCTGCTTGCATCATGATCATGGTGTTGTAGTAGTCTTGCACATGCTCGGATGGGTCCTCGCCGCCGCGATACTTGTCCATCGTCGGCATCTTGAACTTCTCGGCCGGCTTGTATGATGGAGTCGCTGAAGGGGTGCTCCCTCCGATGGCGCCGGCGACCGGCCGGTATACTTGATTGTAGTCGCCGGTCTGCTGGTGGGAGGTTGGGAGGAAGTGCGCTGTGTGAGGTCCGAGGTCGCCACGGCAGCGGCTCCACCGCCTTGGCCGGGAGAAGGGCTTTCATCGGTGAGGTCAATGCTAGGGGCGGCGCTTAGGACCGGCGCCATGGGCCGGCCGCCTCGCAGGGTGAGGTGGCGCTGCCTCGGTGATCCCTCCGTGACTTGTCAAGGTGGGGAGTCTCCGAACGGATCTACCTCGGGCGCAATGTGGCCGCCCGAAGCGGTGGAATGGCGGCCGGCGGAAGGCCGCCCGCCGTTGTTGCCGATGGCGCTTTGCCGCTACTGCTAAGGCGGGAGGCGAGTGAAGAGGTCACCGCAAAAGCTCGAACCGGGCATGCATGGTGGCTTGCATGGCTTGGGTGATCTTCTGTGGATTCTCGAGTTGGGCTTGAGTGACATAGCTCGCTTGTAGGTTCTCGACCCGGAAGATCATCGCCGCCGGACATAGCTACAAGAAGAAGAAAGGAGGCCCCACGGTGGCCAAACCGCTGATGTATATAATCACAGCCACTAACCTCGAAGCGAAGTTTAGTTTTTAAGAGAGCTGAGTCCGCTTTCTCCTAAAGCCCAACACGCCGACTCACCAAAGGGTTCGCCTACAACAAAGGAAGTACTCGGAAGAGGCGGAGTTGGGATCTCCTGTGGTTCCTCCGACGGTCAAGTTAGCGAAGTGGGAGATAGTTTAATGGAGCAGGAATTCACACTGAGAAGATTGCTTACCCTGTTAGTTGTTCACGTGTTCTCTCTTATAGGTAGGGTTAAGGGGTATTTCCGCCTTTCCATTAGCTTGGGAACCACCGGTGAGTCACCCTCCTCCCTCCACGCGGTGAGCCGAGGATTGGCGGACATCTCTCCACCGCTAGATTGGCCGGCCTTACAGTGTCAAACCGGGGTAGTCCGAGGGTTGGTGTGGTCTATTCGCCATTAATGGGATGGGCTTGTGCTAGCTTCGCTATGGGCTTGTGCTAGCTTCGCTATGGGCTTGTGCTAGCTTCGCTATGGGCTTGTGCTAGCTTCGCTATGGGCTTGTGCTAGCTTCGCTATGGGCTTGTGCTAGCTTCGCTATGGGCTTGTGCTAGCTTCGCTATGGGCTTGTGCTAGCTTCGCTATGGGCTTGTGCTAGCTTCGCTATGGGCTTGTGCTAGCTTCGCTATGGGCTTGTGCTAGCTTCGCTATGGGCTTGTGCTAGCTTCGCTATGGGCTTGTGCTAGCTTCGCTATGGGCTTGTGCTAGCTTCGCTATGGGCTTGTGCTAGCTTCGCTATGGGCTTGTGCTAGCTTCGCTATGGGCTTGTGCTAGCTTCGCTATGGGCTTGTGCTAGCTTCGCTATGGGCTTGTGCTAGCTTCGCTATGGGCTTGTGCTAGCTTCGCTATGGGCTTGTGCTAGCTTCGCTATGGGCTTGTGCTAGCTTCGCTATGGGCTTGTGCTAGCTTCGCTATGGGCTTGTGCTAGCTTCGCTATGGGCTTGTGCTAGCTTCGCTATGGGCTTGTGCTAGCTTCGCTATGGGCTTGTGCTAGCTTCGCTATGGGCTTGTGCTAGCTTCGCTATGGGCTTGTGCTAGCTTCGCTATGGGCTTGTGCTAGCTTCGCTATGGGCTTGTGCTAGCTTCGCTATGGGCTTGTGCTAGCTTCGCTATGGGCTTGTGCTAGCTTCGCTATGGGCTTGTGCTAGCTTCGCTATGGGCTTGTGCTAGCTTCGCTATGGGCTTGTGCTAGCTTCGCTATGGGCTTGTGCTAGCTTCGCTATGGGCTTGTGCTAGCTTCGCTATGGGCTTGTGCTAGCTTCGCTATGGGCTTGTGCTAGCTTCGCTATGGGCTTGTGCTAGCTTCGCTATGGGCTTGTGCTAGCTTCGCTATGGGCTTGTGCTAGCTTCGCTATGGGCTTGTGCTAGCTTCGCTATGGGCTTGTGCTAGCTTCGCTATGGGCTTGTGCTAGCTTCGCTATGGGCTTGTGCTAGCTTCGCTATGGGCTTGTGCTAGCTTCGCTATGGGCTTGTGCTAGCTTCGCTATGGGCTTGTGCTAGCTTCGCTATGGGCTTGTGCTAGCTTCGCTATGGGCTTGTGCTAGCTTCGCTATGGGCTTGTGCTAGCTTCGCTATGGGCTTGTGCTAGCTTCGCTATGGGCTTGTGCTAGCTTCGCTATGGGCTTGTGCTAGCTTCGCTATGGGCTTGTGCTAGCTTCGCTATGGGCTTGTGCTAGCTTCGCTATGGGCTTGTGCTAGCTTCGCTATGGGCTTGTGCTAGCTTCGCTATGGGCTTGTGCTAGCTTCGCTATGGGCTTGTGCTAGCTTCGCTATGGGCTTGTGCTAGCTTCGCTATGGGCTTGTGCTAGCTTCGCTATGGGCTTGTGCTAGCTTCGCTATGGGCTTGTGCTAGCTTCGCTATGGGCTTGTGCTAGCTTCGCTATGGGCTTGTGCTAGCTTCGCTATGGGCTTGTGCTAGCTTCGCTATGGGCTTGTGCTAGCTTCGCTATGGGCTTGTGCTAGCTTCGCTATGGGCTTGTGCTAGCTTCGCTATGGGCTTGTGCTAGCTTCGCTATGGGCTTGTGCTAGCTTCGCTATGGGCTTGTGCTAGCTTCGCTATGGGCTTGTGCTAGCTTCGCTATGGGCTTGTGCTAGCTTCGCTATGGGCTTGTGCTAGCTTCGCTATGGGCTTGTGCTAGCTTCGCTATGGGCTTGTGCTAGCTTCGCTATGGGCTTGTGCTAGCTTCGCTATGGGCTTGTGCTAGCTTCGCTATGGGCTTGTGCTAGCTTCGCTATGGGCTTGTGCTAGCTTCGCTATGGGCTTGTGCTAGCTTCGCTATGGGCTTGTGCTAGCTTCGCTATGGGCTTGTGCTAGCTTCGCTATGGGCTTGTGCTAGCTTCGCTATGGGCTTGTGCTAGCTTCGCTATGGGCTTGTGCTAGCTTCGCTATGGGCTTGTGCTAGCTTCGCTATGGGCTTGTGCTAGCTTCGCTATGGGCTTGTGCTAGCTTCGCTATGGGCTTGTGCTAGCTTCGCTATGGGCTTGTGCTAGCTTCGCTATGGGCTTGTGCTAGCTTCGCTATGGGCTTGTGCTAGCTTCGCTATGGGCTTGTGCTAGCTTCGCTATGGGCTTGTGCTAGCTTCGCTATGGGCTTGTGCTAGCTTCGCTATGGGCTTGTGCTAGCTTCGCTATGGGCTTGTGCTAGCTTCGCTATGGGCTTGTGCTAGCTTCGCTATGGGCTTGTGCTAGCTTCGCTATGGGCTTGTGCTAGCTTCGCTATGGGCTTGTGCTAGCTTCGCTATGGGCTTGTGCTAGCTTCGCTATGGGCTTGTGCTAGCTTCGCTATGGGCTTGTGCTAGCTTCGCTATGGGCTTGTGCTAGCTTCGCTATGGGCTTGTGCTAGCTTCGCTATGGGCTTGTGCTAGCTTCGCTATGGGCTTGTGCTAGCTTCGCTATGGGCTTGTGCTAGCTTCGCTATGGGCTTGTGCTAGCTTCGCTATGGGCTTGTGCTAGCTTCGCTATGGGCTTGTGCTAGCTTCGCTATGGGCTTGTGCTAGCTTCGCTATGGGCTTGTGCTAGCTTCGCTATGGGCTTGTGCTAGCTTCGCTATGGGCTTGTGCTAGCTTCGCTATGGGCTTGTGCTAGCTTCGCTATGGGCTTGTGCTAGCTTCGCTATGGGCTTGTGCTAGCTTCGCTATGGGCTTGTGCTAGCTTCGCTATGGGCTTGTGCTAGCTTCGCTATGGGCTTGTGCTAGCTTCGCTATGGGCTTGGGCTAGCTTCGCTATGTGGCCCACGTGGACTATTTGGGAGAAGTTCGTTTTCGGTGAACTTTGCTTGAAAGTTCATTTTCACTTGATCTTGAGAGTGAGCTTCATTATGACTTGGGCGAGCTTCACTATGGCTTGCGCGAGCTTCGCCATGGGCTTGTGCTAGCTTCGCTATGGGCTTGTGCTCGGGCCATTTTGATCTGATTTAGTGTTTGGTTCATAGGCATCCACTTTTTGGGCTCAACTATCAGACTTGTGCCGAGTATCAATCCAGGCCTCTCGTGACTCGAGAGATCAACTGTATGCGAAAGGGGCCTATATATTTTAACAGTCTACAATTACTTATTGAGTCGTCATACTCACCCCATTCATTATTACCCTTTTTCAAAAGAAAGACAAGAGTAGATCGTGCACATCTGAAGGTCAAGCTTTTGGAAGCGAAACTTTTGCCAGTCAACGCGATAGGATAAAAGCCTTAATTTCTTGACTGGTGTTAGTAGTAAGTATTGGTAAGTAATGTGTACATATAAGTTTGGATGTGGATAGAAACTCTATGATGTATTTTGGGTTGTAACTATATCCAATATGTACAAGCTGAACTGTGGTTGGAATGATGAAATAGTAGTAAACTCTATACTTGTTGAAGAAAAACATTGAGCACTAGATTTAATGAAGTATGTTATTGTTGCAAAAGGTTGAATATGGGATCGCTGCTTTGAAATTAATTATTGGAAAATTTATGACTGACTGCACTGCGTCGCGTAACCCGAGGTCTAAACAACAGCCAGTTCTCGCGGGCGTGACACACCAAGTCCTAATTTTACCCCATATTTTATTAAATAATAGTATACAATAACATAAATGGCCATTGTGACAAAATTTTGGAGGAGATGAGTGAGGAGTGTTTGGAGGGAAATTAAAACTTTTGAGGGAGTTGACAAAGTTTTGGAGATAAATAATGTGTTTTGTTGGAATGAGAAAATATAACAATAGATTGCTAGCTCCCATCATGAGGGTATTTCAGGAATTTAGCATATTATTTAACATATTACGGATGAAAATTTTGATTTGGTGGTACTTTGTTAAGGATACATATTTTCAAGGCGGTTCTATGAAAATTAAAAATTTTGTGCTGGTTTTCCAAAATGCCACTATATCTTGTAGTGGTTTCATATAAAAAAAACCCATTAAAGTATAAAGATGTAGGGGCCTAATATCAAAATACCTATGATCTAGGGACTAATTAAAAAAACACCTAACAATAAAAAATAAAAAAAAAGCCCCTTTAACTAAGTTTTTTTTATAATCTTTAGCTAAGTTTTGAAGAACTCACCAAAGTTCTGATCCAGAGCCAATAGGGGATATGCGTTGGTGAGCTAAAATCAAAGATGTTCAGCAAAGAGGTGGCAGTTCCTGAGGTAGCAGTCGTAATTACGCTACCCGAGCTCATTAATCCTCACATTAACATGGGTATTACAAGACTACTCTTTATCTGACTACTATATACCAGGGTTAATTTAGACATTTACATATTATAAAAATTAATACAATTGGTATTAAGCTATGCATTCTACTTTCGAAATATAGTAAATAAATAAAATTTTGGTGGATTAAAACAGAAGTCAAGTGCATATTATATATATAACTACTCAATTTGCATTAGATATTGAGGCCTAGTCTTTTCTAAAACCAAAATGAAGATTGAAATTATAATAAGAATATGTTTATGCTATATTCTCGAACACGTCCTCGTTGAATATGCTTTACATGATCTCAAATCTGCACTATTTTATACAACAGTAATTTTTTTTTAAAAAAATCTGCTTAAAATATTTTCCAAACTTAGAACTAGATTTTTCTAAATCACCCTAAAGACGCTTCCATTACGTTGATCTTTAAAATTGTAATATGGATTGAGGGCTATACTTTTATGTCTAACATGCATCCTTGTAAACGTTTTTTTATTTATTACATGAACCAAATTCAAGACCAAAATATTGCTCAATAGAATCTGAAGTTAAGTTACTTTGATAACACCTTAATTGAGGCCTTCGCTAGCCACCCAAAAAAGGAAAAAAGAAAAAAAAAAAGTCTTCACTGGTCTTTGTAATGTTGCGATTAGTGGGATTATTTACAGAGTAGTGCAAGTGTCAGCCCAAAACTCACACGTGGATCGATCCTCTTCATCCAGCTGGCAATATTCCACACACACTTTTCAAACATATATAATTGTGTAAAATGGTCTTGATTTGGTTCACGTAAAAATTGTTTATAAGGAGCGTGTTAAGAGTAAAAGTATAGCCCTCAATCCATATTACAATTTTGATGTTTCGAAATAATGATGGGTCTTTAGAATGAATTTAGAAAAATCTAGTTTTAACTTTGGAAAATATTTTAAGCATTTTTATTTTTCCGGAAAAAGAAAGACGTTGTTGCATAAATAGTTCAGATTTGAGATCGTGAAAAGCATGCATATTCAATGTGGACGTGTTAGAGGATATATCATAAACATATTCTTATTATAATTCCAAAGCTTTTGTTTTAAAAATGAGTAGGCCTAAATATCTAATGCAAATTCAGCATTGAATATAATTGTGACTACTACCTGAACTGCCACCACTTTGCCGAGCACCTTTTGCTGGCCAGCTCATCCACAAGCATATCCCCTATTGGCTCTGGATCGTTACTTTGTTGAAATCTTCAAAACTCAATTAAAGGGTTTCTTTTTTGTAGTACTTTTTGTTTTTAGAGTTTTGTAGATATTAGTCCCCTACATCTTCATATTTTGGTTTTAGTCCCTTAAATTCATATTATAATATCAGTCCTCTAGACTATCTTAATGTGTTGATATTAAACCTTCTGTTAGGTTTAATATTCAAAATGCACAGATAAATGCTGCAGGAAACACAGTTAACATCAATTTTGGAATGTATTTTTACTGCATAAATGGTCAGTCTGAACTGCAACGAAGATTGATTAAAGGATTATGTGACCATACATTTGCTTTGATCACCAAAAGGATTACATTTACCATTCTGCTTCATTTACATAACAATTCTCGCCAAAACAGGAAGCATCATACAAACAGAAACCTCTCGCGGAAACAACGCAGATTTTGTTTATAGACTTGAGAGTCAACTTAATTAAAAGCTCTTCCTTTATCAGCAGACACCTCGAAATTCATCGCTAGCATCAACCACTCTGAGCCACTTCCATAGTGCTGCTGCAGAGTGCAAAGCATTATACAAAGCGAAAAAGACTAAATAAAGAACAAGAACAGTGATAACGTAGAATATATATTGCTTTACATAAAGCAAAAGACTTCAATTGGCACAGGAAACTGCCTTGATATTTCGTACCTGCGCAAATTTGTTATGACTGCATGATTAAGCCAAAGCCAGGCTAATAACAATAGCACATTAAGGAGACATTATGCACATTCTTAACAAATATCATGAGCACCCATGCAAACTCAGCAAAACAATGTCCGATCCACATGCATAGCAGCGGTTCTTTCTTAATTTGTGAGAGCTTCTTTTCTCTAGTCTGAAACTTCTATCCTCGTAACGTGAGCATATAGACCCCCATAGATTTAATACAAAGCATTCATTTGTGTGAAAATGTCCGATTGACCATAAATTTATGCTCTTATCAATAGCAGTAGAAGAGGTTCACCTGTTTTTACTGGGAGCCCCTACCCTTGACGCAAACAACGCTGACGAGATATCAATTTGGTCAGTCGTCCTTCTAGAATCAAGAGCATGTCATCAAAGTGCATCATGTCCTTTCACCATTTTAGGCTCATGCAGAATCAATAGTATAGTCCCAATAATGGATATAAATAAGGGTTATTCGCAAATAGACCCCCTATACTATTGCCCAATTGTAGATAGACCCCTTGTAGTTCGACTGTTGCAGGTAGACCCCTTAAAATGAATTTATTTTTGGAGAACAAATAGCCCTCCTGAGGGTAAACGACTTCTTAAAAAAAACACTCGGAATCTATCTGCAACAATAGAACTACGAGGGTCCATCCGAAATTAATCCTATCAATAAAATCAGACTAGAAAATAGACAGCATGCCTTAAAGTATATATCCTGGAAAAAGTCCTTTCACTTAGTGCTGTTTAAAGCAAGGAAATATGTCATAATGAGAGATAAGTTGAAGCAATCCTACGAGTTGTGAAAGTTTTGTACGGATATATCCCTAATCAAACCATGTTGTTAAGCAAAAGATAATGGAAAACCTACCTGTACCACGTTTATTGACCGTTCTGAGTCTTCCTTCCTGCACAATGGACTTACGTATACAGATGAAATTACAACTTGACTAGCATGCAGACAAACATGTGGGAGTGAAGGCACTTTATGACGTTAGATATATTCAAACCCGTTATTCTTAAACATCTGTATATATATAGACAGACAGCTCACCTTTGAGGAATGAATTTGAGCAGAAAAATAACCACAGAAGTACTGAGAAAGATGGGGTGCATGAAGAAGAAAGAGATGGAGGAGCAAGCACAAAGTAGAGAGGAAATTAGCGGAAGCAGCCGTGTGATGAAAAGAAAGAGCAACATACGGCTGATATTTATGCATGCTGATAGTGTTGATGTGTGGCTGATGACTTTCGGTGCAATAGGCGCCGTGGGGAGTGGATTTTCCTTTGCTTTAATGTTCATCATGTCGAGCAAGATCATGAACGATATGGGCAAGGGCAATGGACTCTCCTCATCAGGTTCACTTCCAATTCACGATATTAATAAGGTAAACTATTCTTGGTTTTCTTCCTTCACTGTTCATCTATGTGTGCATATGCACCATGACATTCTCCTCTTTTGCTACAGAATGTGGTGAATTTTCTCCTCGTGGCATGCTGCTCATTTCTAGCTTCTTTCTTAGGTATCAATCTTTTTGGCTTTCTTTGTTTCCCGTGTGTTTGTTTAGAACATGGTGCTTACTTACACTTGGCGATGGTGATTGCAGAGGGATACTGCTGGACGAGGACAGGACAGAGACAGGCCTCACGAATACGTGCTCGGTACCTTAAATCTGTCCTAAGGCAGGACATTGAGTACTTCGACCTTGAAGGGACCTCCACCACAGATGTCATCACCAGTGTTTCCAGTGACAGTCTTGTCATCCAAGATGTCCTTGGTGAAAAGGTCAATTTCCCTTTCTCTGTCTTTTCTTTCTCACACTCTCAAGCGCTGTTTTGTGGGTAATCACATAACCCCAGAACTTTGGGGCGCTTTTGCACAAAATTCCCCTGAACTAAATTAGAGAAAACTCCTTGTACTTCGTAAAATACCATGACTCACGGCAGTTTGTTTAAGTTGTCATGTGCTTCACACATGAAATGTTCTGGACAATTTTTCCCTATATACTTTTCACTTCTACCGATAAGGGTATATAGTTTAGACCTTTTATCCATCATGTTCAACGGGTTTTGAATATTGAAAGTTCAGGAGGGTTTTCTTTAACATATAAAGTTTAAGGGAGGGGGTTCCAACGAAAATTTCAGGTTTTTATTTTTGGGTGAAATTTGCTTGTTTTGTTGATTATTCTGCAGCTGCCTGACTTCATAAAGAACACTGCTACATTCTTCGGCTGCTACCTTGTTGGGTTCGTCCTTGAATGGAGACTGGTACTTGTGGCGTTTCCTACAGTAGTACTCCTCATAATACCGGGGCTCATGTATGGGAGAATGTTGATAGGTCTTGCTAAAAGGATCAGGGAAAAGTACAACAAAGCCGGCACAATAGCTGAACAAGCCATCTGCTCCATCCGCACAGTGTACTCCTTCGTTGCGGAGAACAAGACCATGGTCGAGTTCTCCACAGCTCTTAACAGCTCTGTCGAGCTTGGAGTCTACCAGGGACTCCTCAAAGGAATTGCGATCGGAAGCAACGGAATCATCTTTGCGATCTGGGCATTCATGGCTTGGTATGGCAGCCACCTCATCATGTACCATGGTAGTCAGGGTGGTAGTATTCACGGGGCTGGAGTTTGCATTGTTCTCGGTGGCCTGTAACCGTCGACACTTATCTACGTACTTAAATAGAAGTTAAATAGGGTAAATTGCAGATAAACCCCCTCATCTTCACCTTTGGTAACACTTATCACGCATGAACTATTTTGGTACCTCTTACCACCCCTCAGTTCATTGTGTGTATGTGCAGCGCTTTTATTTTTATTTGGGGTCGCAATTTTATCATTCTTCAAGGTGAAACCTCTAATATAGTAGAGAGGACAAAAGTATTACTTAAGGAATTAGATGAACGGGATTATCTGCAATTTACCCTGAATAGAATACCATATAACGCTTCTAAAAAAATGCCTTGTTCTTGATGAATGGAAACAGGGCATTTGGGTCGGGCCTTTCCAATGTGAAATATTTTGCAGAGGCTACCGCAGCTGGGGAACGTATTGCAGAGGTTATAAAGAGAGTACCGAAAATTGACTCAGAGTGCACAGGGGGAGATATTATAGAGGATGTTACAGGAGAAGTGGAGTTCAGGGGAGTAGAGTTCTCATACCCATCTAGGCCTGAGACCAAAATTTTGAAGGACTTCAACCTGAAGGTTCCGGCTGGGAAGATGGTGGCACTGGTCGGTAGCAGTGGGTCAGGCAAGTCGACGGTGATTACATTGTTGGAGAGGTTCTATGACCCGGCAAGAGGAGAGATTTTTGTAGATGGTGCAGACATCAGAAAGCTTAACCTCAAATGGTTAAGATCGCAGATGGGATTGGTGAGCCAAGAGCCAACACTATTTGCTACATCTATCAAGGAGAACATATTGCTCGGAAAAGAAGATGGATCTATGGAGGAGGTGGTGGCAGCTGCTAAGGCCTCCAATGCCCACAGCTTCATCTCTCAGTTGCCTCAAGGATACGACACACAAGTTAGTTATCTTAACTAGTCATAACTTCTGCACAAATCAAATGAGTCCTCATTATTGACTTGCCTATGGCGTCTAGACAAACTTCAAATGCTGATATTATCCCAGTATCAGATATTCAGATTCTTTCCTTTTTGCCCCTACCCTCCTCTGGAAACCTGATATCAAACAAACCCCAAAAGTTATAGGTATCTATAAGGTATAATTTTACTGCAAAAGAACACAAAAGGCAAGGTCCAAAGTTGCTGATGACACATATTTAACTTCTTTATTTTTTTTCATTGAGGTTGCATAATTTTTTTTAATCAGTTTAGGAGGTGTATTATAAATATTTAACCTTCAGGACGATAATTTTTTTTAAAAACCATATTTTATTTTCCAAACTTTGAAACCAATTTATAGGTTAAAAAGCAGCTTAGACAACAAGAGCAACACTGCTAACTATCTTCTGTGCTCAAGTCTTAAACATCAATTGCTATATTCCATCAACTGAAAACCATGGATAGGTCTCCAACATTGTTGACACATTTCTCCCATCAAATGAGAGTCATCAAAGACTAATTTGCTTCAACTCTCAACTGTGGGCCCTATCTGCTTATATGCCATCAATTGGTGTGGGCAATCATAAACCCCAAAACCCAAGAACTTCTACCCACAAATTCTACCCTCAGTCTCCTAATGACTAAGTTATGTCTTCACTTGTATCTATAGTTGACATCAGAATAACTAGTTCTAAAGTTTATCATAAGTGTTATATCATTAGAGTTTAATGGAATTTTTAGATCGAAGAACAAGATATTACAAAAATGAACCATCAGTATAGATGGCAATGTCATCACAAACAGTAAATGTAGGTTTATTTTCAAAAGAAAGATGAAGCTGACACATCTCAAGAACGATTAACTTTGATTTCAACAGGGGACTTAAGCATGACCAGGAAAAAGCTAGATTTCATTTACAAATCATAGCCAAATTCAAACTGCTATAATGGAACCTTAGGTGTACGAGAATTAGCTGAAAAATGAAATATTAATAATAGCGAAAAACTAGAATAAAGCAGGAAAACGTTGTCTACATTTCAAAGTCCTAATTATGGAATGCAACCAAAGTATAAAACTTGATAATTCAATGGCAAGCAAGACTATCAGGTCAAACATAAAAACTATAACTTATGTGTACTACTGGTGGAAATGGGATACACTTAATAAGATGGATAGTCACCACTTTCTGAGTGGCTCTGAACTCACCGTCAACCATCAACAAATACAAACCTTTTGTGACCTAGAGGGCTAAGAACTTGATCCTTGACTAAAATTTCAATCTGAGTTCAATATTTGTCCATAGAAAACTTCACTTTAGCTATAAAATTTGGTTTGAGTGTGTGCATCACCATCATGTCAGTGAACTATCCCATAGTTAACTTGACAGGTTCTATGTTTTTCCAGTTAGAGGTCATCTAGTAAGAATGTTTAATGTAATGAACAAAGTTTACCCATAACAGAGAGTATTTTAGGTCATCCAACCACGTTACATCTCAGGTGACAGAATTCTTTTACTTCATGCATTAATTTTATAGATCCTCCAAGCTCAGATCTTCCATGTATCTGTAATTATTTTGCTGACTTACTCCTTCAGTTCTATCTGTGATAACCTACATGGGCATATCTTTGATACATACAGGTAGGCGAGGGTGGGATTCAAATGTCTGGAGGTCAGAAACAAAGGATAGCAATCGCAAGGGCAATACTGAAGTCACCAAAGATTCTTCTACTTGATGAGGCTACAAGTGCTTTGGACTCTGAATCTGAGCGAATAGTCCAAGAAGCACTCAACCTGGCCTCGGTTGGCAGGACCACTATTGTGATTGCACACCGATTATCCACCATCCAAAGTGCTGACATAATTGCAGTGGTACAGGCAGGCGAGCTCGTGGAAACTGGGTCCCACGATGACCTGGTATGTAAGGGTAACAGCCTCTATTCGTCGCTTGTTCATCTGCAACAGACAAGAATAGTGAGAGATACACAAGGAGCAGCTTCTTATTCATTAGCAATGGCACCAGCCTCCCCATTTAGTGACAGCAGCATCAAAAGAATAAGCCACGGAAGCTCAACATTCAGCTCAATGAGGTCAGCAAACTGCTTGCACAAATCAGTATTACATACTGAAATTAGTTAAACATGGACCAAATACTTCTACCAGAGACTAATATTATACGTTGATTTACGCATTAAATGTCGAACCATCGCTTGTATCCAGATATCCACAGTGAACTCGGGAAGATAATTCACTAATGATGTATTTGGTTAGGTGTAGTTGGAACCCCATCTTGTTCCAACTACATCCAAATTTCGAAACGCTTGTTTAGTTAGATGTTGTTGCAACACTGACAGATTGTTGCAACAACAAAATAGGCCAAAAACTGGGGTGTTGGAACAAAATTCTAATTAAAGAGTGTTCCATCAGTAGGAGTTTGAACAAAATGATGTTGCGAAAGCATTTCTTGTTCCAACTCCTAACCAAATACACCTTAACATCAACAATCATGAAGAAACTTGGGGTATAACCTTATTCCACGCAAACTCTGGCACCTAAAAAATCCAAGTGGTGATTCAATGAAACTCAAATTAAAACCTATGTGTTTACAACAGATTCCTTGATGATCTGCCACATGATGTGGCCCATCACATGATTCAGAACAGAAACTTCCCAAAAGGAAGGATTGTTGTACCAGAAAACAAACATTGGTCGGAACTTGCAACAGTTTCCTTTATGAACTCTAGAACATATTCACACACTTAACAAGATAATATTCCTTATTATGATAGGCTTTTCAACAATTCACCATCGTTGGAAGGGAATTCTAGTGAATCCAGAGATTGGGACCATTGCTCTTCACTACCATCCTTTAGAAGGTTGTTGATGTTGAACATGCCGGAGTGGAGGAATGCAGTTTGCGGGTGCCTGAGTGCACTAATGTTTGGGGGAATACAGCCATCAGCTGCGTTCACCCTGGGAAGTCTGATATCAGTCTATTTTCAAAAAGATCATGATGAGATCAAGAGCCAAACCAGGATCCACTCACTCATCTTCGTTTTACTTTCCATCTTCTCCTTATTGGTCAACACCGTGCAGCACTACAACTTTGGGGTGATGGGAGAGTATCTAACAAAGCGGGTAAGGGAGCAAATGTTGTCCAAGATACTGACTTTTGAAGTTAACTGGTTCAATCAGGAGGAGAACTCGACTGGAGCGATTTGTTCTCGAATGGCCAATGATGTTTATGTGGTTAGTATGAGAATACTTATTCCTTTCATATTCTTTTTCCAGAAAAGAGAAATAAATTGGGCTTGATTTAAGGAGGGAACTGAACAAAAATTGCCAGCAGAAAAGCTGACAAAAACAGCCACTTCGTACATTATAACTTTAATTTAAATTATCTAATTCTAACAAACTCTAGAATGAAATTTGTTTTGCTGTCAGCTGAGATCATTAGTGGGTGATCGGATTGCTTTCCTCCTGCAAACATTCTCATCAGTCACAATTGCATGGACCATGGGTCTGATAATTTCCTGGCGTCTGGCCCTTGTGATGATTGCTTTCCAGCCTATTATCATTTCCTGTTTTTATGCTCGTAATGTTCTCCTGAAGGGCATATCCAGTAAAGCCATCAAGACCCAGTCAGAAAGCAGCAAATTTGCTGTTGAGGCAGTATCCAACATCCGAACTGTCACCGCCTTCTCCTCCCAAGATCGCATTCTGCGCCTCTTTGAAGTAGCTCAGCAAGGCCCCCGCAAAGAGGGTATCCACCAATCCTGGTTTGCAGGAATTTTCCTCGGCATCTCAGAGAGTCTCGTGCGTTGCACCTGGGCCCTTGCCTTCTGGTAAGCTTCTGTCCCAAAACCAACCCAAATGCACCGCAAGTGCCAACACATACGACAATAAAAACAATTGGATTTTTTTTCCTAACAGGTATGGGAGCCATCTAATTTTCAAAGGATACATCAACTCCAAGTCCTTCTTCCAGACATTTATAATCCTCCTTACTACTGGCAAAGTCATTGCTGATGCTGGCAGCATGACAACTGACCTTGCCAAGGGTGCCTCCATGATCGGCTCCGTTTTTAATGTGCTTGATCGGATACCTCGCATCGAGCCTGAAGATCCCAATGGCTTCCGTCCTCAGAAACTAAAAGGAAGTGTGGATATCATAGAAATCACCTTTGCATACCCGACAAGGCCAAATGCTATAATCTTCAACAGATTTTCCCTCACGATTGAAGCCAGAAAATCACTAGCATTGGTTGGGCAGAGTGGGTCAGGTAAGTCCACCATAATTGGGCTCATTGAGCGGTTTTATGACCCAATACAAGGAATGATTAAGATCGATGGTAGAGACATAAAGTCATACCATCTCCGCTCCTTAAGGAAACACATTGCGTTAGTTGGACAAGAACCAACATTGTTCTCGGGGAGTATTCGGGAGAACATTGCATATGGTGCAGAGGGTGTAACAGAGATGGAGGTGGAAGAAGCAGCAAGGAAAGCTAATGCTCACGATTTTATCAGCAGCCTCAAGGATGGATATGACACATGGTGTGGGATTCAAGGGAGGCAGTTATCAGGGGGGCAAAAGCAGCGTATAGCAATTGCAAGGGCAATACTAAAGAACCCTGCAATATTGCTACTAGATGAAGCAACTAGTGCACTTGATGTCCAGTCAGAGAAGACGGTGCAGGAGACAATGAAGCAAGTAATGGCGGGAAGGACATCCATAGTTATTGCACACCGCCTCGGCACCATCATGAATTGTGACCTCATTGCAGTATTGGAGAATGGGGAAATTGTGGAGAAGGGGACCCATGAGTCCCTCCTTGCAAAGGGAAACAATGGATCTTACTATGGAATGGTCAGTCTACAAAAATGCTCAAAGGATGACTCAAATGCAATTGCAACATAGTAAACACGTTTTATTTTCCTTAGTTCTTAACTCACAATCCCATTCCAGGCATCTTTCTATTTTGTTGGGATTCAACTTTCTCAAGAATTTAAAGAACATAAAAGTTCTTTGTATATTTTTCTTATTTTGTCGTTGTTGTGAACCCATCCATTCCCCAAATTGGTATGGATTCTGTTGTGTTTTTAATACTAAAAGCCCAAGTTTGAAAATATAAAAAGGTGACATCTTCTTTTGATAAACACAAGGCTAAGAAACACACGGCTAAGCTTGTGTAAGAAACGAGTAAAATTTTCTAATACTAAGTTACTGCTGGTTGAAAAAGGTCATACTTGTGAGGCAACTAATATTGTTGCTTTACATCAACTTGTTCTCACTTTGTTCTGTTCGAGCATCTTTGTTAATAAGAGAGCAACAAATACATCTTCCTACTCTTGATTCTAGTGCAATCATGCCCTTCAAATCCAAATTAACTCATCAAATTATTGCATTACTTTTGAATACTCATCAAAGCATGGCATTAGTTCATATTCTCCAATCAAAATAGCAGCAGATTCACGGGATTAAAAGCTTAAACTACAAACGTGAGGAGGCTAATTTCTACAAAACCAAGATTGGACTCTTGCTATAAGTAGAGGCGCACCTTTTTCTCTTCCTCCCAACGTCTCATGTAATTTTAAAGAGAGACCAGGCTCTCTCCCTCCCCTACCTACCTATTCCTCATCTTATGCTCTCCCATGTTTCTTCTTTCTCACTTTTATCATTTTCACTGCCACCGTCACCATTTCTCCTTTCTTCTTTTCTTCTACACAATTTCTTCTCATTCTTCCAAAACCAGCCAGATTCCAACCCATCAACGCCATCAAGGTATAAAAGGTGAGAAACAACTAGTTCCAACTGGACACATTTCTTAATGTCTTTGGCATGACGACCAATATAATCTTTGTATTTAAGCCCTATACAAAGAAGTTGCCTCTTGTGTAGTAAACAAAAAGGAAAAAAAAAATAAAATAAAAAAAGTAGATTGGAGGCAATTCTTTTTGAAGGATCTGCACCTTGCCCACCAAATTAGGATTCCATCTCTTGAATCTGGACTGAGCTTGTTGAAGTCCATTTGAGATCCTAATCTGCGGTAGGTACGACCAGGATCATGTGTGTTTTATCAATGATTAAATGTTTTTTTCCCCTTCCAGAATAAACAGATTAAGCATCATTCCTCAAACATCTTCATATGGAAAACATAGTGACAAGAATAAAAATCATCGATCTTCTGTACCATCTTTTCTCCTCTCATTTCTATCGTATACTTTCTTACCTCTTGACATTTGATTTCTCATATGATAATAAGTTCTCACCTGCCCTGCATTCACTACTGATAGACACATACTATATCCACTCTTCCATTTCATACATGTAACAGCCTAGTTATCAAGTCTTGCCTCTTATATTCTAGCATCCCAGGGTCTCAACAGCACTGGGTGATCATGACTTCAGTCAGGAGTCATAATGCCCGAAAAAAACTAGGTCCCAACAGACACCTGTGATTGACTATCATGGCAAAGGGTTGTGGTTCCTCAAGATTAATAATACATTAAAATAGGGCCAGACAAGCACCAGTCAGACGACTGGAGATAGAAGTAACAGGAGAAGACGATGGGTGAGAAGGAATGAGATGGGGCCAAATGGCCAAGGTGAATGTAACACAAAAGCACTCAAGCGATATAACTATTCATTTACATGATGGAATAATATCCAGCTTTACTCTTCGAAGTAAGTATCATAGTTTAGAAATTACATTAACATAGAAAACCAAACATAAACTACTTGATGCTGCATAAAACATTTGACTTAAATGATATAAACAATGCCAATAAAGTCTTCCTATATAAAGTATGTAGAGCAGTAACATGACTTCAATTCAATAAAGAGCAACAATTTATATAAAATTTGCTGTTATGTAAGAAAAGAGGATACCTATTTGAAAAGGATAACCTCCCTTGTTGGATAGCGAGGAAGGTAAAAGATGATCCATTCTGTGAGATTAAAGACAAAATGATATTATGCAATAGTTTTTCTCACGGAAAACAGGATATGCAACTGTAATAAATTAACTCATCAAATTATTGCATTACTTTTGAATACTCATCAAAGCATGGCATTAGTTCATATTCTCCAATCAAAATAGCAGCAGATTCACGGGATTAAAAGCTTAAACTACAAACGTGAGGAGGCTAATTTCTACAAAACCAAGATTGGACTCTTGCTATAAGTAGAGGCGCACCTTTTCTCTTCCTCCCAACGTCTCATGTAATTTTAAAGAGAGACCAGGCTCTCTCCCTCCCCTACCTACCTATTCCTCATCTTATGCTCTCCCATGTTTCTTCTTTCTCACTTTTATCATTTTCACTGCCACCGTCACCATTTCTCCTTTCTTCTTTTCTTCTACACAATTTCTTCTCATTCTTCCAAAACCAGCCAGATTCCAACCCATCAACGCCATCAAGGTATAAAAGGTGAGAAACAACTAGTTCCAACTGGACACATTTCTTAATGTCTTTGGCATGACGACCAATATAATCTTTGTATTTAAGCCCTATACAAAGAAGTTGCCTCTTGTGTAGTAAACAAAAAGGAAAAAAAAAATAAAATAAAAAAGTAGATTGGAGGCAATTCTTTTGAAGGATCTGCACCTTGCCCACCAAATTAGGATTCCATCTCTTGAATCTGGACTGAGCTTGTTGAAGTCCATTTGAGATCTAATCTGCGGTAGGTACGACCAGGATCATGTGTGTTTTATCAATGATTAAATGTTTTTTCCCCTTCCAGAATAAACAGATTAAGCATCATTCCTCAAACATCTTCATATGGAAAACATAGTGACAAGAATAAAAATCATCGATCTTCTGTACCATCTTTTCTCCTCTCATTTCTATCGTATACTTTCTTACCTCTTGACATTTGATTTCTCATATGATAATAAGTTCTCACCTGCCCTGCATTCACTACTGATAGACACATACTATATCCACTCTTCCATTTCATACATGTAACAGCCTAGTTATCAAGTCTTGCCTCTTATATTCTAGCATCCCAGGGTCTCAACAGCACTGGGTGATCATGACTTCAGTCAGGAGTCATAATGCCCGAAAAAAACTAGGTCCCAACAGACACCTGTGATTGACTATCATGGCAAAGGGTTGTGGTTCCTCAAGATTAATAATACATTAAAATAGGGCCAGACAAGCACCAGTCAGACGACTGGAGATAGAAGTAACAGGAGAAGACGATGGGTGAGAAGGAATGAGATGGGGCCAAATGGCCAAGGTGAATGTAACACAAAAGCACTCAAGCGATATAACTATTCATTTACATGATGGAATAATATCCAGCTTTACTCTTCGAAGTAAGTATCATAGTTTAGAAATTACATTAACATAGAAAAACCAAACATAAACTACTTGATGCTGCATAAAACATTTGACTTAAATGATATAAACAATGCCAATAAAGTCTTCCTATATAAAGTATGTAGAGCAGTAACATGACTTCAATTCAATAAAGAGCAACAATTTATATAAAATTTGCTGTTATGTAAGAAAAGAGGATACCTATTTGAAAAGGATAACCTCCCTTGTTGGATAGCGAGGAAGGTAAAAGATGATCCATTCTGTGAGATTAAAGACAAAAATGATATTATGCAATAGTTTTTCTCACGGAAAACAGGATATGCAACTGTAATAAATTTACTCTATGGTAGAAACTTTTTAAATCGTTTAAATTATTACAATCAAACTCTGTCAATGACATTTTGTCAAGCATATACTTTTTTAAAACATTGCAGTCATGCCAGAAACACTGAAAACATAGCATCATTTGAGACTAACATCCTGTTAGACATTTCATCGAACAGTGTCCGTGCTACTTAGATTTCACAATGTTTAATTAGATAGCAACCTGAGGATTGGATTCTTTGAAATAAAATTCTTATCAGCACTTGCTAGCATGCTCGAATCGTGAAGCTGATATCTACGGCTTATTCTGGTTGTCCCCATGCAAGGTGTTGCTTAAACAAAGATCTATGAGTTTTTTCTAAACGAATATTAAATATGTCCACTGCTATTGTAGCTATAGCATCCTGACTCATATTGATTTACTGCAAGTTAATCTTTCACATGCTGCAAGACACCTTGTGGGTTCTCCGCAGCACTGTCAATGCTCTACTTCGTGAGCACAATATTGTCAAACCGAATACAACATAAGGGAAACATAGCATAATGATCTCTCTCATTTTATCGTCAATAGGAGCAACCTCTAATTTATTACGGATGTACTCATTTCTTTTCCTATCTTTTAGTGTATACCAACCAGACCATCATAACATGCTCATTTCTGCTACATTCACTTTTTGCACCTGTTGTTTTTTAATTGCCCAATATTCCGATCCATATAGAAACCTCTAGTAAAATACCCACCAGTACCCGTAACCCAGCGGATAAAGTACATTACATAGTCCGTTTTAGGGATTGGCGACTTACCCATTCAGTGACTTTGGCACTCGACGTTCCCAAAATGGGTACTATCGGGTCGGGTGAATTAGAGAATAGACAGTACAAGGGATTACCCCGGATCTACGCCGAGGTATTGACGGTGATTCTCAAATATCGTAGAACAGAATGTGATACGATGAGATAGAATGCAATAGAAACAAAGACAGGGAACGGGTTACCTACCCCTAATGGTCAAAGCGAGCCCTTTAATTTAATAATTTAATTCAATTAAATTCTTCATTCTTTAATAAAAATTAAATTAAGAATCAATCAAATCTCCCCAAGTAGGATTCGAACCTACGACCAATCGCTAACAATGACCGCTCTACCACTAAGCTCTTGAGGAACAACGGGAGATTCGACCTCATAGAGTTCAACTCCCGTTCTCAACCCATGAGTCCGAAGCTTCCTTCGTAACTCCCGGAACTTCTTCGTAGTGGCTCTGTTCCATGCCTCATTTCATAGGGAACCTCACACCTTAAGCGGATCTTCAAGCGATCATCGCGCCATGCCCTAGCCGCAAAAGCGCGGTTAGCCTCTAAAGCCTGTTTTGCCAAGCAGGTGACCGGTTAGAGGCCTTAAGAAAGAAGAATTGTTGGTCAAATTTTTCCTTTAGTCTTACAGGTATTCTATGATCACATAAGACTCCTAAAGTACTTCTCCATTTTAACCATCCTAATTTGATTCTATGGACAACATCATCTTCAATCTCACCATCATGACGAATGATTGATCCTAAATAACGAAAGTGGCTATTTCTAGGTATTTATTGACCATTAATATGCACTATAGACTCTTTTCTCTTTTTAGTTTTACTAAATATGCATTTCATACATTCAGTTTTTGTTCTACTAATACTAAAACCATTAGTTTCAAGAGCTTGTCTCCATTTTAGATATTATACCACTTTTAGTCTCGTCAACTAATTCTATATCACCATAAATAACATACACCATGAGACTTCATCCTGAATATGCCTAATAAGTTGGCGTATAACTAATGTAAAAAGATAAGGGCTTAAGTCCGACCCTTGATGTAAGCCTATGGTAATTGTAAACGATTTAGTCTCTCTTTCATTTATTCTTATTCTAGTTGTTACCCTATCATACATATATTTAATCATATCAATATGTATGCTAGATACATGTTTCTTTTTAAACTCAACACATTTACTTCTCTAGGCACTTTATCGTAAGCTTTTTCTAGATCAATGAAAACCATATGTAGATCCTTTTTCTTCTCTCTATGTCTCTCCATCAACTGTCTAAATATTGATTAGGTTCCATAGTTGACTTTCCGGGCATAAAACCAAATTGATTTTTAAATACACTTTGTCTTCTTTCTTAGTCATTGCTCAATTATCCTCTCCCAAAGTTTCATAGTATGACTCATTAGTTTAATACCACGATAATTTGAACAACTTTGTATATCTCCTTTATTGTTATATATCGGTATCAAAATGCTAATCCTCCATTCATCGAGCATTTTCTTTGTCTCGATAAGCTTTAAATAATTTAGTCAACAAGACATTTCCAAACATCAATAGGGATATTGTCCGGTCCTACTACGGCTTTTCCACTTTTTATTTTCTTTATAGCATTTTTAACCTCACTAATCTTAATTTTTCGACAATATCTATAGTTTCTATTATGCATCGTATGGTCAAATTCTCAATGTTGCTCACCTATTTGGTTATTATTAAACAAACTATAAAAGTAACTCCTCCATCTCTCTCTTGTATTCCTCATCGGCTACTAGAACTCTTTGATCTTCACTCTCAATTCATTTATTCTTATTCTAGTTGTTACCCTATCATACATATATTTAATCATATCAATATGTATGCTAGATACATGTTTCTTTTTAAACTCAACACATTTACTTCTCTAGGCACTTTATCGTAGCTTTTTCTAGATCAATGAAAACCATATGTAGATCCTTTTTCTTCTCTCTATGTCTCTCCATCAACTGTCTAAATATTGATTAGGTTCCATAGTTGACTTTCAGGGCATAAAACCAAATTGATTTTTAAATACACTTTGTCTTCTTTCTTAGTCATTGCTCAATTATCCTCTCCCAAAGTTTCATAGTATGACTCATTAGTTTAATACCACGATAATTTGAACAACTTTGTATATCTCCTTTATTGTTATATATCGGTATCAAAATGCTAATCCTCCATTCATCGAGCATTTTCTTTGTCTCGATAAGCTTTAAATAATTTAGTCAACAAGACATTTCCAAACATCAATAGGGATATTGTCCGGTCCTACTACGGCTTTTCCACTTTTTATTTTCTTTATAGCATTTTTAACCTCACTAATCTTAATTTTTCGACAATATCTATAGTTTCTATTATGCACCGTATGGTCAAATTCTCAATGTTGCTCACCTATTTGGTTATTATTAAACAAACTATAAAAGTAACTCCTCCATCTCTCTCTTGTATTCCTCATCGGCTACTAGAACTCTTTGATCTTCACTCTCAATACATTTAATATTACTAAGTCCCTACTCTCTCTCATCTTGGCAAGCCTATCTCTTCACTCTTGACACATCTAATACTAATATTACAGAGAAAAACGTTGGTTTTCACATTTTGATAAAAAGAAATTTTCCAAAAAGCATAAATGATCAAGTTCCTTGAAAATTAGAACATACATACTTTCTGAATTCTAAGTGACCTCGATCTCACAGTGATGTTCAAATTAGGGTTTAACCTACTCGAAGTCAATTAGGACTCAAATGCGCTAGATTTTCTTGAAACAAAGAGATAGATCTAACCTGAGAGAGAAATTTCTCAATGGCGGCGAACTCGTCGACGGGGCCGAGCATCGGAGAGCAACAATTGACGATCCGATCACGGTTTCTCGCTGACAATTGGAGAAAACGAAGGAGTAGAGGTGATTCTAGGGTTTGCAATTGAAGGGAATTAGGGCAATGGGGGAAAGGAGAGCGGGAAGAGAATGACGGTAGGGATACTTATCGATGCGGACATCATCGTATACTGTACGCGGATATCATCGTATGCTGTACGCAAACAATTTTACAAATAAAACCTTGGTACATTTTAATATCATATAATCCGCGTGGAGTGTACGCTGTCGTTTTACAGGAAAAAACCTGAAACATTTAATATGGAGCCTTCACCACCAGGCTGTTTCACATATAACACCCTAACAATAAATTATTTTTCTTTAGATATTAATACCTTACATCTTTAGTATTTTGAAATTTCTCCTTCTAATTATTTAAATTGCTATTAAGTACCCTGATTCTTATAAATTATTTTGAATTAATCCCTCCAATTAAGAGCAAACAGTGACAATTTATTAGATTTGAAGGGTCTAATTTCAAAATAGATAAAAACTTAACATATACTTCATATTTGTTAACCTACTTGGGGCTAAAAAAATGAAATACTTTATTTGTTAGGGGGTTATATTTGTGAAATAGTCCGGCGGTGGGGAGACCAATATTAAGTTCTGTCAGGGTTTGTTTAGTGAAATATCGCGTATATTCTACGCGTAGGGCTTTATTCATAAAAGGTCCGCGTACACTCTACGCGGACCCATCTATTTATAATCTATAAATACAATAAAAAAGACTGAAGTATACCATTAAATCCCAACCCAAAATGGGCCCAAATGTGACCCCCTAGCTTGGCCCAATTTACTATCTTTTGTGAGCCTCAATCGCGACCTCGGTAGGCAGCGAAGATGAAGAGGAGGAGGAAGACGAAGGTCTCTCTGAAGAAGGAGAAACCCTGAAGATCGCTCTAGGTCAAAATTCTACCAGCATGTGTCTCTTTATTCAATTTCTTTTGATTTTAGTAGTCAACTGACGTAAAGATGGTTGCTTTCTGAAAAAATGTGGTTAATTAGGGCATTTGATAATGAAAACATGTTGAATGAGTAAAAATTAAGTTAGTCTAGGTTTTAATCCAATGTTTAGACGCTGTTGATTTTAGTTGCGAAGCCTAAAGTAATTTAAAATGTTAGAGTGAAATGCCAACTACTTGGATTTATCAAACACGGTAGGGACGCAGATCTTTGGTGGAGCCCTCAGTTTTTTTTTTTTTTTTTCCATTAGAAACCAAATTGCACTGCTGTTGCTGGTCCTTTATTTATTAAGGATCTGAATTGGTTTTTGTCTCTGAAAGACCCAGTTCAATTGGATTGCATTAATTGCAATGCTTAGAATCCAGATTTCGATCATTTTCCAATTTTGAGTAGTTTTTATTTGGATCTTTCTCATTTTACCCAATTCACATCTTATTGGAATCGATAAAGCTCCCAAGCAACATTAGACATATTATTGTCGTATCATATACATAGACATTGACATTCATGGTTGGTGCTATATCGAATTTTGTGTGATTGTGTTATCATAAATTCTATTTGTTATTTATGTTCAAATATTTAAGTTCAGGTCCACATATATGAAAATCCTATAGTGCCAAGTTTTTGTGTAAATTATTTTGCCTCAAACTTAGCTTTTGATTTTGTTATAAAGATTTTCCCTGCTCAGTGAACAACTTCTGCCCTAACTAAATATTAGTATAAATAAAATTCGTGTTAAGCTAGGAATTTAGGAAATTCAGAAATGCAATTGGACGTGAAGTTGGATATCTACCTAAGGCACATTTTTCCATACTGTGAATATCAAAAATCTTTGAGGGTGCTTCAGCATTGCTGCCATTTCATCATTTAGCCAAACTGCTGCGTGATTTAAATCAACCTGCAGGATTAAATCTCCACTAAGGTCATGCTTGTGATGATGGAATATAAATCAACCTGCAGGATTAAACTAACAACATTCTCGGGGTTGAGAGCTCTCAGATTGGGTACTTTGAAATTGGCGACTAGGAAGTTTTCATAATGACCAAGTCTAAAAATAATTAATTGACTCTCAGGGTAAGATATCTCACAATAGGCTATTTTCTTTGCAATCAGAAAATTTCCAGGGCGAGTAATACCATGAGCCTATTTGTCGGGGTTTGGAAATGCTAGAGGCTGATTTTTTTAATTAAATTTGAAAGGTAGTTTAAATTATGTTCATAAATAGGATTTTTATTTATTAAGGATCTGAATTGGTTTTGTCTCTGAAAGACCCAGTTCAATTGGATTGCATTAATTGCAATGCTTAGAATCAGATTTCGATCATTTTCCAATTTTGAGTAGTTTTTATTTGGATCTTTCTCATTTTACCCAATTCACATCTTATTGGAATCGATAAAGCTCCCAAGCAACATTAGACATATTATTGTCGTATCATATACATAGACATTGACATTCATGGTTGGTGCTATATCGAATTTTGTGTGATTGTGTTATCATAAATTCTATTTGTTATTTATGTTCAAATATTTAAGTTCAGGTCCACATATATGAAAATCCTATAGTGCCAAGTTTTTGTGTAAATTATTTTGCCTCAAACTTAGCTTTTGATTTTGTTATAAAGATTTTCCCTGCTCAGTGAACAACTTCTGCCCTAACTAAATATTAGTATAAATAAAATTAGGTGTTAAGCTAGGAATTTAGGAAATTCAGAAATGCAATTGGGCGTGAAGTTGGATATCTACCTAAGGCACATTTTTCCATACTGTGAATATCAAAATCTTTGAGGGTGCTTCAGCATTGCTGCCATTTCATCATTTAGCCAAACTGCTGCGTGATTTAAATCAACCTGCAGGATTAAATCTCCACTAAGGTCATGCTTGTGATGATGGAATATAAATCAACCTGCAGGATTAAACTAACAACATTCTCGGGTTGAGAGCTCTCAGATTGGGTACTTTGAAATTGGCGACTAGGAAGTTTTCATAATGACCAAGTCTAAAAATAATTAATTGACTCTCAGGGTAAGATATCTCACAATAGGCTATTTTCTTTGCAATCAGAAAATTTCCAGGGCGAGTAATACCATGAGCCTATTTGTCGGGGTTTGGAAATGCTAGAGGCTGATTTTTTTTTAATTAAATTTGAAAGGTAGTTTAAATTATGTTCATAAATAGGATTTTTCTTTATTAAATTTCTGCACCATCTGGATCCAATGTAAGTAGAAAGAACTATTATGATCATTCAATAAATGGAAGTTGAGTTAAGTAAAATTAACAAACCTGAGCTAGAAATTAATAGTTGTTTTACTAACAAATAAAAGAATCAGAATTCTCAAAATTAAATAGTAAAGAACTTTTTTGCTTTGATATGAAATTCCCTAAATACATTCTTTTGTGTTTTGCTGGAGCTTGAGGAGCCTGTAGTAAAATCCACTGGGTCCCTTGTCTAGGAGGGACCTGTGGTTTCCTTCCTCTACCATGACCCCTTTGTCTAACACTGCAATAAGATCACAGTTCTGTATGGTACTAAGCCGATGTGCAACAATTATGCTGGTTCTTCCCTCCATCACTCTCTCTAGCGCCTCCTTCACCTTTTTTTCTGACTCGCTATCTAGCGCACTTGTTGCTTCATCTAGTAGCAATATGGTTGGTCTCTTCAGTATCGCCCTTGCAATAACTATTCGTTGCTTTTGCCCTCCTGATAACTGTACCCCTCGATCCCCACACCATGTGTCATAGCCATCCTTAAGTCCGCAAATGAAGTCATGGGCATTAGCTGCTCTTGCAGCTTCTTCTACCTCTGTCTCCATCGCTCCCTCAATCCCATATGCAATGTTTTCTTTGATGCTTCCTGAGAAGAGCATTGGTTCTTGTTCCACCAATGCAATGTGCCGCCTCAGTGAGCGAAGGTGGTAAGACTTTATATCCCTACCGTCAATCTTAATTTCTCCTTGAAATGGGTCGTAGAACCGCTCAATAAGCCCAATAATTGTGGACTTACCGGACCCACTTTTGCCCACAAGTGCTGTTGATTTGCCAGCCTCAATGAGGAGGGAGAATCCCTTCAAGACAATAACATTTGGTCGTGCTGGGTATTCAAAGTCGACATTAAGAAACTCCAGCTTCCCTCTCAGTTTTTCAGGGCAAGAGCCATTAGGATCTTCGGGTTCAATCTGGGAAACTCGATCAAGCATTGAGAATATGGAGCTAATTGCATCAGTACCCTTTGCAAGGTCAGTTGTCATGCTTCCAGCATCTGCAATAACTCGTCCAGTAGTGACGAGGATTAAGTAGGTCTGGAATAAAGACTTAGGGGTGATGTAGCCATGCACTGTGAGCCTGCTGCCATACCTATGAGAAGTTAAATCGTCTCTTTAGTATCAGGTTCATCCACTGGTTTAACATTTTCAAAACTAGTTTGGTTGGAGCTACTTTATCTCCTCGCTGTGGAATGTAAACTGATAAGTGACGAAAGTCTACTCAATTAGGGTAATGTAGTTACTGATTTTTTTTGGAAAATTTCTCATTTGACTTATCATTAATGAAAAAAGATATAAAGAAACATCACGTACCATAAAGCCAGGGCGAAGGTACAACGCATCAGACACTGGGATGAGCCAAGTACTATGCCTGCCAACCATGATTGGCACATGCTCTGACGGTAGAAGCCTTGCTGAGCAAGGTCAAAGAGGCGAAGGATGCGATCCTGAGAGGAAAAGGCAGTAATAGTGCGGAGGTTTGAAATGGCCTCGGCAGCTACCTTGCTGCTTTCTGATTGGCCCTTGACTGCATCTTTGGACATGCGCTTCAAGAGTGCTTTGCGGTAGTAGAAGCAGAGAATGACGATGGGTTGTGTAGCAATCATCACAAGGGCTAGACGCCATGCAATGATCAAGCCCATTGTGAAAGCAATCATAATAGCTGAGAATGTCTGGATGAGAAGAGACATTCTATCACCCACCAAAGATTTCACCTGCCAATGCATAACTTTTTTAGTATTAAGTTGCACTGGATTAAATAAGCAGGTGGCTCAGTGACGTCATCTGAAGGCTGAGTTTTCTCAGTCCAGATTAATATTCTTTTGCAATAGCAGCTGAGGTTTACTTTAAAAGTGTAAGAGAAGAAATTTTCATACTGACCATGTAAGCATCATTAGCAAATTGAGAGTAGATGGCTCCATTGGAGTTCTCCTCTTGATCAAACCAACCAACTTCAAAAGCCAGCATCTTAGACAGCATCAGGTGTCTCACCTGCTTTGTGAGGTATTCCCCTGTCACTCCAAAACTGTAGTGCTGCCCAATGTTTGTCAAGAAGGAGAAGATAGATATAAAGAGGAAAATGAGGGAGTGGATCATTGTCTTTTTCTTGATCTCATTCTGATCTCTTAGAAAGTAGGTAGATGTCAAGCTTCCCATGGTGAATGCACTAAACGGCTGTATTCCTCCGACAATAAATGCGTTGAAGCACCCAATTGCTGCATACTTCCATTCAGGCATGCTCAACAAGAACATTCTCCAGAAGGGTGGAACTGATAGGTAGTGTTTCTGCTCACTGGATTTACAAGGCTCCCTTCCTGCTACTGCCGCAATGTCGTGGAAAGGCCTAGCCAAAATGAAATAAGTTAACTATTATTGACATTTGTCATTTGCATACATGAACAGAACTGAAACATTTGTAGAAATCTGTAGACAATAAATGTTTTAAGTACTCATCAAGCATAATTTGGTTGCTACAGTGAGATCCTCCTTTCGGGAGAAAATTAAATGTTGAGCCTAACTTCTGAAGGGACTAGGTAGGCAAGTTACGGGGGAGGGTTAGTCATAGAAAAGTAAAGGTTGTTAAATTTCATTGAGTAAGTACATGGATTTAAATATCATATTTCATACAGATTATGGTAATGCTAAATTTGGAAGCAATGTGCTGATTCTGGGTGTAGATTTGGGTAAATAGTAACGTATTCAGCATAGCAGGATGGATCATTAGATTTGCATTCAGATGACGAGTTGGTTCTATAAATGGCTTCAGAACTTTCTTGATTCTGTTCCTATTTATCTGTCTATGAGATCGTTTGAAAGTTCATATTCTGTGAACAATTATGGGCTATGATTGAACCTTTTCTGGTCCATCTTTAAATCTTACCTAGTTGGACTGCATGGACTAACTGATGAGAAACCTTGGCTTATCTTCTTGCTGGTTGAGGGTTCCATTTCCAAGGCAGCAACCCTGGATGATGATTCTCCTTGTTCTTCTTTTGCTATTGTTGCCTGTTGCAAGCGAATTAGGGAGGGATAAAGGCCGCCTTCATTGCATATCAGGTTGTCATGGGAACCCTTCTCAATGATCCGACCATCCTGAACCACCATTATAACGCCGGCGTTCCTTATGGTGGATAGACGGTGTGCAATCATAATTGTTGTCCTACCAACTGAGGCTAGGTCAAGTGCAGCTTGAACTATTTGCTCAGATTCAGAATCTAGTGCGCTTGTGGCCTCATCGAGTAGAAGGATTTTTGGTGACCTGACTATAGCCCTCGCAATTGCTATTCTTTGTTTCTGGCCGCCAGACATGTGAAGCCCCCTCTCTCCTACCTGTTTGGATTATGAACATACTAGTTATTGTTGAGGAAACAAAAGAAACCCAAGGGTCTCCGATTATTGCAAAAAGTAGTGATGAATAATATTCTCACGCCCCCGGACAAACGTAACATTTGACACCAAATTTTAGAGACGTGTTTTCTGAGAATCACAAACAACTTAATTAGAACTAAAATCTTCTTTTGCCACACCATGGTCCAAAACTTAGTCAAAATATACATACCTACAACCCACACTTATGTCTTTTACAAATATGGTACAGCTTGGATTTCTAATGTATGCTTTAATGTTAGCAAAATTTAGCTGAAGGGACTAGGTAGGCAAGTTACGGGGAGGGTTAGTCATAGAAAAGTAAAGGTTGTTAAATTTCATTGAGTAAGTACATGGATTTAAATATCATATTTCATACAGATTATGGTAATGCTAAATTTGGAAGCAATGTGCTGATTCTGGGTGTAGATTTGGGTAAATAGTAACGTATTCAGCATAGCAGGATGGATCATTAGATTTGCATTCAGATGACGAGTTGGTTCTATAAATGGCTTCAGAACTTTCTTGATTCTGTTCCTATTTATCTGTCTATGAGATCGTTTGAAAGTTCATATTCTGTGAACAATTATGGGCTATGATTGAACCTTTTCTGGTCCATCTTTAAATCTTACCTAGTTGGACTGCATGGACTAACTGATGAGAAACCTTGGCTTATCTTCTTGCTGGTTGAGGGTTCCATTTCCAAGGCAGCAACCCTGGATGATGATTCTCCTTGTTCTTCTTTTGCTATTGTTGCCTGTTGCAAGCGAATTAGGGAGGGATAAAGGCCGCCTTCATTGCATATCAGGTTGTCATGGGAACCCTTCTCAATGATCCGACCATCCTGAACCACCATTATAACGCCGGCGTTCCTTATGGTGGATAGACGGTGTGCAATCATAATTGTTGTCCTACCAACTGAGGCTAGGTCAAGTGCAGCTTGAACTATTTGCTCAGATTCAGAATCTAGTGCTTGTGGCCTCATCGAGTAGAAGGATTTTTGGTGACCTGACTATAGCCCTCGCAATTGCTATTCTTTGTTTCTGGCCGCCAGACATGTGAAGCCCCCTCTCTCCTACCTGTTTGGATTATGAACATACTAGTTATTGTTGAGGAAACAAAAGAAACCCAAGGGTCTCCGATTATTGCAAAAAGTAGTGATGAATAATATTCTCACGCCCCCGGACAAACGTAACATTTGACACCAAATTTTAGAGACGTGTTTTCTGAGAATCACAAACAACTTAATTAGAACTAAAATCTTCTTTTGCCACACCATGGTCCAAAACTTAGTCAAAATATACATACCTACAACCCACACTTATGTCTTTTACAAATATGGTACAGCTTGGATTTCTAATGTATGCTTTAATGTTAGCAAAATTTAGCTGCAGACACTACTTGCAATCTCTCTGGCTTTAAGCAGGCTTTCATGCTTAAGGCCTAGTGATGCAGACGACTTCTTGTGTGTCTCTGAAGTCTTGACTGGTTGTATTGCTATGCAATCATTCAACTAAATTTGTGGTACAAGATTCTTATATTTTTAGATTTACAGTCCTATGTACCTGTTTCAGATATGGAGTTGAGCCTAAAACAAGGATCATATTCATATAATGTTTGAACAAAGATCCTAGTCTGGTCTTGAATTTCAACCCAGAAAAACTGAAACAGTTACTGTAGCCTCTGCATATATATGTCTCGTCTGTTGAATCGAGTAATTGACATTTATAATGAACTTGACAACTAGGCTAATATGTATATGTGAACACATGCATGTACTTGTATACAATTTTTGTCCTATCATGGGTTATTTGATATAGTAAACTGTTGACAGCATCATTTTATACATCATATTTGGAAGTCATCCCAAGTTATTTCTGAATGTCTCTTAGTTACAAATAGATGTTTTATGTGATTTTATGCTGTTGTTGGCATGTGTGTGCATGCTGTGTCTGTGCATGTGCATGCTGAGTGTGGGAGATGGGGGTCAATTTCTCCCTGAATTTAAAATGCTTTGTAAAACAACTGAGGATACCAGTGGGGTTCTTACTGCAATCTTTCTGAATAAGAAACAGGAAATTGCAAGTATAACTTCATCAACTTGGCTTCTAAGCAGAAGGTGAGAATTTTCAGAGAGTAGACTTTACTATCATTAATCATATAGCCTTTTTAGTGAACTTTTCTTAGTGCCATACATCTCATGTAAATTCCTAGGAGTATAGAGCTTGTCTGATATTGGTGTTCTTATGTGCAAGTCAAAAAGGAGGGTTTATCAAGATGAGCTAGGAAATAATCTCTTTTTTTTAACGCACATATTCAAAGTATTGAGAACAAACCGGAAGTATAAGTTATAACCAAAGGGATAGGAGTTAAAGCAGCTAACCCGTGTGTCATAACCTTGAGGCAGTTGAGAGATGAAATCATGGGCGTTGGAGGCCTTAGCAGCTGCCACCACCTCTTCGACAGATGCATCTTCCTTTCCAAACAATATATTCTCCTTGATAGACGTCGCAAATAGAGCTGGTTCTTGGCTTACCAATCCCATCTGCTCTCTCAACCACTTAAGGTTAAGCTTCCTGATATTTATACCATCCAGTAGAATCTCACCCCTATCTGGGTCATAAAACCTCTCCAACAATGCAATCACTGTTGACTTGCCTGAGCCACTGCTACCTACCAATGCCATTGTTTGCCCAGCTGGCACCTTCAGGTTGAAATCCTTTAAGATTTGATTCATCGGCCTAGATGGATATGAAAATTCTACCTCTCTGAACTCCAACTCCCCTGAAACACTCTCTAGACTCTCTCCTTTGGTACTCTCTGAATCGATCTTGGGTACTCTTTTTATAACCTCAACAATGCGATCACTTGCAGATATTGCTTCTGCAAAGTATTTCACATTGGAAAGGCCCATTCCAAATGCGCTGTTTCCATTTGTCAGTAACAAAATAGTTATTAGGAAAGCCTACAGAGGGGTGTGCTTGTGTGTGTTGTGCCTGTGAGTGCAATTAAGTGGGGGAAACTTACAGGCCACCATTAACTACTGAATATCCAGTAGCAAAGATGTCACCGCCCTGGGCAGTGTGGTTGATGATGAGGTGGGTCCCGTACAATGCTACCAAGGTCCAAATAGCGTATGTTATGCTGTTGCTTCCCATGGTGATGCCCTTGATTAGCCCTTGGTAGATGCCAAGCTTGACAGAGCTTTCAAGGGCTAAGGTGAATTCTGTCATGGTCTTGCTCTCCATGACAAAGGAATAGACAGTACGAATGGAGGAAATGGCCTGTTCAATTATGGCCCCAGCCTTGTTGAACTCTTTTTGTATCTTCTGGGCAAGGCTCGTCAATATCCTCCCATACATGAGGCCCGGTATTATTAGAAGCACAACTGTGGGCAGGAGTGCCAAGGCCAGCCTCCAGACCCGAATAAATCCAATAATAAAACTGCCAAAGAAGCTGGCACAGTTTGTTATGAAGTTTGGCACCTGCAACATAATCAGCTCAATATGGTAGGTTTTGATATACTTTGTGGTCATACCTTTATTCACCTGCAAAGATTCTCATCTTTTCCGGGATAATTTCTCATGGGAGAGCAAATGGAGAGAATAAATTGGAGAAGTACCTTTTCACTGAGGACATCCTGAATGATAAGGCTATCACTGGAGACACTGGTGATGACATCTGCCGTAGAGGCCCCTTTGAGATCAAAATATTGTATGTCCTGTCTAAGTATGGCTTTTAGGTATTTAGATCTCATTCGTGTGGCCTGTTTTGCTCCTGTCCTTGTCCAGCAGTATCCTTCTTCAAGTGCCAATACTAGATGTAAGCAATAGATCCCCAACAAAAGAAAAAAAGAGGTAACGTGAGGAGAAGACGGGGAGAGGGATTAACCTATGAAGGAAGCTACAAATGACCCACATGCCACATAGAGCACATTCACCACATTCTGCAGAATAAAATGGAGAAACTAAGCATATAAAATTGATATAAGAAACTGTGTAGATAAAGGATCCATCACCTTGCGAATATCATCAGTAGAAAGAGAACTGGAGAATGCACCATTGCCCACACTGTTCATGATCTTGCCGGTGAGGAGAAGCATGATGGGCGTTGAAAGACCATCACCTACAGCGCCGAGGATCCCAAAGGTCATCAGCCACATATCTGTAGTATCTGCATGCATAAATATTGTCCATATACTGCCGCTCCCTTTATTCTTACAAATACTACTATCAGGACCCTTGGTGCCTTTTGCTCCTTCCATCATCTAACACCTTTATTTCCTTCTTCTGCTTCGATTGGTTGATTATTTCTGTGTCTGACCTTTGCTTGTTTTGTGCTTTCGCTGCTAACTCTACCACAAAAGGTCTAGGTATCTACATATATATAGACATCTGCATGGCTTAGCTGTCCCTTCTTTTCGAGACTTAGTATGCCTGGAAATTTACACTGATATTCTCTAGATATAAAAACTGCATGTTGGAGGGTGTTTTGCAGTTAACTCCTTGCACTATATATTGTTTGAAATGCTTAACTCTCATGTTTGCATAAAATTATAACCAAACATTATTTTTCATGACATAATGGCAAAAAGAAGAAAAAAAAGTTCCCACTATCGTCAGTTAAGAATATACAGCAGTCTTCAAATAGGTCCTATCCTCATTTTCCAAATTAAATGGACTAAGAATTTGGATTTATCAAACTCCACAAGGTCAGTGCTAGAATCCGACAAATAACCTGGTCCTTTACAAAGTGCTTAACGGTGGTCTGTCGATATGCATAATAAAGTAAAGTTTTGGAAAATATGCTAAATGCATGAAACAATAAAGGTCCTTATCTGGAACTGACACAAGAAGAAACACTGCTACTTAATAGAGAGTTTCCATCAAATCTTTGTTGATTTGGTATATTATTTTTAATTAATGGTTTGTCTGGAATCACAGTCCTGTATATAATAAAAGGAATGAATCAGTCTGTAGGGATTGCCAGTTACTTTTGATCAATTAATTATCATGATATTGGAAATTTCTATTATGAATATAAATTTCAAATTTCATGATTTATATCATCTATGCCTGCGTCATATTGTGAGCCTATAGTTTTCTAAACCAAATTAAAAATACAAATTATTTATGTTCTAGTAAACCCCAAATCTATCAAGAACACAAAAACGTGTACATGTAAAACTCTTGTTGCTTTTAACGCAGCCAAGAGCTCCAGCTCGTCATCTGGATATACACTTCACCATGGGAAATAGTATGTGTCAGAGATTTGGCATGGAGAGCCTATCTAATTGTCCAGTAACCTAGCCAGTTTTAGCAAAAGGTCAAAGTTTTAGATATGAAATCCTATTTGATTCTGATATGGGTTTGTAAATCTGGCTATTTATTTTTTTTATTTTTAATTTTTTTATTATGAAAACGGTGGAAGGACCCTCCCTCCTCCTCCTCCCCGCTTTTATTAAAAAGAGTTTAACGAAACATATCATACTCCCTTTAAAAGCACGAGTTCGGGAAAATCTTTCCATGGTCAATATTACCCTTCACTATTTTAAATATTTCATTTAAATCTTAATCTATCTTAATCATAATTATATCCTATCTTAATCCCACGTGAACTATCTATAGCTCAACAATTTTACAAAATAATAATAATAAAATATATAAAATAACTTTACGGTATTAGTTTGTTAATGTAAAGAAATTATATGTAGCTAACATACTATAATATATGAAGTATTGCAAAAATATCCTAAAATTTTTAAATTTGCACAAAATACCCCGAAAAGTTCAAAATTAAAAACATCCCGACGTTTCAAAACTTAAAACAACAAACATGAAATCAAGAAATTAACAGCAACCTGCGAATAATTTAAAATTTTTTGCAGTTAACACCTCAATGTCTCAAAAATTATAGAAACACCCTCAAAAGTTCAAATTACAAACAAGCACCATGAAATTCTAAAATTTTAAAACTTGCAAACAACATAGATGAATTCAAGGGATTACCATGATGCACCTGAAAATTTCTAACGTTTCAAAACTTAAAACAACAAACATGAAATCAAGAAATTAATAGTAGCCTCCGAAGAATTTAAAATTTGCAATTAACACCCTCAATGTCTCAAAAATTATAGAAACACCCTCAAAAATTCAAATTACAAAAAAGCACCCTAAGATTCTAAAATTTGCAAACAACAAACATGAATTCAAGAGATTACCCTCAAGCACCTAAAAATTTAAATTTTGCCAAAATTAACCTCAATGTTATAAAAATTACAAAAAAAACTCCTTCAAAATTTAAAAATTGCAAAAAACTCTAACATTTCAAAATTTATAACCAGTACACATCAAATCTGAAACTATTGGCAGGTCGCTGAAATCTGAATTTTTTAAAAAATAACCCAAAGTTTTAATAATTGCAAAAAGCACCCTCAAAATTTCAAAGTTGTAAGAAATATCCTGACATTTGAAAATTACCACTGACACATGAAACATAGAAGTTACAACTACCAAACTTAAAATTAAATTTTTTTAAAAAACACTCCTAAAGTTTTAAAAATTACAAATCACGCCCTCAAAGCTCAAAACCACAAAAAAGGACTGAAATTTCAAAACTTGGCAAAAAAAGTGTAATTGTTTGGTATTCTTTCATTAAGATATATATATTTAATTTCTAATTTAGGGTTTACTATCCCTTTCAAAGATTAAAAATAGTCTAACTTGATCTTTGGTAAACAAAAGCAATAAGAATTGATTAAAACATCCGGTTAAGGAATAAAAATTTGAAAAATATATGATAGCTTAAAATTATCGTCACTATATAAATCAAAGTAGCGCATATAATTTTATTAATAAGTTGGAGCAAAGAAAATACATAAGTAACATTAATTGATAGAAGTTTAAATTCATAAAATGATAAAAGACTATAATATAATAGCTTAGCATTAATTAATTATAATTTAGAAACATTAATATCTTATGTTAATAATATTTATAGGGTAAAAGAATACAAGAAATTATGTATGGAGAAACTATCATAATGTTCGAGATATCCTTCAAAAGAATCAAGCTATTTCCATTGCAAATGGGAAAGTGACGGAAGTAAATCTAAAATTCGAAAAACGTCCATGAATCACTTGAATTGACATTAACATAGGGTATATCTATCAAAGAAGCACCGACTGAGTTCCATTAAAGAATAATTTAACAATTTTATCCCAATCAAAGAAGAATTCTCCATGGAAGATACAAGAAAAATTAGTAAGTATTCAAAAATTTCATACTTTGTTCTTCAAATACTAAAGAAATAAAATATTAATATTCTAATCTAAGGCAAATTGGCAATAAAAAATGCAGGTATTTAGTTCAAATCTTTGTGGAAAATGACAACGATAGAGCAAAGATAACATTATTGACATAACAGAAACTCTTATTGGATGCACATCAGAAAAATTCATTCTAGAGGAAAAAGAGGTAGCTCCTAATCTTATTTAAGTAATAAATTAGGAACACAAAGAATTTCATATATATGAAATTAACATTTATTCTCATTGAAATAGGAAAAAATCAAAGTCTCAGATTTCAAGAAGTTTGTGTTGAATTTGAAAATACATTCAAACTTCTTTGTGAAGTTAAACGAGAAGATAAAATATTAACGAGCCCAAGAAAGATAACAAAGACAAAAATACAACTCGGTCGATGTCACAATCGATATAGATGATGAAGACACTACTCTAGAATTGCTCGGAAAAAGATAAAGGTGAAGAAGGATTGATCTCATTTCAATAAAAAATAAAACGAAGGAATAAAAGACAATATTTTCAATATTTTATAGAATAGTTTAATTGTTTTGAGTGAAATTAGGAATCTTTAGAAGGGAGTTTCATGAACTTTTTCAAGACTTTTATATGCTTATGTGGATGCTTTTATCATATAAAAGTATACTAGAGTTAGCATTAATCTTTAGTTTATAATTTTTATGAAGTCTATCAATGATTAGGAATAAACTTCATATTCTCTTTTGTATCGTTTTCGCATACTTTTAATCAATCATCTTGCCTTATTGGTTTTAAATATTCACCTTCCTTGTATAACACTATTTCAATATTTTTCACTTTTGCAACACTGTACTTTCTCAAATAAAGCTTGGTTTCATGTCAGTCCAAATAATATGAAAATTCAAATTGGCTTGAGATTATATTTATTTTCTGTCAATTCAATTATCAACATAAAAATTTAAATTGGGTGTAGCCCATTTAAACAAACATCAAAGAAAATAAATAATCGTAATGTTAAAGTTTAGAGATAAAAGTGAGCAAAAACTATTACAGTTTAACCAAGGAACAAATTTAGTTAGGAAATAAGCCAAAAATACTTAATCATGGTATTTAATCACGTGCATTGCACGTGTATAAAACCTAGTAGATACAAAATATAGCACTCCCCTCACAAAATATCAAAATCATACAAAAGGCCACAGGCAAAATACTAATAGTGAAGCTCGGTAGAAGAGTGCATAAGCCAGATGAGGGACTATTTGTTAACGGAGTCACTCTCATGATCGCCTGTCGACGCATCATGTCCTACAACCTGTCGATCATCGCAGTCATCATGCACATGACGATGCAAGTCGACATGAGCCAATCGTGCAATAGCTCCATCCCTTGCCTCCTCTGACAGGGAGCCTATCCAGAGAGAAAAGTCAGCAATCATGTGAAGAATGTGTGTGATGCAGATCTTGCATTATTTCTAAAACTATTATTTCTTTCACGCTAGACCGCCAAACAAGAGGCTACTGTAATTAAGCACCATAAATATAGATTTGACTTTTTAATCCTAACCCTGCTCCAAGCAGACCAAATATCACATAAATATCTGAGTTCAACACCATCGAAATTCAACCTAATATTTACCTAAAGAACATTCGTGAAAGAACAATGGAGGAACTAACGTCCTACTATTTTAGCATTTGAAAGACAAAGGACATATACATTAGGTCCTTGCCACCTATGCTTCATCAGGTTGTCCCATGTTAGGATGGTATTTCTAATGGCGAGCCACAAAAATGCTCCAACTTTCATAGATGTTCTAGAGGTCCATACCAACTTAACCGTTGCTGATTTATACCCACCAAAATTAAGAAATCTATACATGGACCTAGCCGTAAAAGATTTCATGGGCTCCCAGCGCCAAAACAGCACATCTTGCCTATCATTATTGGGTTTCCAGTCAGCTAGAAGCGTAAGTATATCTTGTTTCTGTTGTCTAATCTGACCTGACGGTAGGTTGTTAAAATTAGGACACTATCCAGTCCTCCTCCACTGGGAGGCCACTATCTAGTCCTCCTCCACTGGGAGGCCACGGATACATTAGGTTCCCTAGTAAAGGAGAAAAGATCGGGGAACAATTATTGTAGAGTTAACTCACCACACCATTTGTCCTTTCAAAATGTAGTATGGGTTCCATTACCGAGTGAGAAATTAATTCCCGCCTGGAATGCATCCCACACATTAGCAACCCCCTTCCAAAATCCTAAACAGGTATGAAACTTCTTGGTGTTGGGTTCCACAATCCAGATCTTGAACCATATTTATGTGACAACAAAGAGGCAATAGCGCCTGAGGGTTGTGCCCAGATTTTCCACCACCAACGTGCAAGCATTGCTTTGTTCATATCCCTAAGGTTTAACACACCAAGGCCTCCCTCTTCCTTCGAGCGACAAACATGTCCCCAACAAAGTAGGTTGTATCCTTCCGTGTCCGGCCTATTATGTTTGCAGAGAAACTTTCTTCTAATTTTGTCGATTCTTGCCTCAACCCAACGTGGCATCTCAAAGTAGGAAAGGAAGTATAAAGGTGTAGCTGATAAAAGATGCACTCGATAGAGTTATTCTCCCTCCTAAAGATAGAAGTTTCCCTTTCCACCCATCAAGTTTTTTCTCAATCCTTTTGAGCATGGGAATCCAATCTTGTTTCCTCAGTCTACCTGGTCTGATGGCAATTCCTAGGTATGTTAGTGGAAATTCTTTACGGGGACAACCTCAAATTTTCTCGATCAACGTTGCATTGATATCTCCTACGAATAAAATTGAGCTTTTGTGAAAGACAACTTTCAGCCGTGACCAAATCTGGTTATTTATTTTGTCCGCTATAAATGATGACACTCAATACACAAATGTACCAAGACCAATGGAGATGGAAAACAGTAAGTTTTCTGAAACTTCTAGAACTGGAAGTGCAAAAGCAGAAGCTGTTGAGCAATCACATTCCACCATTAGGCTAGTCTCATTTATTCTGCACTTTCAAGGTAATTTCCAAGGTGGTGAATTTTTCAATGGCGTCCAATAGTGAGTTCCATCTTTTGACCTGCCCCATAAACCTCTAGGCATATCATTAATGTAGTCTTCCCTGTAATATTAAGTATCTAATGCCTCTCACCACTAACCATTATATTAATGTATCTCCTTCACCGCTAACATTCCATTACTTTGTTATTATTCCCAAATTCCTTTGTTTGTTGGTTTTAACTTGTAATGACTTTTCACAGTTCATTGGTTATTATAATCAGAGATCGGTATGCTATGTTTCCCTCATATTGGATACTGTTTGACAATATTGTGCCCGTGAAAAAAAAAAAGAACACAGCATGTAAAAGATTGACTTGAAGTAAATTAATAGGTGTCAAGATGCTATAGTTATAATAGCAGTGGACAGATTTAATATTAACATGATCTTTGTGTTGTATTCATTCAGAAAAACATGTAGACCATTGTTTAAGCGACACTTCGCATAATTCTTTATTAGCAAGAATAGAGGGGGGAAATTAGAATCAACTTGTGTTTGTTTGCGATTTGAGTTCTCCAGATCTAAAATGCCTGTCAGGTAGAAAATATGTATAGAGCTTCATTGAATCTCTCTAAGCATCAGGTTTTTTTGTTTGGACTACAATCTTCTAAATATTTTATACAAAATTAGTCCAGATTTAAGTTCGTTATACTACCTCCAGTTTTTGCCAATGTTTCACTTAAATGTATTTGGTTTGGGTAGAACTCTTTATATTATTTGAAAAGTAGCATTCTTGCGATATCTGTATGTTGCAAAATACCATGTGAGTCATGTAACCAATATATCTCAACTTTCTGCTCTTGGAAAACATGTAGGTGGAGCGTTGCCCAAGTTTGAGGGAAACTGAGTGGAGTTAGGTATCAATTTGGTCCAGGTCAAGAGAGTAAGTAGTTTATACCTCTCAATCTTTTTCATATTTTGCCTCCAGATTTGATGCGCTTTACTGTTGCAGATAGGTTTCTTAAAGAGGCAATCAATTGTACCGTAGAAAAGAACAAGCATAGCAAATCAATGAAATATCAAGGTAGTTTCCAGTGCCCATTATAGTCTTTTGCTTTATATAAAGTCCGTTATTGTTTACATTATCATTGTGCCTAATTTGTGTTTTGAATATCATTTGTCTTTTTGACTTAATTATATCATGCTTCACGCTACGCAGCAGTATTATGGGAATTGCGTCAGGCTTGGTGATGCTCGCATGACATATTCGAGGTGTCCACTGATAACGAAGAGCTTGCGTCAGGCTTGGTGATGCTAGCGATGACATTCGAGGTGTCCACTGATAGTGGAAGAGCTTTTAACTACATTGACTCTCAAGTCTATGGAGCAATTGCACGTTGTTTTTGTGAGAGGTTTCTCTTTGTACAGCATACGGGATGTTTCCAGTTTTGGCAATATTTGTTATCTTATGCACATGAAGCAAGAAGGGTAAAATTTATCCTTTTGATGCTCAAAACGAGTGTATGATCACATAATCCTTCAATAGTCCTTGTTGCAGTTCGAACCGCGACCAATTTTGCACCAAAATCCATCGCAAAATTTTCTGTTAACTGTTAGTTCTTGCATCGTTATGCCCATGCATTTTAAATCTTTACCTGCGCGTAGAAAATATATTTATTGGAGATGTTTTCAAAAATATATTTATTGGAGATGTTTTCAGGTTTTAGTGAAGTTTCGCAGTTTCAACTTGTTAATCGTAATGAATTGGTTAGATGAGCTGTTTCGTGATGTAGTACTTATCAAGACAAACACTCTATATTAATGCACGCTTGCGGGAATTTTTTTTTTAAATTTTATGATTGGGGGTGAAAAAGACACCAAACCTTGTTATATTTTTTTTTCTACATGGTCATGTATCCAAATTCCAAATCCGGGATCGGCTAAGATCCAGACAGACCCTGGGTGTGGTCCTGACATATAGAATGCTGCTGTAGTAAATGGTTTAAAAGAAGTAAGGATGGATTGGGGCTTAAGTTTGGTTTTGGGCCTTGATCCAACATTTCGGGCCCTATTACTGGAGTGGGGCCATGCGCATGAGTGAGCATGAGAGTCTGAGACTGTGTTTGGTGGAGAGACTTGACTCAACCCAACCATTTGTTATAGTATCCAAGGAAAAACGATTTGTATAAGGGCTAACACAATTATCGGAAAACTCCCCATTACTTTCAAAATATCAGAAAACTCCCCATTAAGTATTGGGTTATCACAAAACCTCCCTTTAACTCTCTTTTAAAGTTAAGGGGGGTTTTCTGATAATCATCCAATTTTAGAGGTGGTTAATGATATTTAGCCATTTGTATAACGCAGATAATCTTAACACACAAACCCCCACCCTCCAAAAAAAGAAAACGCCAACACCACCCCCACACACATGCGCGCGCACACACACACTCACACCAGAAAACAGTATTACCAATAAATGGGGAAGCTCTTCAAGTAGCTCCTCGAGCAAATATATCTCGGGTAAATTACACTAAACCCCATGAACTTTCAGCCTTTTGCACTAAACCACAACAAACTTTCAAAATCACATTAAACCCCAACGAACTTTTTGGACTTGTAGAAAACCCCCACGAACTTTTAGACTTTTGCAGATAACCCCCAAACGGTGTCAGTTTACTTTTTGTGTGGACTAAAATGCCCCCACCTTAAAAAAAGACATTCCCACTTAAAATCTTATAACTCCTTCACCTTTTTCTCCCAACTGTAAAAAAAATTTATCAAGCAAAAGGCATTGACGGAATCGGTCGGGTCTAGGGCTTCGTCGAAATTGGGGCTTTGCCAGAGTTGAGTCAGTTTCCATTAAAAGACTTTGAAACCGGCGGGTTCGGGCCCGATCTTAAGAGGAGAGTTGGGGGGGGGGATAAAAACGAGAGATTTATGATTAGGGCAGAATATATAGAAAAAGATCATAAATAAAATTTTTAATAAGTTAAAGGGCATTTTGGTCTTTTTTAGTCACGTGCATTGCACGTGTCATGTTAAACTTAACGGTGTTAGTATGGGGGTTTTCTGCAAAAGTTCATTGGGGTTTAATGTGATTTTGAAAGTTCGTTGGGCTTTAGTGCAAAAGGTTGAAAGTTCATGGGGGTTTAGTGTAACTTACCCAATATATCTCACCCCCAAAACACCTCCAAATGTCTCATGACATAGTAAACAATATTAGTGCAGGGGGGTTGAGCGAGAAAACTTTGAGGGAGGAGTTAAATAAAACTCTAAAAGTTCAAGGATGTTATCTACAACATCCTCAACCTTGAATGGGGTTTGTTAGAGTTAACATAGGTAAAGTGGATTTTTTTGAGACTTCGCCTATAATTGAGGAGAGTTTTCTAATGCTATATTTGGGAGTTCACTAATGGAGAAGAAGGGAAAGAAGGGAACAAAAAACAATATAAAGGAAAGAAAAGGAAAGGAATGGGAAATATAGAGTTTAGTAAATGAAATGGAGGGAATCTTTACTTAGCTGTTAGATTTACATCATGATACTTCAAAATAATTTACTTCCTCTACACCCCAATTTGAAGAGAACCAAATTATATAAATAGAGGTTAAGAAATGTAAACTTTATTATTTTCCTTTTCCTCCGTTCCCTTAAAAAAAACTACCACAAGGTCCAAACATGATGAATTAATTTAACTTTCTTCCTCTTTCTTCATTCACTCCCATCTAAACAGAGCATAAAGTTAACCCAAAATAATTAGGAGAAAGGGTAGCTAGGTAATTGTGCAGCGCCTATGCCATTATTCCCTCTGAGACAAGCCAGTACGTCCCGCCCAGCTCCCAAAGATGTTGTGTTTTGAACCCCAAAAGAAAACAAAAACAGAAAAACTTAAATTTAAAATATTAAAAAAAAATAAAACGCAAAGATTAAGATTATATCAAAACAAATTTATTTAAAGCTTAATAAATGCAAATTATTTGGGGAAACATTCATTTCAGCTCACTCTTCTGTTTTTTCTCGTGAAAACCCTAACCCGAACCTATGTCTCTTGTTCAGCTCGATTTACAGTGTTTTTGAACTTGATCCAGAGATCTAGATTAGGGTTTTAGTTTGATCGTAATGGGTTTTCTGAGGGATCTTAGGGTTCTGGGCACCTACATTTGGGATTTCTTTGTTTTTGGTTCCGAGATTTAGGGTTTTGGGGGTGTTTGCTGTTGTTAAGAAGGAAAAAGGCGCGACATTTTGGGGATTTTTCTTGGGTTTAAAGTAAAGGGAGGATTTTGATCACTTCTCACTTCACAATTACATAATTTTGGAGCTTGATCTGTTAGAAACGGAGTTTACCGTTTAGATCCCAGAAAGGGTCCGCGCTTTTGTGACTTTTCTGAAAAAAAAAAAGTTGGTTTTTTCCCCTTGATTTCCATAAGATTAAGGTTTCAATGGATTTCTTCAATGTCAAACGTTTTAGAAAAATTCGTAAGCCGAAATGCGAAGAAGAGGCAGATCAAGAGAAGAATCCCTTGCCCGACGAATCAAAGGATGAGATTACTACTGATTCGGTGGGGAAGACAGTTACAGAGGAGGAAGAAGCTGATGACGAGGATGATGATGACGATTTCATTACGAATGAGGTTAAGAGGAGGCTGAAGGAGCTGAGGAAGAACAGCTTCATGGGCGAGATTCCTGAAGAGACGTGCCCCGAAGAGGAGGAAGAGGAGGAGGGGGAGACGAGATCAAGCGAATGGAGGGAGTCCGAGGTTGAGGATATGTATACTTGGTGCGGATTCGATACATTGTACAACAAGTATTGTGAGAGGATGCTGTTATTTGATAAGATGAGCGCTCAGCAGTTGAAAGAAACAGGTATAATCTTTCTTCGGAATCGCTTTAGCAATGTTCTGCGAGATTCGACTTATTTTCTCTATAAGCTATGGTAGGCTGTAAAATTTGGACTATTAATTTTGAATGTCAATAGTTGGATATTGATGCTTGAGTTGCCATGCTGTAACTTCATCCAAATTGGCTGTGGCCATAGCTACACCGCAAAGGTCTATTTTGAAATTTCGTTGAACCGGAGCTCATTTCATGAATCTAAACATGCAAAGCTTCAGTTTTATGTAGTTTGAAAGTCTCAACCCAATGGGGTCCTTGAATTGCTCAACCTGTAGGCTTGTCATTATGCTGATTGGTAATTCCGTCTCAATTAGCTTTTCATCATTCTTGTTAACATGCACGCTGAGTATGTGGGGAGGAGATTTTCCCTAACCAATTCGCCTGCTATATATAATTTACATACAAGCACCTGTAAATGCTTGATATCTTGTAAAAGCCCGTGCATCACTTTTTAATGTATTTATCAAAAAATGTTTGTTTCTGTTTTTGCCACTTCAGGTTCGTATTGTTTCTGCTTGTCACTCCTAGACAGCAAAATTCCTGGATTCAGGTTCTAATTTATTAGCTTTCAACCAGTTAAATTTCGGCTTATTCCTAAGCAATTGTTTCTATAATAATATCGCCTAATTTGATTACACTGTGCACCATTGTTAAGCCTAACTGTGCACCAGTGTTAATATCGCCTAATTTGAGTACACTGTGCACCATTGTTAAATCTAACTGATGCAATTGTCCCAAGTATCTCAAGTTCCCAACTTCAGCTTGGTATTACCCGAGTTTATTTCAACTCATGTAATTTATTCTAATCAATGTGCTGGTCAGAAGTTGGACTTGATTTCATTTCGCCAGTAATTTTAATATAATCAATGTGAGGGTCCTAAGCTATCCAAACTACATTGCATTTATTTTAATTGCACTTAGCCAAATGGAGCCGCCCATTTGACGAACTTGATGCAACTAAATAAACACTTCTATGTGTGCTTTAACGGACACCACCAACCCCAAAAAATCTTACCCGCTAATTGCATATAAGAAGAATGAACCCAAAACGTCAGCGTGTCCTTTTTTCTGATTAGTTGCACCAGTTATTTTCTGCTCATGTATAGAGCACTCTGTGTAGAATATTTGCTAAATCTGCTAGTTATCAAACGGAAAAATCTCTCATGTCTGGGTTTGAATCATAGTTTAAAAAGTTCTGCATTTCAGAGAGATGCTCCTTCTATTTAAAATTGTGTTTTATATTTCACTTTTCTTTGTTGCTACTATCCTAAGCTGTATTACTGTTGTGTGCAGGATCATGGAATGTTTCAAATCATTCACCAAGATCAACTACAAAGAAGTTGGCTTTGACCCTTCGGAACCTCTCATTCAAGAAGCGAGATGAACACCATGAAGACTGTGAACAGCTACAGCAGTCACAGGAGGAAGACCCTTACCATAATCTCGAAACTGCTTATGTGGGACAAGTTTGTCTGGCTTGGGAAGCTCTTCACTGCCAGTACATGCAACTAAGCCATAAAATCTCCGCCCAACCTGAGGATCCCTCAGATTACTGCCATGCTGCTCAGGCCTTTCAGCAATTCCAGGTTCTTTTGCAGAGATTCATCGAGAATGAGCCTTTTGAGCAGGGACCAAGGGTGGAGACTTTTGCCCGGGCTCGGTTTTCTCTTCGAATGTTACTTCAAGTTCCCAATTTCCAAGGTAACCTCCAAGAAAGAGTGGCCTTCCTTAACTTCGTTACACATGGAAATACTTACATATCTGAGGAGACATGCTAATCTCACCCATCCTGAAAATTCAGTACTGATTCCAGGGGTTCATCTTCTTTGAGATTGCTTTTGCTACCAATACTGCATTTCAACTTTATCGTTTTGCTTCATTTTTGCTCGTTGTCTACGGGGTTGTGGAATCAGTATATAGTGTTCTTTAGCTCATCAGCAATGGCTCTAACTGATTAAAATTGGCTACCTTTCTTGATAAATGGGCTTGACCTTGAGGGTCCAGTTCAATCAACACATGACATGCTTTTGTAACTTAGAGTGTATTCTAGCCTGTAGGAATACAATCAAATGCATCTTGGTTTTACAAAATTACACCTATTACAATATGATCTGGGCATTTGCACATAGATTCATGCATATATGCAATTTAAACAATTGACTATATAACTTGGATCTTTTTCCCATTTTTGTTCTTTACTTATCAACCCAAAGTTTCATCCCTTTTATTTTGAAACCTGCCTACTTATAAAAGATTCTTTTTAATGTTTTATTTTATTAATAAACCCAAACTTTACCCATTTATTTTGAAACCCATCTGCTTAAATTTTTTAATACTAAACCCTTTTTTTCCTTTTTGAAATTAATCCCTCCAATCATGAAATTGCTATTAGCTAGGTCCTGCAATTCTTAAGTTATTAGGAAGTTGGCCCCTCAGATCATTGGAATTGCTATTAGGTTCCTTAAATTCTTAAGTTATTTTGTAATTGTTTCCTACAACAAAGGGTAGAAATAGCAACTAGAGAGATTAATTTGAAAAAGATTACAAGAATTGGGAGACCTAAATAACAGTTTCAATGATTTAAGGGCCCTCTAATAAAGGATAGAAGCAACAATGGTTGCACGGCCCTCTAATAAAGAGATTAATTTGAAAAAAATTATAAGAACTAAGGGACCTAATAACAATTTCAATAATTTAAGGGACTAATTTCGAACTAACTTTAGAAATTGGAAGCCCTATAGCAATTTCAGTGATTTGAGGGAATAATTTCAAAACAATGAAAGATTTAAGGGACTTATATTGAAAAAAAAAAAACCTTATAGAAAGATTTTACTACCTGTGCACCCAAAGTTTTATTCCTTTTCTAACCATAAACCCAAAGTTTTATCCCATTTATTTTAAACCTGCCAATTTCTTTCCAAAAGATTTTTGGCTACTAAACTAAAAGTTTTATCCACTTCTACTTTTAAACTCAGCTACTTTGAAAATCACTCTTAGATCAGAATACTTCATCAATTATTTTAAACTCATTTTATTTTAACAATTTAGTATGCATTGTAAGGTGATACAGTGTTCTGTCACTTATCTTTTTTTTTATATTTTTTGTTCTATGTGATTAGGTATACAATGTAACCAAATACTCTAACCATTATATTTTGGCTTTTTCACACTAATGTCTCGGCGTTGTGAACTGCAGATATGTGTTTTGTCGATAAATCCAAAGCTTTACCTTCATTATATTTTAAACTCGTTCACTTTTCAAAAAGGATTTTTACACCTTTTACTTTAAGATCCAACAATTTCCTAAATCACCTTAGATCCAACGTACTCGAAATAATTAATTTTGCACCCGCTTTGTATTAGCACTTTGCTATCGTATAAGTTGCTATATTTAATTTTAACTTGCTATTTTTTTGGTTCAAAATTGTAAGGTTGATAGTGTATTTTTAAGTCAAATGCTTGAACTATAATTTTTTGGTGTTTTTCTATAGTGTTGCTGCATGGACCGTGTTTTAATTTGAATGCATTCAGGCACTGTGCCCTCAGTTTCTGGTGTTTAAACTTGAGCTCATTGAGCTGCTGCATAAACAATAAGGTAGTTAAGCTTGAGCTCATTGAGCTGCTGCATAAATAATAAGGTAGAGATATAGGTAACAGATAACTTGTTTCGAAGGGTTTTGTGGGAATCTCTTTATGGCCTTTTCCGGGACAGTTCTGAGACTCATGAATAGTTCACTGTTTGGGGAAAATATTGGTAAGATCTTCACATGGAAAATTCTAAATTGTGTGGACACCATTGCTGACACCTATTTTATAGCAACATGGATTAGAGTTGAGAAGCACCTGTAGAAGTGGTCCCTAATTCTTGGGCATCGGATGCCCTTATGCATTGGCAAAGTGAGTTCTAGTGCACTTGTTTAGCCTTAGTCTCTGATATGGGTTGAAAAGTTTAGCTTTCATGGTCCCAGACTATTGGGCTTTGCGAATAATAACTACTTCAGCAGACTATATTTGTGGAGTCATTTAAAAAAAAGAAATCTTAGGGAAATGATAATTTAGGTGTCTTTTTAGTTTGGGTAAAGGTTCCTTTCAGAAGTGGTTAAAAAAAGAAGAAAAGAAAAGAAAAGACATTTTCATTTTGGAAATTGAACTAGATTGTTATGCTGTTCATGTTAATATCTTCTCTTACTCAGGTTTGGACCATAATGAAAATGCTAGAGACACTTTGGACGCACCGGTCTTGGCATCTGACCTCCTAAACATCATGGAGGAGTCAATCTTAACTTTCCGGCTTTTCTTGAAAATGGACAAGAAGAAGTCGAGCCATGCTATGAATTTATTCAAAGGTCATAACCAGGATGCAAGTTCCCTTCACCAGGTTCAAGCCTCCCTCGACAAGGTACTCAAGCGAAACACATTTTTTGTTTCAAAAAGTATCTGATATTTTATGTTATTGAGTACACGAGTCTCAAGTTGGGCATGTCTGGGGAAAAAATTTCCAGGCTTTTTAGAAACTTAACAATAAGAAGGATTCAGAATCACTTACAAAATCTGCATACAAGAAGTGAGATTGAAAGTAACTTCTGTTTTTTCTGTAGTCTGCTCTATGTAATTGGTTGTTGAAAGATAATTCTGATAATTAACTGCAAATTAAAAACTCAGTAACAATCCAATATTTCTTTTCCAACAATTTAGAGCTTATTAATTCTGGGTGTATATGACTGACATGCTTTGCTTAAGTGCATCAACAAGCCAGCTAATGGGTGTTTCTCATTTCGATGAATCTCTTAAAAATTCATGCAGAAGGAGATAAAAGTTAAAGAACTCTCCAAGAAAAAATCATGGAAGAAGAAATCCTGGCCTTCCTCCCCATCAGAAGTAGAGCTGCTTTTAGGGCTAATCGACATTAAAGTTGTATCCAGGGTTCTACGGATGGTGAGGATTAGCAAAGAACAGTTGCTTTGGTGCGAAGAGAAGATGAGCAAGATTGATTTATCTGAGAACAAGTTGCGACGCAATGCATCCCCAATCCTTTTCCCTTGTTGACTGGTATTGCTGATGGCTAGTACAGTATCTTCTTTTAGATGATGTAGACCAATGGTTTTTTTTTTTATCTTTTTTTGTTTGTAAATTATGAAAACCTTGGATTTCTAATGGAGACATGTTATGGCTGTGGATTCTGTTGTTTCATCCCTTTTCTCTGTTTCTTTTTATTGAATGGTGCTGGAGTCTTCCTTAGGATTCTACTATTATTGATCTGTTAACCCAAAGTTTAATACGGAATCCAATATTAAATGAGGATTTTGAAGATTAAACTAGTTACATGGTGAGATATATGCATCATGTGAATTTGTATGTGGCTCTGATGATGCTGAAATCTGCAGGCTTTGGGAGAAATATATATGATTTTATTGATGATTTATTATTATTATTATTATTAAATTGATGAGTTATTTGATGATGCTATATTGTTGGTGAACAATATCACCATATAAATGTTATTAAGCTTATGATTAAAACTGTTGGACTTTCATCTTTGCATTAGTGAGGAGAAAACATGGCTAATTATGTACACTGGAAGTCATTCGTGCTATTTAGCTTAGAAATTTTCTTAAATGAGAGCGTCATTCATGACCATTGAAGCAAGCTCACCGCCAATAATGCTTCTGCACGATGATAACTACGGTGTGAAGAATAATGCTTCTGCACAATGATAACTAGGACGTGAAAAACTCATTCCGGTGAATGAGCTATTAAGAGATAAAGAGTGGTGACTGGTGAGACCTATAAATTCGATGTGATCGTAGCGTCAGTTTCATTGCATTTCTATGTCATTTTTATCTCTTGACAGTTTATTTTAGCAAAATGAGCTCACATCTCATCTCATGGTAAAATGAGGTCATATCTCATTACCATTATTTCCTTCTCATTGTTGTTGTTCTTGTATTTGGCATTTCGGTAAATAATTTCTTTCATTTAAGGTTCATTTTCTAACAATCTGAGCATACCTGGTTTGTTTTCTATTATATTAATCATTTTTCTACCATCCAAAATTTTATCTGCTCTTTTTATCAGTTTTCTCCGGTTAAAATATCAGATTGGTATTTTTTGTTGACCTATTTTGAGAGTTTGGTATTTTTTTGTTACTCCGGTGACAGTTTGGTATATTTTGTTGACCTTGATGGTCAAATAGGCTCAAAAGTTGGTTGCCAACTAGAATAATTTGTGAAATTAGTCCCTCAGATCTTCACTATTTTGATATTAGTCCCCCTAAATCATTAAAATTTGAAAGTAGTTTACATATTTAACTTAATTACAAACCCAAACCTATTTCAAATTCTCATCTTCTCCATGTCATCCCTTTACAAACCCCTTACACAACTCAATTACAAATCCAAACTCATTTCAAACTCTCATCTTCTCTATTTCAACCCCTTACAAACCCTCTTACCCATTTAACTCAATTACAAATCCAAACCCATTTCAAACTCTCATCTTCTTCATTTCAAACTCTTTTGAATCGGAGAAGATGAGAGATTGAAATGAGTTTGGATTTGTAATTGAGTTAAATGGGTAAGAGGGTTTGTAAGGGGTTGAAATAGAGAAGATGAGAGTTTGAAATGAGTTTGAATTTGTAATTGAGTTAAATGGGTAAGGGGTTTGTAAGGAATGAAATAGAAAAGATGAGAGTTTGAAATGATTTTGAGTTTGTAATTAAGTTAAATATATAAACTACTTTCAAATTTTAATGATTTGGGGGACTAATATCAAAATAATGAAGATTTGAGGGACTAACTTCAAAAATTTCTTGCCGTTGCCTAAGTTTTCGGGCCTATTTGACCATCGGGGACAACAAAAAATACCAAACTGTCGCCGAAGTAACAAAAAATACCAAAAGTGTCAAAATGAGTCAACAAAAAATACCAATATGGTATTTTAGCCATTTTCCCCCTCAATTATGGGATTACCAGTTTTGGCAAGAATTGATATGTTACTTATGTAAATGAAGCAGAAGGGTAAAAAATATCCTTTTGATGACCAAAACGAGTGTATGATCACATAACCCTTCAATAGTCCTTGTTGCAGTTCGAACTGACCAATTTTCCATGATAATCAAAATTGCAAAATCTTCCGTTAGTTGTTAGTTCTTGCAGCATTTTGCCCATGCATTTTAAATCTTGTGTGTAGAAAATATATTTATTGGAGATGTTTTCAGGTTTAATGAAGTTTCACAGTTTCAACTTGTTAATTGTAATGATTTGTTCTTATCAAACGCTCTATATATATGCACACTTACGGAAAACTGTTTTTATTTTTAGTAGGACTATTGCACGTGCAAATGCACGTGTAATAGAAATTAAAATTTCAAAATTCTAATTTTTATATAAATTGGGTCACTTCCTAAGGGATCATCAATTTTCCAAGAGCCTTTAATGGTGTTTGTTCATTTAATAAGTTATATATTTTTTATCTTATTTAGAATTGGCTATGATAAATATTTCAATTTGAGCATTGACATAATTTTCTTAGATAATATTCTTTACAATAGTCTATTTTTCATATTTCATTAAAGTTATTATTTTAATTATTTTTAGCCCAAGTATCTAGATATACACTTTCAATAATGTTTATATTGGAACATATTGAAATTCTAATTGTAATTTTATTGTATTTATTTATGTGCATTTTTTGAAAAGAACTTTATCATTTCATATTTATATCTCTTATAATATGCAATGTAATGGGTAATGTTATTAATGAGCTTTAATAATAAGCTCATGTCAACATTTTAAAAGTTCTAGAAAAAGGAAAGAGAAGAGAAAAAATAAATAAATAAATTCTCCTATAAAATTATAATTTTATCCTTTCAAATAAAATAAGAATAGAGGAAATGTCCACCTCTCATCTATTTTTGGCCTACCCCAACTATTTCCATTATATAGAAGTATAATAATAGATTTTTTTTTTAAATACAGAAACCAAACCTTGTTATATATATATTTCGATGCTTTAGATTTCTACATGGTCATAAACCCAAAATCCCAAATGTTATGTGGCTAAGATCCAGACATATCCTTGGAGTGGGCCTGAAGTATAACGTACTGCTGTACTCAATCCAAAGAAAACTAATGCAAATAAATGATTGGGGTTATGGGCCTTGGTCCAAAACATCAGGCCTATTAGCGGATCATTCTCAGCTTGAAATCAAAAGGTGGGAATTGAGGGCATCAATTTGGAGGGGCCACGCGCCTGATTGAGCATCAGACTGTATTTGGTGAAGAGAACCCAACCCAACCCAAGAAAAACAATGTATAACACAGATAATCTAATACTCAACCCAACCGATTTTTCTTTTTCTTTTTTCCTTTTTTTTTGAAAAGAAATCTAAACCGAAACATCCCCATGACCATCCCGAATCACACCGCTCGCACCCGAGTAATTAGAGGAGCCATCAAAACGCCCATCCACGTCCAGTTTAAATTGCCCCATCTGAGGTGATTGCCGTCGCGAAACTCCCCTGGATTAGCTCTACACCACCCTTCATCAAGAAACCCGGCGTCTCATCTCAACACATCACCTAAATCTGTCGAGCCGCGACCACTAAAAAAAATCACAAAAAATACTTGTTTCGATGGTTCCTGAGCAACCAACACCCCACACACCAGAGCTCCAAGCTAGAGGCATGCAGACCATCCCAGCATCGAAGAAACCAATCGGCAAAAGTTTCGTGCCGACGAATGCTCAGGTTTGCAGCCATGAAGCTACCCCACATCCCCCTCTATATTGTATGAACAGATTGTATAACATAGACAATTTAATACATCTTTCTTAACAAAATTTAATTCACATTTTATAAAATGTAAATATAAAAAAAGCCCATTTAATACACTAAAACCAAAGTACTTCATTCAAACGTACGCATACACGGACTCAGATACGCTAAACAGAAAAAGGCGCTGCGGACGCTGCTTTAAAAAAACAAACGCTAAAAAGTAAAGCGAGCACCAGCGCACGATAGCACGACATCAATTTACACGCTATCACGCGCCGGAAGCGACCCCCCGCTCAACGGCGACCAACCCGACGAAACCCTACACGGCGGCGAATCCTCCACCGCCATGAATCCTCGAGAAAACCTCGCCAGCGACCTCAACGTTCCCACCGTCCATCGCAACCCCGCCAAAGATCGCCCTGAACGCCCCACAAACCACCGCCGGCGCCGTCGCGTTCGTCCTCTCCGAAACCCTAACCACCTTCTCCAGCCCCAACCTCGATCCGGCGGCGGTGCAGCCCTCCACGTCGGAGACCTCGGCGATCTTGCCGTTCATCTCCTTGGCCGAGACGTCGAGATCCTTCGCTAGCAGTTTCATCGAGACGGAGGTCTGGATGACGCTGAGGCCGAGGATGCTGAGGGATCGGAAGTTCTCGCGGGAGTAGGATGAGTGTGTCATCGCTCGGCGGAGGAGGTCGACGGATTTGAAATCGTAGCTGCGATCAAAAGAGGGGGAAAAGATCGGATTTTTTTAGTAAAAATATGATTTTGAATGGAGCGAGAGCTGAAACGGAGGTTAGGGTTTCTTGCCCTAGTTGTTTCTGGAGGGTTTGGAGAGCGGCGGAGAAGGAGGATGAGGATCGGGGTTGAGCTCCTTCGGCATTCGATACCTGAAATCAGAAAAATGAAAGTTTTTTTGAGTTAAAAAAATGGAGGGGGTTAGAAAATTCTAGGGTTAGGGTTTTGAGGGATTACGAGGAGAGCGATGAGGAGGAGGAGAGAGCGGAGGCGATGATGATGAGCCATGGCTCTTGACTGCTCTGTGACTTCGACTGCGGTCGCCTGTGATCAATTTATTACGGCCTTGGTGTACTGCACGTGTACTGCACGTGCTTTAGAAATATCAAGAGAATCTATAAAGTTTAGGTTAGCACTTTGGACTATTATCAGGTAACCCCCCCATAACTTTCAAGATATCAGAAAACCCTCTCCTCAAGTAGGTGTTACCATAAAACCCCCTTCGGCTTTAAGATTTTTCATAAAACCCACTTAAAAGCGTTAAGTGCAATTTGTGAAAATTGTGGTTCACGGTTTCTCGGGAGCTCTTTGAAAAATGATAAAGTTGGAGGGGGTTTTCTGAATCACCCCTAAACTTATGGGTGGGTTTTCTAATATTTTGAAATTTAAGGGGGGTCATCTGACAATCGTCCAAAGTGAAGGGCGGGTTTTCTGAAATATAACATTTCCAAGGTTAAATTCTACAAAACTACCACGAAGAGTTTTTAATATATTAAATTAATTATTCCAGATAAAAGTATCATGAGAATATCCTATTTTATTATTGATTGCCATTTCATCTACCTAAATCAACAATGTTATTTTGAAAATCAATATTGTGATTGTGAGGATTCTATTTGGCGATAAACAGTAGAAATTAGGGTAGTTGGACTTTTCCAAATACCACCTAATCGGAGAGGATGCAGATTCCGAAGAGTACAAGACTTGTAGACTAAACACATTAGCCAGTTAGCAACCTTCTATGAAATAGTATCAGTAGGGCACAGGGAAACTTGAGACATATCAAGGAAATTATTTTCAACTATTGTTTTGTAAAAAATTAGAGTATATATGCAATTTCAAGCATATCTAACAAAAAATTGTCAGAATTATGCCAAATGACTCAATCTCATATGCTAAAACACCTGAAAACTTTGCTTCTTGCCGGGAAAAAAAAACAAAGAATGTACAAATGAGGGTCTCAATGATTCCCCTCAGGCGGTCTCTTCGAATGAAGCTTGACAATCATCGCTGCTGAGTTTATTTTCATCGGTCGAGATAGCTACAATGCTCTGAAGCAATTTTATCACTTCTGAACTATCATCAAGATAATACTTAGCTTTGCTCGGCTTTTGACCTACTGTGCAGGAAAAGACTTCAGGACTTTCAGGGAAAAGATTGGTGTCAGATGTGATGCTGTCAATACTTTCAAACATGTCCTCATCAGAGCGATCATCGCCAATGCACATCACAAAATCGGGTGATTTTCCATCGTTAACCAATGACTTCAGTAGCTTATCGACAGTAGATCCTTTACTAACTCCCTGTAATCAAAATATGCTTACATTGTAAACTGTATTTTTGAGGAATATATGATTATAAAAATGGTAACTTCACAAAATTACCATGAATCATCATGGTTTTGCAAGAAAGTACCTAAACTACATCTGCAGTTACTTGTGGGTGGAAGTTATAAATGGGGGTAGAAAAGATGCTACATCTATCAACTGTATTTCAAGGGATGTATGATTATGAAAAGTGTTAACTTCACAAAACTACCGTGAATCATCACAGTTTTGCAAGAATAATACCTAAAATATTTCTACATTTTCACTTGAGGATTGGAAGTTTTAAACGGATGTATAAAAGTAGCTACATTTGTCTACTGTATTTCGAGGGTATTTGACAATAGAAAGAGCAAATTTCACAAAGCTACCACGAATCTTCACGATTTTGCAAGAAAATACCTAACTATTTCTACATGTACTTGTGGGTTGGAAGTTATAAATAGGGGTATAAAAGATGCTATATCTGTCAACTGTATTTCAAGGGATATATGATTGTAAAAAGCTAAACTTTACAAAACTAACATGAATCGTCACAGTTTGGCAAGAAATTAGCTAAACTATTTCTACATTTACTTGTGGGTTGGAAGTTATAAATAGCGGTATTTCAGTCTTTTTATCTGCATCATTAAACCTGTTAGGGCTTTTCTGCTGATCTAAAAATTTGTGGCAGTTTTTTTCTGAAAAAAAAAATAGTTATAGGATATTTTCCTGCGAAAACCTCCACATAGTTCATGGTAGTTTTCTGAATTTTACTTTTATAAGAAATAACTCATACCGGGCTTTTAACTTCCACAATATGCTGACCCCTTTTAACGACAGCAGGTTCTTTAACAAGAACGCTCTCGAGATGATCCATTAGTTCCTTTGCTTGGCAAGAACCAAAATCAACGTCTGCATCCAGATGATGCCATACTAATGCACTCTCCTTTGATTCTATATAGGAGCCATATGTTGTCTCAGTGTACACTTTCATGACAGGCTCAGCAAGCTCTTTCCAGTCTGATCCATTACTTGTTGGAGACTCAGTTTCCCAGTCCAAAGTTTTACTCCATCTATATAGAATGTAGACAAAGCAATGAGAATAAACCAGTAGTTAATCAATCTTCATTAGTATATATTATCGTTTATGTGTTTGTATGGATTTACATTTAGAAATGTTATACCTGCACAAACATATTAGTACCCTGTTTAGCACCATTTAAGATATATAGCTTACATTGAGAATTCACAATTTTTTACATTACTTATTGATTGGATTTTTCTAGTTCATCGTAGGTTACTGTGAAAATCATGGTGGTTTCATGAATTAAGTTCAAAAAACTGATACCACATCCTATGTTTTCTGAGCTCTCCGTGTATGAGATGGTTGCTACCTTCCTGATATTGTATCGAAGTATCAAAAGTAAATTTCCGAACAAAAGGTCAGCCATTTTGGCTTTATTGTTAGAGACTCTGGAGAGAGATGCGTTGTGGCTGAAAATGAGCTCCTAATCTTTCCATAAGTTGGATAAAACTATTTGGAGCATGAGGCAGATCCTGATGTGGAATCCTTTCAAATGGATTCTTTAAAATGGAAACACTTGCAAACTGTGTGATTACAGCTTCATCATTTTCTCACAGATTTCACATGTTATTACATGACATAAGTAGCATTACTAGATATTCAATCGAATCAAGAATTTAAATTACAAGTATGAAACAGCATGAATTGAATTTGCACTTCATGATTCTCAACTTCATGACAAAATATTGTGCTATGTTATTACAAGAAAAAGGATAGGGAAAAACAAAGGGAGAGGCGGAAGTTTCTATATTTAGGTGGTAGCAGAATTTTGCCACTGTATCAGTTCCATCTCCTTCTTCTTTATTATTAGTATTTTTCCCTTCTGATTTTGGTGTAGGCTGTAACAGAGGTCCAGCTTGGTCTGTTTCCAGCAACATGACGATCATATTCAAATTCAAGATGACCATGATTAACAACTTTAACCTGATTAAATTTGAACCTCTTAGCCTGTTTGCCCAATCCTGCACTAGGCCTAATTTTTATAGCATTATTTAATCAATTGAGTACCTTAGACTGTTGTCTTCGTACAGAGGTGATGCTCTAAGATTCAGATTCATCGTAACCCTCGCGAAGCATTTCCATAAAATTTTTGTCAATTTAGAGTTCTTGACGTTAGTTTTATGTCTTCCTGATCCATTAATTTGTGCTGGTTTCGATAAACATGTTCCGATGTGAAGCTAACTCCAATCCAGTATTTTTTTCAAAGGTCTAAGGGAAACAATTATTTATGTTAAGCAAATGACAACTTAAAGTGGTATACCATGGTCATCTTTTTATTCAAAAAATTTAACAAAAATTAGAAAGACATAAAAATTGATTATAAAACAGCATTCATGTAACATATAAAAAGGTCATGTTCAATGTGCAAACAAAGAAAGACTAGATTGATGAGGACATAAAAACAAATGAGCTCAAAGATACATACCTGATGAAATAGCCATGCTCAGCAGCAATCCCTAGTTTTTCACATGAGGAGAACCACTCCCCGAGAGAACTCCGGCTCCTACCACTAACAATGAACACTGTATTATTAGGATCACTGCACAGAGTATTAAGAAGCGAAACAATTTCTTCACTTGGAGTCTTATCCCTATAAAACTCAGGCATTATAGTGCCATCATAATCCAGAAATATCGCCCTCCTATCGGCTCTCTTATAGAAAGACACAGTTTCATCAATCGACAACTCATCAAAAGTGGGCGAAAGGGCAACAACTTTGACATCCAAACCAAAGCCAAGTGTACAGCATCTTCGGTTTCGGTTATCTTCACAAGCTTTTTTAAGATCCTGAGCAAAACTGCAGGTCCAATAGCTAAGCTGGTGAGAGCTCACATAGTCGTAGTGCTTCTCGTGACGAAACTTCTTCTCGCTTTCAGACATCCCAGCTGAAAGATACATAGCCTCAGCTACATCCTCAACACTCCAAGGGTTCACCTTGAATGTTCCACTTAGGGACAGAGAGCAACCAACAAACTCTGACACAATAAGAGTGCTAGTACTATTTTCTTGCCTACAAACTACATACTCATATGGAACTAAATTCATCCCTTCCCTAAGAGCATTCACAATGCAACACTCAGATACCACATAGAATGCAACTCTTTCATGGAAAGGAATTGAGTGTTCAATAAAGACAACTGGTTGATAGCCTTGGATACCATAAGTATTGTTGATTCTTTCCGCAATCAACATTGCTTCAGTTCGAGATTCCATCACACCTTTTCCTGCACTACGAGCAGGATTGGCAATCTGAACAAGGACTAAATTTCCTCTAAGCTCTGGATTTCTCTGCAGCACAAGCTCCAGAGCTAGCAATTTCAGACTGATACCTTTGAAAGCTTCCATGTAATCAACACCCAAAAACAATTTCTTCCCCTTGAACTTTTCCTCGATTTCTTCAACCTTTGAAATGGTACAAGGCAAATTCATTACAGATTTAATCCGCCCTACATGAACTCCTACAGGAAGAATCCTAATTCTAACTGTTCGCCCATAATAATTAATCCCAATAGAACCATGCTTCAGTTCATGATCCAGGCCTAGTATTCTGCTGCAACAAGAAAGGAAATGTCTTGCATATTCAAATGTATGGAAACCGACAACATCAGCATTTAGTAAACCCCTGAGGATTTCCTCTCTAACAGGTAGAGCCTTATAAACTTCTGAGGATGGAAATGGGATATAGAGAAAGACACCGAGCTTGACTTGGCTTACCTTCTTCCTTAACAAAATCGGAAGAAGCATTAGATGATAATCATGAACCCAGACATAGTCATCATCAGGATTTATTACCTCAATGATCTTTTCGGCAAAAGTGGTATTGGCAGAGACATAAGCTTGGAAAAGGGAGCGGTCGAAGAGATTACCATCCTTTGGAGTGAAGGGCAGAGAATAATGAAATAGTGGCCATAATTGCCCTTTACAGAATCCATGGTAGAATTTGTCTTGGAGATCATGATCAATGAATGTTGGCACACACCTGTAATCTTTCCAGAGATTTTGTGCAACTCGTTCTTGTTCACTTATGTCAATATCTACCATAAGGCTGCCGATGTATATAACTTCGGTCTCAGAAGAAAAACCATCCTTCATTTGGAGTAGTAGTGAGTCCTCATCCCATGAAAAGGACCATTGACCGGTTGTTTCATCCTTGCAAGAACGAAGGGGGAGAAAATTTGCAACCATAAGCATTCGCTTCGTATCAGAATTCACATGACCACTTCTAGCATCGCTAGAATTGGAAAGTATATTATCGGACTGCATGCTTGAATTGTAAGCATTTGATTCTAATACCATGATTGCCTATGAATATTTATTGACTACGAGCACCGAATTGTAAGAAATAATATTTCAATTTTGATGGACTAAGTCTCCTTTTTCTTCAGGAAGAAAATCACCTGAAACAAGAATACGAGACAATTTTAAAAAACTAATACAAGTCGCCTGTTACAGAATTATCTTAACTTTTGCATTATACCCTTAAAAATCAAACGTTTGAATCATATCCCTCCTTTAACTGGGGAATGTTAGAAAAGGTATGTATTTAGTAAAGAATAAATTTACAGATACCACAACAGTACTTACATATTTGTGACATAGCCTAGTGATTTTGAGGTATGGTCTACTATCACAGAATAGTGAAGATTGTACAAAAATAAAGCAGCTTGCAGCATAATTTACATGAAAATGTTTATTAGTTCTTTTGTTATACATAATGCTACACAATTCATGCTCATGAATCCAGTGAATTTTTAGTGCATATTGCCCACAGGGATAGTCTAAACAGAACATCAACACACAATTAACACGACATTCTTTTAGTATAGGTGTGAAAGGCTTTAACTAAGCTTCACTGATTGATAACAAAGTTTTTTTATCATTAATTTTGAAGATATAATTGTATTTTCTTCTCATCTAAACTCTCAAGCTGGCTGGTAATAGGTCAACAATTTATGTCAAACCAACAATGTAGATCACACCAACTTTATTTTATGCTGTGGCAAAAATTATTGTCAAAAGCAAAAAAAGTTTGCAGGATTAGAAAAAAAACACTAGAATGTTATAGCTGAACAAACTAGGTAGAAAAACATAGGTTGGAGGAGCTAGGCTTTAATTGAGCTTGACAGACTGATAACCAAATGCTTTTAATCAAAAAATGCTCACGATCTAATGGCATTTTCTTTTGATCCAAAATCTCAAGTTGTCAGTTAATAGGTCCACAGTATATGCCAAACCAACAATTTAGACATTCATATTTTAGATGGTGATAAAAATATTGGCAAATGTGTAAAGTTTACAGTCAAAAAACCTTGCATAAAATGCATCATTTCAAATATCGCAATTGCACAAGTCTTTTCAGATATGGTTCAAAGAGGAGAGATGGGAAAGAGAGGGGAAGGCAACAAAGAGGGAGGCCCCTTCACATGTCTGTTGCTGATATATTGTATTTTGTATTTTCTCTACAGATTTGTGAGGGCTTCCACTTTTTCTTGAGCTATTCGGTCCTTTTGAGCAAATCATAAATGTTTCCATATTGGATATAGACCTTTATATTCAGGTGGTAGTATTCCACATTTTTCTCATAAAAATATCACAATAACCCAAAAACAGAAATGGTATCTAGAGAACCAGCATTCGTAACGAACATCAAACAATTTCTCGAAAAATAGGAACACTTTTCGTATTAGCTGGTGAATGTGTTACATATGAAACCCGTTATCAAGAGGGTAAAACAAAAGGAATTGCATCTAATATCAGAAGAATAGCATATTCACGATATAAGCAAAAACTTACTACGAGAGAAATTTGACAGATAAAACTACTTCAGAAACAACTTCTAATTAAGCTTGTAAAATATTCAAGAACGATAACAAGACATATTATCTTACCTTTCTGGTGTATGAATCAAAATTCTTTTCAAAATGAAAAAAAAAAAACTATGAGAAGCAAGAAATAAAGGAGAACTAAGTATGGTACCAGGATGTACTCGCATTGCCCAATAAAAGAACTGCAAGCATCTCCCCTGCATCAAACAAACAATACCAAGAAGAATTCTAAAATTAGGACCTTTAGATAGATAATTTTAGGGATGTGGGTCTATCCAAATCAAAACCCAATTACATTAGTACCCAAAATGGATAACAAAAAATCTTTCTAGAGTCCCTACCAAGCTTTTTCTTCTTCAAATAATGAGAACTGAATTCAATTGGGTCCCCTTCTTATCCAACACAGCATATACTGACAAAAGATATGTATTTTCAATTCAAAATCTCCACAATACTTGGACGCATTCCTCTTGCATGCCAGAAATTACAGAAAATGATTGCTAATAGAATCTTACGCTCTACGCATTCAGTTATTTTCCGTAAAAACAAGAAAAAGGTTATCTTTGCTTACAAGAGAATTGCGTATCTCAAACTCAAAGAAAATTAATTATCAAAAAATTTGCATTTTTCTGGAGGTTAAACAACATGAAAAAGAATTTGAAGGGAAATTTCGAGATTTGAGAAAAAAAAAAAAGAAATGGGATTAATGTTAATGATAAAAAAATTACCTGATTTGGGTGGATTTTGAATGAGGATTGTAAATCGGTGGCGGAGTCTAAAAGAAGAGAAAGTAGGGTTTTATGGGATTTTTTCCCCCCTGCCGCATTTTTGCGCATTAAAAGCTGGGCGGTTAAAGGAGGAGCGGGAGAAAACGTGGTAATTTATTAAAAGGAAAGGGGTGATTTGAAAACTTTTGGTAGTTTATTGGATTTGACCCAGATCCATATTAAGATATTTTTGGGGCTTGTTTTCTTTTAGAATCTCGTGTACGTAAATAATACATACAACATTTATTTAGAAAACTATTCTATGTTTAAGAGAGAGATATATATATATATATATATATATATATATATATATATATATATATATATATATATATATATATATATATATGAGCAAGGCTCCTATGAACTTAAGTTCATAATGAATAGTGATGCACCAACTTTTCTAGCCACTCATCTTGCTTTGGGATCCGTGAAAGCTATAAAGCCCACTTTGAGATTTGTGCATCACAAATCTCAAGACAAGATGAGTGGATAAAAAAGTTGGTGCACCACTATTCATTATGAACTTAAGTTCATAGGAGTCTTGCTCATATATATATATATATATATAGTAAACCTCCTATAAACTTAAGTGGATAGAAATACATGTCCACCAATTTTTTTTATCCATTAGATTTGCTTTGAGATTTGTGCTGGCATATGATGCAAATCAACGCACAATTCAGCTAATGACGAAGAACACGATCAGTACTAAGCTTTAAATACCCATTTCTCCTCATTGGAGAGTGAACATACTCGAAGCCAACCATTAAAAGTAAGGAGTTAATTGCACATAGACCCCCTATAGTATCATTAACTTGAAATTATTGTCCTTTTAGTTTCATTGTTGCAGATAGATCCCTTGAGTTAAATTCTCTCTTTAATATTTACCCTTGGTGAAATTTTGGCAGATACTATCCCGAGGTGAGATTAGTGAAATCTCGGAGGGTAAAAGAGTCAAAAAAATTAACCCAGGGGGGTCGATTTGCAACAATGAAACTACAGCGATAGTAAGTTCAAAACAGCTATAGGGCTTCTACGAGCAGTTAGCCCTAAAAACAAAGTTGCAAGTTGTCAAGGCTATGAGGTTCTTAAACAACTGATGATTTCAGATCCCTGCCTTCCAAGCAGTTGTCATCACTGTGCAAAAACTCCAAGCTCATCTTATTCTCAGTTTGGTACTTGATTTTGGAACGCAAACGCCATTATCTGCAAACTGTCAGTATCTAATTAGTCTCAGTTGATCAAGTAGAAAATGCAGTAATCAGTTGGATGTACTGATATTTGGGAATCAGTTCCTAGTCAGCGAGGATTGCAGGAATTTCCTAGAGTTTGAAAACTCTTACCACTCTTAGCTAAAGGATCTAATCTTTAGCTACTTCTGTTTTTTTAACTCCTAAAAGCAAGAACATTATCAGAGCATCGCTGGAGCGATTCTCTTGTGATTACTTCGAAGTCAACAATCAGTATGAGCGCCTGAACTACTGATTTCAGGCTATATGTTGCATAGATACTTTGATGAAGGAGAGGTATGTATGCTTGGTTACTTGCTTGATGCTCCTATACAATGTATTCAAAATTTTGAAGAAGTGAATATTAACATTGGACTGTGCACTCGGATGCCTGTACACAACATACATTCATCATGTCAAGCTTAGCTATGTAAAGATGTTCAATATCAATCTCATGCTCCAAAGAGACGACAAAAACATAAAGAAACAAAATGTACAAGAAGATATCATGACTTTATAATTGATAATATCATGTACGTAATCTACGCTTTGACTGAAGGGAAAAAAACAAGGTAATAAACATAAATAAGAAGACGATAATTGATTAATGGAATTTTCAAAACATGTAGTCATATTCAATGAATATATGGGATTACATAACAAAGTAAATATGGAGATTACGTGGAGAAAAAGATATTATGGCAAGGTTAAAATGGGATCAATATGGTTTTCCTTGTCAAAGTATAATCATTTTCCTTATTAATTTGAATTGATCACAAGTTAACTTATGAAATGAATAAAATAGACAAAAGTTTTATGACCAATAGGACAATTAAAGTTCCAAGTTCTAGCTCCATAAACTTAAACCATCAGGGAGAAAAACTAAAGATATGTGACATACAGGATCAAAGGATATGAGCATACCTTTCTTAGCAATCAAACTCTGAGCCTTTGTTTTCATATTGTTCTGGCTTCATAAATTGCTCTACTATAGAAGTGTCATGGACAATGTAGGTTTCTCACTCCAAAAATTGTGCTCATGAATTTGTTAACAAATAGATAAGAAATAAGACTTCCATTATGAACCTCATATCGCCAATTTATATTTCCCCACTGCTTATAAACATTGTCGAGTAATTATTTTAATCTAATTCATTAAATTTCTTGACACCACAAATTCAAGACAAGTTGGATTGTGAACGTAGATAATTAGGTTCCAATTGTACGTCCATGTAGCATGCAGCATAAGAAGTTTTGATATCATCTCAAACAATTTAAGTAACCGTCAAAAAAGGCAATCCATGAGTAGCTAAAAAGGTCGAATACTGTGAAATTCTTGCTTTAAGTCTTTGCAGTAAATCTTTTTACGTGATCCCTTGTACTTTTACACATATAATACTTGAAGACGCAAGCTGGGAAATTCATTCAGCATGAAACCTATAATGCTCTTCGTAATAAATTTGTAAAACAACCTAAAAACATCATTAACACATTCATGCGACGAGGGGGGAGAGAGGGACCAGAGGTGTTACAATAAAGTTGTATGTCCACTACCGTAACATGAATCTTTTTGAAGGTAAAGTAGAACTCATAATTAAAATATCTCTGCAGGAGGTAAAGCATCAAAAATAAGAAAGAACAGAAAAAACACAAGATTGATCTCAGTGGCTGAAGATATTCTATTGACCAAATGTCATCCAATCTGAAAGCATATTTTACTTACCATGGCTATGTAGATAATACCTGATCGGTAGTGTGTACTGAAATACCTCCCACAGCTAGAAAAATATGGATGACCAAATTCTGAGAACTTGTTATAGCTGTTGATGAAAACTTCAGAGAAATGAAAGACCCGAATTGTACATTTCTTTTCAATCTTTCTCTCCATCTAATTCAACGAATCTGCCTCTTTGGGGGATTGAGTTAACTTCAACTGCACTGCACTGGATTCATTGTCATCATCTTCCATGACATTTTCCAATGATAATGACTCCAGCTATGGAGCAAAAGCTCCGCATAAGAAATAACCAAAGTTTTATTACAGGTTTAGCAAGCACAAGTCAAAACTTTATAGGTTGGTGATTTGCTGGACATTTTACTTAATAAGATATGAGATTTTTTTACCACCAAACAATTTTGGAAAGTTCTCCAGACTTTGATGAGCATTTTACTATCTGAAAACAACATGACAGTAACAGGACTCTTGAAACAAGTAATCAAGCAGCATTTCCCTCCGCCCTGTAAAAATTTGCCACTTTGTTCTGTTTTTTTTCCCCACCAGAGGAATGCATTCAGCTGAATGTTCCCATTTTATTGGCTAAGCAAGCTCGTTACAAGAACTGTGAATATGGGAAGTTACTTGAGTAGTTAAATTACATGAAAAGTATATCCATCATGTTTAAAATAAAGATCTGATTTCATGTCATACACAGCAATTAACACACACGCGATCTCTACTTCATCGACACATTGTTATACACGGGAGGAATCTGCCTTCTGGCAGAAGTTAATAAACAATGTTGGCATCAATGGTCTTGACCATCTTTAAACTATTTTAAACTTTTTCAAATAGTAAATTAATTATAATAATAAGGATTGCAATACAAGTAAGAGAGAAATGTTTGATTTCACTCTATTGAGCCTTGGTTTATACAGTTCCTAGGATAAAGAGAAGTAAAATGGCTAAAGAATGAACCTGATTTGGCAGAAGTTTATAGCAAAACAAAAACAACTTACACAAAAAGAGAGAGACCTGGGACAAATATGCCTTTACGAATTCCCTCACAGATCATAACAAGACTGAATAAATGTCAAGCAAATAGCAACCCAAGGTTTTTGTCTCAAATCAATCTAAATCGTGAGAATTTAGATCACATTTTGCAACAAAAGATCAATCAAAAATTTTCACACTTACTTTATTTACTACAACAAAGGGACAAAAAGATGCATATGATAAATGTTCTCAGGTATCATGCAACAATTTACATTTGGTAACATAGCAATAATGTCGACAAATCTACACAATTAGAAGCCAAAGCAACAAGAATCTTTATTGATCAAGTATTATTTTTACAATCTACTATCATTTCACTCAGTAACAAACTACAACAAAGTTTTAAAAAAAATCAGGATGAGCAATGGTTCAAGAACTCACTTGAAACCCGATAACAACGGCTCCATCCTCCAACCTCTTCTCTCCTCCCTCCTTCTCACAAGCCCTAGTTCTACAAATCGGGCAAATCGGTGTCTTCAGGAGCCAATAATCAACACATTGAGCATGAAAACTATGCCTGCACGTTGGCAGTAACCTGCATTTCTCCCCATTTCTAAAGCTCTCCAAGCAAACTGCACAATCTTTTTCTCCGCCGTCGAAATCATAACAAGGGAGCTTCTCCAAATCATCAGGGGACAAACCATTATTCCCTTCATTTTTAAGCTCCTCTCCTTGTGAAATTGTGTTCAGCCCCCTTCTAAATGCTTTTCCTACAATGTAAATATGCAATAGAACCAAGACTCCAATGCCAATGAAGAGAATGATGGATGCAATGATGATGGATATCACCATGAATTGGGTTGCAATTGTCAAAAGACTGGCACCCATTTCTTCTTCTTCTTCTTCCCCCTCAATCCCTCCTATTTTCTGAAATTTCTTGAGAATTTTCAAAAACTATGCAAGAAATCATACCATTCAACAAACCCAACAAATCCCATGTATGGATTTGAATGTTTTTGCAGAAAATTCATGCTATTGATGAAATTGAAGAAAAGCCATCAATCTTATTTGGGTCAAGGGAACTGGGTTGAGAGAAAGAGGCTACCTTTGAAAGGATATGAAGAGGATGAGGAGGATATATGAATAAATATAGATGGGGTATGAGGAAAGAGATAGAAAGAGAAGGGTTTGCTGAGTTTCAGAGAGAGAAAATGATTGAAAGAAGAAGAGTATTGAGATAATAAATATATATAATACTGCAATTTCTTTTTGGTTTTTTTCAACTTTCCCTTTTCTTCTCTTTGTCAGGATTAACTATTTTTGTTTGTAGGTTCAATGAAGATCACAAGGTTGGTGGGTGGTCGCAATTGAAAATTGTCATTTTTGGGAACAACCTTGATCTAATATAGTTCTCTATGTAATGCATGTTTCCACACAAACAAACAAACAAACAAACAAAAAATCAATTTTTTCAAGGAAAAAAATGTTTTTACCTTTCTTTAGAATTTTATTACATTTTTTCTCGCCCTTGAATTTGTTCACCTTTTATACTCTACTCTTCTTATCTTCATAATTGACCTATTCATTAGGGTGTGTTTGGCAAATTCCTAAAATTGTGAACTGTGATCTAGTTTTTTCTAAGGTTCTTTTATTATCCACCCCTTCTTTGGATAAAAAAAGAACTAGCTTACCCCAATACTAGACCAGGACCAATCCTAACCTAGTTTCTATTCTGGATCTCGTTATCCTGTTTTCATTTATGGAAACAATCATGATATCTTAATAACTTATTTTTCTTCTTGCTAAATTTTCTTTTATAGTAGTATTGATGTTTACATATTGGTGTTATTATTCAATTATGTTAATTTAACCTCGTGATAGCATTCTTTATGTTGTAACTTATAGTGTTAAGAAGCATTATATTCAAATTTTACATGTAAATGTTAATCATTTTCTGAGAGTAACATAGATATAACATTGGAAGAGAGGGGATGGAATATGAACATTTTCTGTTTTTTTCTTTTTTTCTTTTTTATAATAAAAGAAGGATTAACTGCATTTTGATATCCTTAGATATGGTATAACTACATGGGTGACCTTGGAATCTATGTATCTACACCGGTAATCATGACTGTAATTACATGGTGACCATATAATCTAACGGTAGCTTAATGTTATGGGTATGATTAGGGTTGGGGTTAGATATGGGATTATAACAATAAAACTTTATTTAGTAATCTTTGCTATAAACATACTCCTAATCCTAATCCTAACAAAAACTCTTACACTAATTCTCATGCTACCCACCATCCCACAAGAACTCTAATTCAATAAAAATAAACAGCTGTAAGAGGAAGATCATCCTCGATTTTTGTGTTACAATGATCTAGCGTCGACTCTGATCTTTAGTATCGTCGACCCGCATATCTACAACTAGTAATTTTAGGATTGTACGTGTAATTATCATGGTACCGAAATGTAATTAATAAATAAGAAGAAACTATAACATAAAGAAATTCATGTAAAGGTTTTAGGTTCATAATCATGTGACGGCTTCTAGAAAAGAAAAAGATATTGTTAATAAGTAAAGAGGAAGGAAGAGCATCGTGGGTGATCTGGATAGTTGAGAGGTTTCAATATGACTCACACGATCTTGAGTTCGACTTTCGGTGGTTTCATTATCAACTACTTTACATATAAAAGCAGAAGGATGGAACTGTTTTTATGAACAGTAAATCCCGGTCAGTAATTCCAACTCAGCACTTTATTTCCTTTTATAAAATAAAGAAAAACACACCTCAAATAACCACCTTCGCGGACCCACCACGTATTGAATCAGAACTACTCCCCACACCGTTCCTATCTAAAAATAAATCTCATAGCCATTCCCACCCATAATCCAAATTTACATGCAAATCCCTAAATTGAAATTCTCTCCATCTGACTTCTCTCTCTTCATCCTACCGCCGGAAATTAACATGATCGCTTCATCCGTAACGACGATGCTCTCGACTCCACCAACAAGAAGGAGATTGATCCTCCATAGGCGGTGATAAGTCATCGACTTTAAGATCAATAATAGAGATTGATCCTCTCAGATCTCATCAATCTCTATCTCTCCGAGTCTACCGAAAAGATCATTGTTGAATACATATGGTTCAGTCAGTTTCCTCGCATTCGTTTCCTTTTTTGCTTTTTGGGGGATTTTCTGATCAAAGTTTTGATCTTTAGCCATCATTATTTTGATGGTTTGATGAAAGATTTGATTTTTATGATATGAGTTCGGTTTGTTTTTTAGTATGCATATATGAAAGATTTGATTGAGTGGTCATTAGTTTATGAAATTTGATTAACATGGGGGTGATATTTTTTCAACTTTGGTTCTTATTTATTTTCTTTTTTTTTTCCCTCTCCATTACTCTATGATTGGCTTCAGTTTTGGTTTTATACAAACTATTGACAAATTTGATTTTTACAGTTTGTTTTAGATTTGTAGGTGATTGTTGTGTTTAACTTTTTTATATAAATATTGGATCTAAATATTAGATAGTTTAGGAAAATCCGCCTATTTCTCTAATAATTTTTATGGTATCACTTCGTTTTAGGTATAAATGCTCCTGCATCGCAGTCCTTCTAGAATTACTTGTTGTTCGCACTACTTTATGGTAGTTTTCTAACCTACACGAGGAAAACCCTACGGGTACTTTGAATTTCTATTATTTATTATGTCCTATAGTTTTTTATTATTACAAACTTGTGTTGGCTTTTACCCGAGAATAATTCCTTTTGGACCCAAATAATGGGACCATTACAAGGGACAGCTGAGGTGGCTTCTTCCTAGCTGGCAGCTAAAGAATTAGTTTTGGTAACAAATGTAGAAAATCGAAAAATAAAAAAATTGGGGGAGAAAATAGAAAAACTTTTCATCTTCTCCCCCTCTATTCATCGTCTTCTTTGTTGATTCTTTTTCCAATCAAAATCTCTTTCCCTCAGTCCATAATTAAATCTTTAGTGCTCCATCCTCGTCTTCGATCCTCTTGTGCTCTCACCATCACCAACTCACTGACACATCCAGTGGATTTTCATTCCCCATTCAACCTCCATGTTCCATGTACAACCAAGTTAATTAAACCCACTTGCAATAAATCTTTGATTGTTTCATTGTTTGGCTCAGAATTCCGTTGCTTCAAGTTCATGAAACGAAAAAAGAAACTGATTTGTATCAGGTCTTACTTGCAATTGCAACTACAACTCTACTTCATCAAATGAAATGTTTTATTGTGCTCTTTTAAATTATGTAACTTAAATTAATTTTAGAGGGAGGGGTAATATTAGGTGGTCCGCTTTCATGTTCTCTCCATGTTCTGTCTCTCTCTCTCCCGCCGTCGAGAGCACAACCTTAATAGCGGCTTCAATGATGATGAGAACATGATAGTGATGGCATCCTCGTGACCATGAGAGGATAGACTTGATGCGGCATCACCGGCGGCATGAAAACAAGGATCTATGGATTTAGATTTCACGGCAACTTCAATCGGAAGAGAATGAGCACGAGGGTTTGTTGGAGATCTGCGGATTTGGGGGAAATTGGATTGCTGGATTATTTGTTGGAAGAGATGATATTTAGTTACCAAAACACCCTTACTCTATTATTAGCATTTTACACCTCATTGATGATTCATGTTTTCTAGCTAATTAATAATTTCCAATTGGACCTGTCACATCAGCTGTCCCATGGACATGTCCCATTTTTGGGTCCTCCTAGCAACCTATGTCATTTAGAATAAAGTTTGAATTGGAATTAATTTTTGACAGCTCTGTAATTGCAAGAGGTAATTACCATATATAAGCATATGACCTACATGTTCTTACTACATGAAGTGTATTGATAAAAAAATATTTATATGTGGTATATTATATTTTAAATACTCATAAAATCTTAGAAATTATTGATTTCACCAATTTAGATGATCATCTGTTCACATATGCTTTTAAAAAAAATGATCAAGAGATTAAGTTAAAGCCGTGCTTTGCACGGGATTAAAGACTAGTTTTAAAAAAATGTAAAGAGGAAGGAAAAAATTATAAGAAAAAGTCAACTAACTAAATTCAATTAATTAGGTGAGCATCATTCTCAACAGGGTAAAAATAAGTGATACGAAGATTGTAGGAAGGTGTCCTTGGTCATTGGTCATCCATGGCCCCTCGGCGAGTCCTACCCAAAACACGCAATTCACAAGTCATCGTGACCGTCAGCGATATAAAAAATTACTGCAAATGCAAAAGGAACAAAAACAACTCTAACCGTTTTTTATTTTTAAATACATATTAAATTTTTTTTTTTTAAAACTCCATCTATGTGCACATTTGGCTACCGAGGGTCTACTTGCAGAATTCTTTAGCGTCATCTGATCTAGTATTTAGTTGACTTAATTACAATATCCTATAGTTTTTCCTACTTTGCACTTATATATCCTCACTTGTTTTCAACAACACTTATATACCCTAAAATTTGTTAAATTTGCATTTAAATACCTCAGTTATGAAAACGCAAGAATTTTCATACCTCAGTTATAAAAAAGCGAGAATTTCCCCTAAAAATTCTCACACGACGCTCACATGTCAATTTTAGTATTTTTAAATAGTATTTTGATATGTTTAACAGTAAATTTATCAAAAATTAAGTTTAAAATGTTCTAAATTTAACATGTGAGCGTGGCATAAGAATTTTCGAGAAAAAGTTCTTGCTTTTTTGCATAACTACGAATTTTTAAGTGCAGGTTTTAAAACTTTAGAGTATACGAGAGTTGTCCGGAATAATTGAGGGTATATCAGTGCAATTAAGCCTATTTCTTTGGATTGTATTATCTCTCTGTACACCTCCACTGTTAATAAACATACATTTATTCAAGGGCCAATTATAGAAACCCATCTTAACTTTGGGAGAGTTGTGCTAATCCTCCAAAACTCTTTCATTTCACTAAATTTCATATGGACTTTTCTCATTTAATCACCAAATTAATACCATCAATTCTAATATCTATTGTGGCAAGCATGTACCATGAAAAAGATGAAAATAATCTCTTAGTCTCAAAAAGTAACCCATTTTACCTTTTTAATAAAAGGGTATATTTTAGGACTGAATTTTCATCAATTTTTCTGGCATGTGCTTACCCAGTGACATGTTAGAGTTGATGGTGCTAATAGTACGAGGATAAAATGAGAAAATTTCAAGTAAGATTTAGTGGAATAAAAGAGTTCAAGGGATTATGTGCAATAACAGTTTAGGGGGTTTAATAGAATTAAAAAAGTTAAGGGAGGTTTAGTGCAACTCCCCCAAAATTCAGGGGGGTTTCTGTAATTTAACCCTTTATTCAAATTAACAAATGGATCTGCTCATTGTCTTCTCTGTACAAAATCAAAGAAGAAGGACAAGAGAAATTTCCATTTCGGAGTCACATGGGTTTCATGATACTTGGTAGTTGGAACAAAATTAATGATTTTTGTCATTATCAATTGCAATCGTGGAAGGTTTTTTATATACGATGTAAGATAAAAATATGATCATTTTATAGAGAAGGGAGGACCATATTGGTCATGAGTATCTGGTTAAAATTTATAAAACCCCTTAACTTTGGACAATTATCAGATAATACCTCATAATTCAAAGATCAGAAAAGCCGTCTTAAGTTGAGGGGTTATCAACAAACCCCAAAAAAGTGTGAACCACAATTCACTGGCAAAAACACCCTCCTGTATAATTTTACCGACCCAAGTGAAAATTGCAATTAACATCCTTAGCGGGGTTTTATGAAAAAAAAATTAACGTTGAAGGGGGGGTTTTCTGATAACCTATTAAATTAAAGGGGGTTTTCTAGTATTTTGAAAGTTGTCTGTACAATCTAATAATTGTTCAATGTTAATTGGGGTTTTCTGAAAATTAGCCTTAAATATAATTAGATTCAATGCTCAAACAAGAACATTTGCTTTGGGATTGTGTATGTTTCAAAATTATTGGCTGAATATCTATTAACCTTAGATACGCACTAAAGGACGTGGTCCCTGAAAGAAATAAAATAATTGCCACGCGATTCATGCTCCAATAATAATTTCATTTTGTCAACTCATTTGCAGGATCTCTGCAAGATTAGTGTTTGCAGTAGAAAATGAAGGAATCTTGTATCTTTGATAATGAAGGAATCTTATACCTTTACCCCCAACAACAGGGGACATACGCTTCTTTGAATAAGAGCACAAGGAGTTCGCCTGTGGGGACATTATTATTATTTTAAAACGATAGAGAAATACTATAAGTCCTCACATGGAATCCGTTTCTACAAGAATAAAGAGGGTTATCATATTTGGCAACAACAACTACTACAGAGCCTTTATGCTAAACGTTTGGTTGGCTATATATAAATCATTATTATATATCTTTCCTACAACTTTTTGTCCTACTGGGTTGGATGCACGTGCATTGCACGCGGTTAAATATCATTACTGTTTCTTTTTGGTTTACTAGTATGCAATACGCGCGTTGCACGTGATGCATGTTAAGAAAACATATGAAATCAAACATTCAAAAGCCAAGTAATATTACAGTCATGAATTTTATAGCTATTAATGAACCACATACTTCACATAAAGCAAATGCATGCTACATAGTAACAACAGCAACACTTTATTTGATCAAGAGTATTAATTATCAACATGGTATTCATTCTAGCATACCCCTTCACCTCTTTAAGGGCAATTACAAGTTTCAAACATTTTCAAACTATCAAAATTAATAAGCAGCAACAAGTATTCTTTTCTCTTGTCTTGGTAAGTAAGCAAGTGAATCTTATTAGCAAATAACAATATGAGCTACCAGTTTATGTGCAAAAGAATGCACTCAACAAACATGGAGCCTCCAACACCACAACTGGGCAAGATACCCACCTCTCAAACACTAAAAAATAAAAAATATATAAAAAAATTTAAAAAAATTTAAAAAAATAGCTTGAGTGGAATATAAATCACAAGCTACAACATATACATTACTAACATTCAGTCCTTTTAACAACTGTAGCTTCAATAGAGAGAGCAGCACACCTCTGCTTATTACTTTGCATATCTTCAAGCTTAGCAACTCTGGAGCATTAATTTTTGATATCAAATGTTAGATGCTGCAAATAATCCTCAAGCTTAAACTTCCTTCCTTGAAACACGAGAATTTCTAGCAACCCAAATGTAGTAAACACAAGCCGCCTAAAAATCTCCTGATGTTATTAACAAAAGAACTTCTCCACCATTTGCTCTCCATCCAACTTACAGAATCAACCCAATTTCTAGGAGCATGCATCTCTTAGATAAACTTCGCAATAACACTCCACAATTGGGAAGTGAAATCACAAATAAAACATAGATGTTCTTTATTCTCAAGATGCAAATTGCAGAAATGAGATAAATTGCAGAATCATTATCCAGAATGCCAAATTGCATCAGCTTCTCTCCTGCAGGTTGTAGGTAACTTATTCAAGCAACAACTTAACTATTACATCATGATGATACTAAAAACTTACCTTCACACTTTTAGTCTATTATGAACAAAAGTTAAAAGGAATTTGAAGTGGTGACAAAAATGAGAGGGAGCTATATGCAGTGAAAGAATTGATTGCTTATGAACAGTCAACCTTCTATTTTAACATTATCTCTACTTATGATTACAACCGGGAAATTTAATAAGAAAACATGGTATATTAGTATATGTATAAGGGAAGATAAAAGGTCACATTTAATCCACCCTATAACCAACAACTGTGTACAATTATATAATTAAATACATATTTCTTCATGAATCATTCTTCTTAATAAAATAAATATTGCAAATTATCAAACTTGGGATGGAAAATATTAAATACATAAATTTCTTCATGAATCATTCTTCTTAATAAAATAAATATTGCCAATTATCAAACATGGGATGGAAAACATAAATATTGAGAAAGGTAAAAAGAAGTCAAAAGTTTTGACACTCATATCCTCTTTTATAAGTAGTATAGATCAACACTTGTGTACAATTAAATAATTACATACAAATTTCTTCATGAATCTTTCTTCTTAATAAAATAAATATTGCAAATTATCAAACTTGGGATGGGAAATATAAATATTGAGAGGGGTAAAAAGGAAGTCAAAAGTTTTAACGCTCATATCCTCTTTTATAAGTAGTATAGATATAGATGGTGATTAATGAGGTTACATCTCTTAGGAATTGTCAGCCCATTTCAGGTTTAACTCCTACACGCATTGTAGCATTTGAGAGCATGACAACATAGATAGCCAGGGTTTTCCTTAAGCTGATGATGTGCAAACAATACATCAGTGGCGAGAAAAGAAAGGCAGTGTATATGAAATAATTGTGGCTTAAAAATATATTAAAGGATATAGAGAGATAAAGCACCCTGGAGTGGAATAGCACAAGGATCAAAAGGAGTAGAAATACAAAAATGAAATGTTGACTTAAATAAATTCAATAGTGATTCACTTTTTCTTCATATTCAGAGAACAAAGGTTATGAAAATGCTAAATTATTACCTTTTTCACTAAAATAGTAACCAATAACAGAAAGATTATCTAGCAATCAATATTCGAGCATAAGCATAAAACTTCGTTTCATCCAAAAATTCGGTTCAGCATTGCTGCTAAACAAATCCCAGCTTCAGCTAGCATCAAGCTCACCACAGCCACTCTACTTTCAAAATACTCATCTGCAATAAAAATTTGATTTAATTCACATATAAAAATAGAGAATTATACTATTAGTTAAGATTATTGTTCTGGGTTTCTATGCCCCATGTTTATGTTATGTAACTGTTTCTTTTTGGTGTTTTTACTCCTGCCTCTACTCCTGCCACTTATAAGGTGGTTTCTACATTAAAAAATGAAAGATGATTTTTATTGATTTGACCTATTTTAAAAGTGGTTTTCATGAAAAAAAAAAACCCATAACACTTAGTCCATGTTTTAACATAAAGTGTTTTCCCTTCAAAAGGAAACTGTCTACAAAGAGTACATTCATTGATTTTAGGAATTCAAATGGATGAAGTGAATACTTTAAAGCGTTGTAAACAGGGGGCATATTCATAAAGAACCATTAGAGAGAGAGAGAGAGAGAGGAAGAGGAAGAGGGAGAGGGAGAGTGAGAGAGAGTGTGTGGAGGTAAGGAGAGAAATTAGTGGAAATTAAGGGGAGACTCACTTGCTATTCTTTTTTCTATATCTCTCTCATTACCTAATGAGTGCCGATAGGCACCGTTTAAAAAATCGATCCCACTTTGATGAAAGCAAATAAACCAAGAACATTCTGGAACTTTTGAACAAAAAGTCTAAAATGCATAAGTCATACTTTTAGTTAACATTAATTCAACTATTAGCATGTGACCATGTAAGATGAATACATACCAAATCAAAGCGTCCAGGACGCTTAAATGCCTAAGGATGATTTGTAGCAACCAATACAATAATTCCCTACATATCAAAGAGGTCTTTAGAACAAAATTGGTCAAAGACAGTTCACAATTCACATTTTTCTTGCTTCCTGATTAAGAAAATAAATGAGACGAGGTTTACCGTTGCCTGTTCTAGGCCATCCATTTCCGCCAGCATGGTTGACGGTAGTCTCTCCCCAACATAAGTATTGCCACTTGAATACCCACCATGACCTTATTTACAGGAAATATCAATAATGTTCAATAAATGTACAAATATGTTCTAGTCAATTAAAGTACTATCACATTACCAAGAAACTTGATAGGAAAAAAATCCACCTTGAAAGCCAAATAATACACTTGAAAGCCAATAATAGTACATTTATACTCGATGGAAAAAATAGATCCCTGAACGTTTCTCCCCTTGGCGTTCATATAATAAACTTGAAACCAATAATAGTACATTTATACTCCACGAAAAAAATCTTTATTTCACCTGAAAAGTGAAGAAAGAAAATATTTTAGGGAAAAAATCAAAATCTAACTCCACTATAGGCACTACAAACCAACTGAATCATGACAAGATGACAGTTTTTTTTTTTCATGTAATCTTGTGTTATACTTGGTCTAGAGGCGCTATTTCTGCCCATGTGAGGCAACTTCAGCAGAGGTTCATCACTTGCTGCTATCAAGAAATGAATCAGCAAAAAGAGGAATAGGAAGGGAAAGAGCGAAAAAGAACTCACCTTTTCAATGCTCTCTGAGAGAGAAAAGTTAGAAGCATGCATCAAAAAATAGAGAATCTCAATCAAGTAAAAATGTTGGATTCACATTAAAATTTCAATCGTCCTACAAATCAAATTGTGAGTAATCGAAACTTAAAGGGTTTAAGAAAACTAAATTATTACAATCGAATCAAAACATATCTAAAGAACAACAAAAAATGTAAGATCAATTGAAATAGGAGATGGTCAATTACCCTATCACAGCTTTCAAACAAGGTTGATGTCAGTGCGCTTCTTCTCGAGAAATTTGACTGGCTACAATGGCTTCGAAGGGAAATTTCTTGCCTACTCATGGAGCACCATGGTGGCATGCTCTAGTTCAATTACAAAGCGACATGTGGCACTAAATTAAATTTCAAGTATGGGGCTTTAGCACTTAATGTCCACGTTTAATTTTATTAGCATGGTTGAAATTTAATTTAGTGTTAAAGCCCTATAGTTAGAATTTAATTTAGTGCCACGTGTTGTTTTGTAATGAATTGGAGCATGCCACCTTGGTGCTCCATGAGTAGGCAAGAAATTTCCGCTTCGAAGATAGTTTTATTATAGAAAGAGGAAGTGAGAGTTACGTTAATAATTTGAACAGAAGTTGTAAGGTTGGAAGTGATTTTTATTTGGAAGAGGAATTGAAGCGGTGGAATAAATAAAGAAAGAAGCAAAAGGAAAGACCGTTGCGGAAAAGGAATTTGAAGCGGTGACAAAAAATGAGAGGGGGAGCTCTGTGTAGTGAAAGAACTAATTGCTAGCTATTATGAACAGTCAACCTTCTATTTTAACATTAATCTCTAATTATGATTACAACCGGGCTATTTAATAAGAAAACATGGTATACTAGTATATTGTATATGAGAAGATAAATGGTCACATTTAATCCACTCTATAACCAACAATTGTGTACAATTAAATAATTAAATACATATTTCTTCATGAATCATTCTTCTTAATAAAATAAATATTGTAAATTATCAAACTTGGGATGGGAAATATAAATATTGAGAAGGGTAAAATAGGAAGTCAAAAGTTTTGATACTCATATCCTCTTTTATAAGTAGTATAAGTATAGACTAGTATAATACAAGTGCTTTGCACATGGACATATTTTTTATATTTAATATTATATTATCTAATAATTTATATATAAATATTTTATAAAGTTATTTTAGTACACTATTATTAAAAAATTAAGTTATGCTATTATTAGTACTTATACTATTATTAACATATATTTAATAGTTATTTAAATTTGCTTATTATTATGTTTAATATATTTTATTTAAGAGTATAATTATTAAGTAATAATGTAATCATTAGTTTAAGTAACACTATTGAAATAATTAAATCATATATATTATTAAATATTTATGCTATGTAGATATTTTATTACAACATTAATTAAATAAGGGCAATAATTCTTAATATTATATGACTTTATGTTATAAAGAATATTACCTTGTTCGATAATTAACATCATCTTAGTAATAAAAATTGGACGTTCTACATTAAAATTACTTTTATTTAGAAACAATACTTTATATAAAAATATTGGATCCTTGAAATTTATGAGACATTTACTTTTTGTTGATGTCAGTTATCAAACAGGAAATTGAGGGTGGATTTGTTTAAGGTATTAGGGCTCCTTAATTTTCTTCAAACGGCTGGTCTTTGAACAGAGAATTTAATCCTGAACATGAACAACACGTGAGAGGGTCGGAGTTGGGATCTCCGGTGGTTCCTCCAATGATCAAGTTAGTGTTCAGCTTAAGTCGAGAAGAAGAGAGAGTGTGTGGTGTATTTTAGCCAAAGGTTGCTTACCCTATGTAGTAGACATCAACTTTTCTTTATAGCAGATCCAATGGGTAGATGCGTAACTTCGGCCAAGTCCAAGCAGGCGACTCAGTCGGCAGCTACTTTACAGATGTCTGCTGCAAAGAGGGGTAAGTCACCTAGGCGTTTAATGTGATGGTGATGAGGTCTACATAGTATTGACGAGGTCTGATGAGTCATAAAGACTTTTGGGGCTGGAGAAATGATGACTCTGATCATGCATCCAATGCGATGGCAATCGATTGTCGACGGGGGGCCCGATGATAAACCGCCTCTCAACTCGTCTCTACGAGAGGATCGACAAATGACGCCTTTCGCTTCCGTCTTGCGAGCGGGTCGATAAATACCGTCTTTTTACTCGGCTTCGAAAGTTCTTGACCCGACCTTGTAGAACGATAAGGTGGGGTTGCTGCTAACGGCGAGATCCGAGTAGAGACGTCTTTCAACTCGGTCCTTATTAGGAAGGGTCGAGTGCTGAAGTCGCTCAACTCGTTCTGCATGGAGTGTGGCCGATCTGATGTTTAAGTAAGGTGGGACACGTGTTGGCTCATCGTCGAGGATTAACACTTAATCATTTATATGATATAACACTTTTCAACAAAAAAGTGCATGTCTCATAACTTTAAAGGATCCAATATTTTTATATAAAATAATTTTTTAAATAAAAGTATTTTTAATTTATAACGTCCAATTTTTATTCCTAAGACGATATTATAACATCAAACAAGGTAATATTTCTTACAATATTATAATATCCAATTTTCCTATTTATAGTATTATTAATAATTATAATTATGTACAATAATTTATTAAATAAATAATTTTACTATTTCATTACAATTAATAATTCTTTATAATAAATTATAATATTTTTATGAATTTTATTATCATTATAAATTATTAATATATTCTAGTGAATGACCAAATATTTTTGGGAAAATGAAGAGAAAAGTATATGTCTCATAAATTTCAAGGATCCAATATTTTTATATAAAGGAATTTTCCTAAATAAAAGTATCTTTAATTTATAACTTCCAAATTTTTATTACTAAGATGATATTAATTATTGAACAAGGTAATATTATTTACAACATAAAGAATGAATCCTATTTATACTATTATTAACAATTATAATTATGTATAATAATTTATTAAATAAATAATTTTACAACTTTATATAATTAATAATTCTTTATAGTAAATTATAAATATTTATGAATTTTATTATCATTATAAGTTATTAATATATTCTAGTGAATGACCAAATATTTTGAGAAAATGAAGATGTGCATAGTTAATGAGAGGTTATGGATTATTAGTTTTATAAATAATGGTATAATTGTGAGTTATAAAAATTAAGAGGGTAAAAAGGAAATCAAAAGTTTTGACATGAGTATTTTCTTTTATAAGTAGTATAGATATAGATTTTCTTACTATAACTTGGTTGTGAAATATTAATTTTATTTCAATGTTAAAGCGTAAAATAATTTATTGTCCATATACCTGTATAGTTAATCAAAAGTATTAAAATTATCATGAACAAAGTAAAATTTACATGGTTAAATCACATTAAGTATAATTTATAATAAATAGTGCATGAAGATCAAAATTCTTTTATGAAAATATAATTTGCACAAATTATTTGATTCACATCGCAATCCTCGTTGTCATCTTATAATTTGCTAAATATTTTCAAGATAATATATTCATGTTCTATCTATTTATGTTTACCAAGCTATGAAATGACTAATTAATATATTTCACGCTAGTTTGTATCCATTTCTTTGATAAAGTGACTTGTTGTTTTTGAAACATAAAATTGTTTTATAGTTAACTTTGACTATTTCATGTAAGTAGAGATATACTCATGGCTTTAAATTATTTGTTTCTTTTTAATGAGCTTCAAATTCCTCTTTATTTAAGTACCCTTCTCTATCCCATTCGATTACTCTTGCAATTTGAAACTTCTTTAGCTTAAGCGCCTCAGTTACACCTTCTATCGGACTCATCTCTATTTCTTCAGTAGCTATTGGCTAGTGATATTCTAATGGGATGTAGTTATTCTAATTCAAGTCTGTTAAAATAATTGCAAGTGGTGGAGATCCTAGATCTTTTGAAATGATATATATTGAACATCTCATAATCAAAACATCAAAAAAAACTTAAACAATACCTATTTCAGTAATTTAGCTCACATAATATTTTAAATTAACATACCTATTGAACATCTCAAAGGCTCACATTTGGTGAATTCCCCAAATATTTTAAAAGGATACATATTGGACATCTCATAATCAAAACATTAGTAAAACTTTAATGTGTGGCTAAAACTAATTTATATGTCTTTGTGAATGTGTCTACAAAGTATAATATTGAAAAGATAAAATGTTTAAAGCGGAAAGTATAAATTAGAATTTAGTTATAAATTAAGAGTCCTTATTTGAGTAATTTTAATCACATAATTATTTTAATTAACTATTGAACATTTCAAAAGCCTAAATATCAAAGTTTTACTTTCCAAAGTACCATTTTCCAACCATAAAAAACTACCCTTTACAGTGAGTTGGTTGCTTATAATAAAATATTGCATCTTTTCTATTTGATATAGTAAATATTAGGCAAACAATATATCTCATGCTTAGTACAAATAACTATGCAAATAAAGTACAATATTTTAAAGGCTAAATATCAAATTACTTCCCTTAACTTTGGACGATAATCGATAATCTCGCATAACTTTGAAAATGTCAAAAATCCCCTTAACTTTGGATGAATTTAGGAGGTATTACGATAAAATCTCAAACTTAAAGGAGGTTTTCAATAAAATTTGGAAGTTAAAGGGGTTTCGATAATCATTATACTCAATGGAGGTTTTCTGATATTATATCCCAAAATCTTCCATATAAAAGCAATCTATGAAACCATACTGGTATTTAAACTTAGGACAAAATTGGTTAGAGAAAAGAGATATAATTGCTTCAAAAAAGTTATCAGATTCTAGCTAATTTATATAAGTGTTATGCCTGTGCCCGCAAATGTAGGTCTAAATTTTGGCAGAAATTGAAAACAGAGAATTCGTGGAACTCTCTCTGCTTAAAGATACAGTAGCAGAGACGTAGATTTATATAAAAGTGATTACAACTGGTATCCCATGATCAAGGGATCATAATCTGATTATTACAACTAGTTAACAAATATTGTTACAACAATTTAACAAGTGATAGCTACCGCAAATCCAGGTGTGAGCTAAGCTTCTATCCATTCATATTCACGTGAATCAAAGCCCAACTGATGTACCTAGCAAAATCAAATATCCTGAGGAAATTTGCAACCAAGTCCCCAACAAATCAAATCCTGTGTAGTTAGTCAACCAGCGTCCTTGCCAGCTAATTCTTCAACCCCACAAAAACAAGTTGAGACCTCTTAGACCAAAATCTTGGAACGTAACCACTCGAATCGAACAGTCACGAGGCTCTTAGTAAATATAGCTGCTAGTTGATCAGAAGAGGGAACAAAACAAACACGTAAAAGTTAGCGAGCAACTCGCTCGCGTACAAAGTGAAAGTCAATTTCAATATGTTTAGTGCGAGTATGAAATACGGGGTTGGCTGTAAGATAGATAGCAGAGAGATTGTCACATCAAAGAGTGGTGGAGAACGTAAGGAGATGCCAAAATCATTCAATAATGATTGAACCCAAATTAGTTCGGAAGTAGCATTTGCCAAACCTTTGTATTCAGATTCCGTACTCGATCGAGCCACAGTGCGTTGTCTCTTAGCACTCCAAGATAGAAGATTTTTGCCAAGAAAAATTTCAAAACCGCTTACTGACTGTCGATCATCTGGATTTCCAGCCCAATCAGCGTCAGAGTATGCATTAAGAGAATTAGAAGAAGATGGAGTGAGAAGAAGGCCCATTGAAATAGTCGATTTCAAGTACCTAAGAATGTGCTTGACAGCAAGCCAACGAACTTGAGTTGGACGGTGCATAAACTGACAAACTTGATTGACAGCAAATGAGATATTCGGACGAGTCAATATTAAATATTGTAGAGCACCAACCACACTGCGATATTCTGAAGGGCTATCAAACAAATCACCATCATAAAGAGATAATTGAGAAACTGATGCTAACGATGTGGCTATAGGTTTAACTGCTGTCATCTTTGTACGAGATAATATATCTAAAATAAACTTAGATTGTGTAAGCAGTAATCCAGTGGAAGTGGGCTTGGCCTCAATGCCCAAGGAGCAGTGTAGCGGACCGAGATCCTTCATGGCAAACTCATTCTGGAGAGAACTAATCATGCTAGGTATCGGAGCAGAGGGAGAACCTGTAAGGATGATGTCGTCAACATAAACTAGAAGAAACACGACGTACGAGGTTGTCCGGTTGATAAACAAAGAGGAATCAGCTTGAGAGCCTACAAAACCAAGTCTATGTAGAAACTAACTAAGCCGAGTGAACCATGCCCGTGGAGCTTGTTTGAGGCCATATAGGGAATGGCGGAGGCGGCATACAAAGTTTGGACGACTAGGATTAGAAAATCCCGGTGGTTGCTTCATGAAAATAGTCTCATCAAGATGACTATGTAAGAAGGCATTCTTAACATCGAGTTGTCGAATAGACCAGCCAGAAAAGAGAGCAATAGATAAGACAGTACGAATAGTAATATGCTTAACAACAGGACTAAATGTTTCATCATAGTCAACACCTTCCTGTTGAGAGAAGTCTTTCGCAACTAAGCGGGCTTTATAACGCTCTACTGAGCCATCAGCACGACATTTCATCTTGAACACTCATTTGCATCTGCTAACATGTTGAGATGATGGTGAAGGGACAAGTTCCCAAGTACCATTAGAGATCAAAGCATTATATTCATCGGTCATTGCTGCGCGCCATCGCGGGTCACGATTAGCTCGAGAGAAACATGTGGGCTCAATTTGAGCAGTTTGAACAACAAATGCAATAGGGTACTTATTGTCAAATAGTCGTGGCTTTAGGGTCCCGTCTTTTGATCGAGTCACCATCGCATGAGTAGAGCCATGTTGTTGAGTTGTGGGGACCACTGGAGGAGGAAGAGAAATTGTCGACATAGCAGGATGTGAGGGTGCCGGATGTAGAAGTGTACAAGGTACTAGAGTAGTGTCTGGTGAAGATGGTTACAGGCAACACGTGCTTGATGGATCAGGTAGGTGGTAATGGAACTCCATCTGTAATAGTTGAATGCTCGAGTGGTTGCATGGAGGATGTCAATGGCTTGGTAGGAGGGACAAATGGCACATGTATTTGATCCTGCGTAGAGCTAAGAGAAGATAAGAAAGTATTACTATTGTTCAAAAATCGAGGGGACGGCTCAGGTGTAGGAGTAGGTGATGGAGTAGAAAGATGCCAAAATTGAGAAGAAGATGAATTATTTGAGGATCCTGAAAATTGAATTTCATCAAAAATGACATCTCGCGAAATAAAGATACAACCTGAAGGAGATGAAAACACCTATAGCCATGATAACCAGTAGGATAGCCAAGAAAAAGACATGGAAGAGAACGGTACTCTAATTTATTTTGTCGATAAGGTCGTAAACATGGAAAACATAAGCAACCAAAAACTCTAAAAAATAAATAATCTAGTTTTCTAGAAAAAAGAACCTCAAAAGGAGAACGATAATGCAGACTCTTCATGGGAAGATTGTTGATGAGAAAAACGGAAGACTCGAAGGCTGTGTCCCAAAATTTATCAGCGAGGCGAGAATGATCAAGTAAGGTTAAGCACATGTCAACGATGTGACAGTGTTTTCTTTCGGCTGCGTCATTTTGTTGATGGGCATGTGGACAAGATAGACGGTGACCAATCCCATTGGAAGAGAGTTCATGATTGAAAGCATGTGATAAAAATTCTTTAGCACCATCACTTTGTATGAATTTAATTTTTGTGCTTAAGATGTTTTTGACATGTAAACGAAACTTACGACATATAGAAAGTACCTCATATCGAGTATTTAGAGGGTAAAACCAAGAATAATGAATAAAATCACCCACAAACACAATATAATAACGAAAACCAAAGTGAGATAATACAGGTGAAGGACCCCATATATCAAGATGTACTAAATCCAAAGGCATCTTTGATTGAAAAAAAGACATAAAATAAGGTAGAGCGTGACTCTTGCCTAATTGACAAGAAGTACAAACTAAGTACTCATTATTATTGAAAGTGACATTCTTACTACAAACAATAGATGCCTGAGAAAGAGCCTTGGATACAATGGACATGGAAGCATGGCCTAGCCGTTGATGCCAAGTGGATAATGTTACTTGACAAGAAGCGCCAAATGCAGATGGAGATGGAACGAATTTATTTGTGAGGCAATAGAGACCATCTTTAACTTGACCACGGAGAAGAGTTTGATTGGTGTGGAGGTCCGTCACAAGAAAAAAAGATGAATGAGACTTAAAATAACACGAATTATCACGGGTAAATTTAGAGACAGACAAAAGATTTTTAGCAATATTAGGTACATGAAGGATATCAGATAGTATAAATAAATGAGAATGACTGTGAATAAGGGAGGATCCAGTAGGGAAATGGATAAACCTGAGCCATGCCCTACGTGAACCTGCTCGGGACCCGTATAGCTCGAATTGAGAGACATGTTGGAAAGATCCGACGTGACATGGTGTGAAGCACCGGAGTCCGGGTACCACTGATAGTTGTTAGGAGTCATCCCAATAGAAGCCACGTGAGCTTGAGGAGTCGGAGAATTATTTGACGGAGCCTGATTATACCTTTGAAAACACTTCATTGCACCATGGCCAAACTTGTTGCAAAGTTGGCATTTAATAGTATGCCCACGTCCCTGGTTACGTCGATAACCAGAGTAGCCAGAGGAAGGAAATGAGTCTGCACCATGTAGAGAAAGCAACTTATTTTGACCGCGGCCACAAGGAGGTGAGTCGAAGTTAGTGTGTGAATACGCAGATCGTGACTACGAGAAAGCTGCTGAGCAACATGCGCAACATTGGCAGTAGACAAGGGGCTATTAAGGGAGGATAGGCGTGTGGCTTGTAACTGTTGTAGTGATTCATGTTGTAGGAGTATGTCATGCAACTCAGCAAAAGTGGGTGCGATGCCGGTGGCGAGGAGAGTAGTGCGTAATCCATCAAAGTCAGAGTTAAGCCCGACAATAATTTGTTGACGAAGATCCGAAGGGGACACAGGATGATTAATTTCTGCGAGCTTGTCAGCAACTTGTTTGGCACAAGCAAGGTATGTCGCTATGGAAGAATCCCCTTGTGCGAAAGGCTGGAACGAAGTACAAAGGGCATTATAGCAAGCCCCACATTGAGTCGCAAATAAGGCTTCAAATTCAAGCCAAACATCCCGGGTATGAGATAAGCCCACAACGTGCACCATCATATCGTCGGAGATAAGAGTTAAATAACCAACCAAGAGCCATCTGATCATGAACAAGCCAGGAATCAAAAAAGGATTGGAGACAAGAACCGACTTACCATCAACAGTAGAAGTCATATGTTGTGGTGGAGCAGGAGAGGAGCTGTTGACATAACACCATAAACGATGTGCCGATAAAATAGGCTTCAGGCGAGTCTTCCATAGCAAATAGTTATCCGTCTCTAGGCGAAAGTTGAGCGGAGCAATCACCTTAGCACTGGGTGTAGTAGAAGAGAGGGAAGCAGAGGCCGAAGGAGTACTCAATGAGACAGACACCAAAGACATAGATGATGCCATGAACGTGTCTTGAGGAGAGAACACAAACCAGATTAATGGATCAAAAAGAGAAAAAGACTGTGTCTTAGAATGGCTCTGATTCCATGAAAATAGAGAATTTGAGGAACTCTCTCTGCTTAAAGAGACAGTAGCAGAGACGTAGATTTATATAGAAGTGATTACAACTGGTATCCCATGATCAAGGGATCATAATTTGATTGTTACAACTAGTTAACAAATATTGTTACAACAATTTAACAAAGTGATAGCTACCGCAAATCCAGGTGTGAGCTAAGCTTCTATCCATTCATATTCACGTGAATCAAAGCCCAACTGATGTAGCTAGCAAAATCAAATATCCTGTGGAACTTTACAACCAAGTCCCCAACAAATCAAATCATGCGTAGTTAGTCAACCAGCGTCCTTGCCAGCTAATTCTTCAACATAAACCATGATAAATTTTACGTTTTTTTTCACTTAACCAGTAATAACTTTTGACAAAAACGCTAAATAACAGATGTTTATAACTTTTTCACGGTGCTAGTTGCCATATCTTACTTTTTATATGATTTTTTAATTTTCAGATTTTTCATGTGTTTGTTTGAATTTTTTATTTTTTAGGGGTTGTTTTGTATTTTCGAAATTAAAAGGAGGTTGTTTGGACTTTTGAAATTTTAAGAGGTTGTGTGTAATTTTTGAGTTTTTGTGGATCATCTATAATTTTAAAATTTTAGGAGTACTTTTACAATTTTAGATTTTTCAGGGGTTTTTACAAGTTCATTTTAGGGGTTATATTTAATTTTTTATTTTTAAGTGTTTGTTTGCAATATGCATATTTATCAGTGGATTTTGTAATTTTAGGAATTTAAAGGAGGTTGTTTGTAGTTTTCGAATTTTTCTATATGTTATTTGTACTTTTGGTTATTTAGGTGGCTATTTGGAACTTTTGAACTTCATAATATCTCTAATTGATATTGAAATCAGATGAAAGATATCTTATAAAATCCTAAATTTATAACAACTATTTCTTTAATTGTGATGGAAAAAATTCCTTGCTCTATCAAAAAAAAAAGATTTTTCCTTAACCACTTTTTGAACTATTTTCATTTCAAATTTTGGTTAAAGATTTTATCTTTAAATTATTTGAATATATATTATTAATTAGGATAAGATTAGAATGTAATATCCAAAAGGGTTAAGGGTAATATTGTCTAAAGAAATTTTTTCTCAAACTCACATTTTTATAAGGAGTATGATTAACAATAACATTATCATAGTTCCTAACTGGTGCACCAATATGTCCCCGTTGTACATGACCAAACCATCTAAGTTTATTCTCTCTCATTTTATCCTCAATAGGAGCAACCACTAATTTACTAATGTAAAATTCTCATTTCTATTGCACTCATTTTTTGCACATGTTGTTTATTAATTGCCCAGCGTTCTGATCTATAAAGCATTGTTGGTCTTATAACCATCCTATTGAATTTTCTATTTAGCCTCATAGATATTCTACAATCAACATGACTCTTGAAACGCTCCACCATTTTAACTATCCTTGATTTGATTCAATAGAAAAACTCATCCTTAATCTCACGATAATGGTTAATGTTTCGTCTTGATTTTATCTAACGATTTTTTTATTATTAAAGTATTGGCTACTAAGTAAAGGTCCTTTATCTAGGCTTTTAGTTGTCATCTTTACATATCATCCCAAAATAGAGCAACAATAATAACACATCCCAAGAACCTAACAAACTGTTCCATTAGTCAGAAAACGATATGTTTGTCACTTTAAAGTACTTAGACTTCTCGATAAACAAATCCAGTGTCAGCCATCACGCAATTCCTCGTGACATACAACAAATATTTTATCACCTAATTGATGCGCCCACAAAATTATCAGATCACTGATAGCCAAATCCTCTATGTATCACATTACTAGCTGCAGCAAATTACAGTAAGGAAAATGTGTCCCAAAATATAACCTATGGATAAAGCAACATCAACAAAAGCTCAAAATGGATTCCAACCAATGTCACCGTTATAACTGCAAATACAAAAAAAAAAAAAAATACTCAAGAGTAATAACAAGAGTAGAATACGTACAAATTTGACGGTAGGGTTAAAAGAATGGTATTATCTATAATCTCTCATGAGGCATCATGGGTTAGCAACCCACAGCCAAGCTCTCTTTCGGTCCAGAGGTAACACGAAGAATTGCTTGAGCACTCAAAGGAGAGAGCTTAGCATGACAAAAGTCCTCCCATGACTCAGATTTGATGTCTGAGTCTTCTTCGGCTGCTGTTGATGAAGCTTGAGATTCCTGGTAAATTGTTTGCAATTCCAGTGCAAGAGTTCGAGCAGCCTCTCTAGACTCAGGAAGCTGGTCGCTAAGCTGAGATGCAGTGATTTGGATTAGCTTATCAATCCCATATTCTTTAATTCCTTCGATACCCTGAGAATGATACAGTTGTCAGGAACTAGTATTCCATAAACTCATGCAAAATGTTAAGTTAAACAAACATGGGCTCGAGGATTGCTTATGTAGGAACTTTTTGGATAATCAAGTGACAAGCAGTGAGATTAGCAACACGAACAAGCATAAAAACCAGTGCACAAAATAGACCGATGTAGATAATTATCTAAAAGCATATGACAATTGAGGAATTTCTACGCATCATATTTATAAATATCAGACTAGATATTTCACCCCGGAGCTATGTCTCAGAACCTAGTGTGCATACAGACCTAGATAACATTGTCTTGTTCTAATTGACCAAGAGGTGAAAATTCAATAAGGAAGATGAAAAGCTAAACCAAGTTGACCTTCAAATCCACCGACAAAAAGAACTCCATATGACCAGTAAACTTATGATTTATTTCCCGTAAAAGGAGTCACCTCTGCGAACTATACTATTTTAGGGCAGACCTATAGGTACAAGGACAAGAGCATTCAGTGAGTAAATAACCGAAAACACAAAGCCTACCACATAAACCGTGACATAAGAAACTAATCATTATAATAAAGATTTATGTGCCATGTTGCAGAAGAAAAGGGTACTAAAAGTTTATACAATGCCGCAAAATGTTTAGTTCTAGATACATGCCAAATGTGACGCATCGTTGCAGTTGTGTAAGAAACTGTGTATGAACCCATGGGTGGTTTGGATCATGGTAGATTGCTAGTCTTCATGGAGTTTCACTAACTGCAAAGAAATCTATACAAGAAGCAAAGAGAAGAAGGGATCTCTCCACCAAAATCACAAACGGCTTAACTTGGTTTATGCACTTGCACTCTTCTTTCATTTGATGTTGTAATTTAATTTCTTACATGCAATTTATTTCCTTACACCAATATTTGGGGCTCAGCAGTTTCTCCTTTAGCAGCTTGATTGGAAGATTCTTTTCCACGCATCAGCTTGTTTTTGAGAATTAGAGTTTCTAATCAGCGAGTCTATTAGTGAGACCCAAGTTAACAGAGTTGAAGTCCCCTCCTTGTTCACATGAATTTATCTGGAAGCACTCATTTTCACCTTTATTCGCTTAACATCATCTCAAATAAGTTTGGGTATCTGCACCCAATTGTCATTGTTATTACCCTCAACATCAGGTTCGTGTATCTGCAGAAGAACCAAGACAGCTATGCAAAAAAATGCAGCACCAGCTAGCCGTGATACAGAATCCCGGAATGCTGAAGCTTTATGGTTTCCTTCCAACTCTCAGGTCAACCTTGTGACTTTTTTCAAAGGTTCCATTAATGTGTCTACCAAAGTTATGTAGAGGGAGATAAAGCTGAAACACCACTCTGTATTCAGAAATTCCAGCCAGCATCCATATCTAATTTCTTTAATGAAACAACCCTAATGATAAAATTGCAAAAACAAGAAAAAAGGCTTTATCCAAGATTGTCAAGCAGAATCATGTTCACACATTTTGGACATGTCTAACAGAGGTAAAATAAGTATGAAGGGATAAGCACAGCGATAAAGCAACAAGTATTATTAATAGACCTAGATGTACATGGTTTAAGGCAATAGGAAAAAGAAGAGATATCCTAGTTGTATTTGTTAAAAGATGGCCCTTAGTAGAGCTTGATGGAACTTATTGATTCATGTAGCTGCCCGAAGTACTTAGGATGAAGGCTTTTACTGTTGCTGGTGGTGTTGTTTTGTAACGGCTGCCTCTGCTGAGTTAATAAATTATCCCACAATATTTTTCATAATAAATAAGGGACATAAAAATGATAAAGAAAATGACCTCGTACGTCCTTGTATTCTAGCAAAGTGAGTGCACTGTATGCAAGCATCCAGTGTGGTTACACACAAGCATCCAGTGTGGTTACACACAACTGAGTCAGCAACCATAATCCCTAAGACTCACATGAGGTAAGGCTACCAAGGACATGACCAGGTCAATATTCTGGAGTTTATTGTTGCCTAAAATGATCAAATAATCGATAGGGATAAAGTGTGCATATGTATTTAAATACATTCCTTTCTGTCCGCGGTAATTACATTCAAGTTTGGTGAGCAGAAAGAAATGTGGAGTTCCCCAAGGTCAGTCATGAAACTACACTCCACTTAAGCTGGGGCTATTTGTCCCTAAAATGACCCATGTAAAAGACAGTGAGCCATGTAAATTCCATACTTCGCTATAGATATCAATAGATAAATTAAACTACCATGAAGTAAAGGAAGCTGTTTATGAGAGACCGTTGCATATTGCTTCATAACCAAGGTGAAAATTGAAGACATCAAGAAGCAGTTCCCTACCACTAAATACATGTTTCTGAAAAAAAAAATTATAGACTAATGAGCCAGGGGCTAAGATATTAACTGTCGAAGGAGACAGGTAATTGAATATTCAAATTCCTAATGTAACTTGTCACTGAAGCATATTGTCGAAAGCTAAGCAACGACAACTTTTTGTGCCTCATGAATGCATTTATTTATAGGAAATGAACAGGAAACTAAAGTGCAAAGTTTAAAACAGGTTTAGTATAGCATAAGTTCCTTTTTTATAAAGCAAGTAATACAGAATTAGCTGCTTCACAGTCTGCAACCTCACCTTATAATGATATAAAATAAATTGACTCTAAGAAAAGGTATTTTAGAAAAGGGGACTTCATATTCATTGAGGACGCCTACAAAATTTACCTCTAAATTCTAAAATCAAATGCGACAAGTACAAACGCAGAAAGTTTAGAAAAACCTCCTACTATTTTGATTTGAGAAGTCTGTTAACCAATCTCATGGTAAGTAGCCCAAAGACCTTAAAAAACAGTTCCTCTGCAACCACAAAAAAAAAAGCTGATTTCAAGCAATAACTAGGAACACTAGACAGATGTGTGGTTACAACCTAATGATTTTACATAAACAGCAAAAAAAAAATTCAAACATAAATGACAAATTTTTTATTTACCACAAATTCATCTTTCCTTCCCTAACCAGGGGAGCTATTCAATTGGTGAAAGGTGCGTTAAAGAATAAAAAAATCTGGGGCTTAACAAATTTTGGATAGAAAGCAGAACTTAAATAGAAAATCAACTGGGGATTAAAGAATTGAACATCAGTGGAATAGAATTAAATTATTGACAGATGATGACTGAAAAAAGTGTCCTTGTGTACAAAAGCAAAAAATTAGACAGTTAAATGAAAAAGAAAATAAGTCAAATTCTAAAGATGTAGGTACACATATTAGCAGAACATTATAGTGGTGAATTAGAACTACCAAGTTGGTTTCTAACTACACATAATAAGAAAAATATCAGACACAGTTAAATAATAATCCACAACAAATTTCAAATTTAAGGAAATTAAACTTACAAGTTGTGGTACAGTTCGGCTGAAACACATAGATGTCTTTGCCCTGATTCTAGGATTCTTGTTCTTAAGATAAGGCAGCAGCTTTGGCAATAACAGGGAAGGAGAAACCCAAGTTGTCATTGTAATCAAAGCAGTCACAGCAGCTTCACATACAAAGCGCTTATCTTGTGAAGCTTTGAGAAGCAATTGTACAAGCTGAAAACAGGATTCATGAAAAAGTTACTGACAAACTGTATACAACATAAGAAAGAATAATATATGCAAGGTTGAAGTAGAGTAAGGGACCAGAATTACTATCATACCATCAGATCAAGTGAATCAACTATTGAATCTCCGTAAACCTTAAAGATGTCAGCAGTTGTCATAATTGCAGTTTTGCAAACTGCACTTCTTGGACTTTTCAAGGATTTCACAAGCAGTGGAATCACGTCTCCTCTGTTATGCAACCGATAGAAAAAGAAAGAAATGGCATAAGGAGATGAGAAGCAAATTAAAACCATGTAATTTTTTCAAAGTAAATGTCTAGTAAAATTGCACATAAAGAAAACAAGACTTACAATATATCCAGCAGTTTCTCCTTGTGATACAATGATATTTGCCGTACATTGTTGAGTGCTTCACATACCAAAACCCAATTTTTGGAGTCTAACCTTGCTAGAAGCGTCTTCATGATACAAAAACAACTATTTTTCTCATTAATACGAAAAATGCAACAAGCAACTTGAAACATTTATTAAACAAAAGACATTAATATATAAGAAGCCAGTAAATATATAAAATAAAAGGCCTTACACTGAGACTTGTATCCACAGAAGGAAGATCCGGCAGATTCTCAGATTCTATATACTCAATTTCTAAATTTCCAACCTCCACGCCGTTACCCACTGACTCAGCTTCTTGCACTGGAGCAGATGACAGGGACACAGAAACTTTGCTCTGCCTCCTTTCTATGTTGTTCTCAATGTTAGGCTTTGTAAAACCTCCTTTACTAGAACCATCACTTTTCTTCTCCAGTCCTGAAATCGGCAGTACATTGAGATCTCTAAGAGCTGTTCCTGACATCTTTATAATCTGGAGGAAACAAATTAGAGAAGAACTCAGAATAATCTTGAAACAAGAGCAGTGACAAAAGGTTTTCCCACCAGAAAGAATAAGTACAAAAAACATAAGCTAGGGCTGCTTTATTTCGAATTATCTCAAATTTGGAGCACATTTTTTTGTTTTTTCCACTGCTTAAAGTGCTGCACAACTTGCTGGCTCTTGTCGATTATGTTAGCTGTTAAGTACATAATAAATTCATAAAGCAAATGTGGACATTACTTCAGCATACTGTTCGGAACAAATAAAAGAAGAATTGAAACTGCAGCTTATTTGTAAGATATTGGCAAAAGCTTTTAACAGCACATAGCACAGAGTTATCCAAATGGAAAATCCATGGCACATTGGCAATAATCAGAACATGATATTCAGAACTGATAACATTAATGAATTTTTAATGAATGTCTAGAGTTCAAGAACTTATTGATCAAATTTCCAAAAGGTTACGTTGCATTTTCAAGTCTCCCAACTTTATTGAGTTGTAGACAGCTGCCCTGCAGCATTTAGAGCCTTTAGAGATAGTACAAACAATCTGAATCAGTTTTTAAGGTAAGCCGTGAAATTGTCTATCTGACTTCTGCAGGGATGTCTCAATGGAGGTAGTGTTTTAGAGATGAAGATCTGATCTGTTGATTTAGGATGTCACGGTTGCAGCCTATTGGTCACAATGGAAAATCTCAATTCGATGTCGATGTATTTTGCAAGTATGAAGTCAGCAAGACATCCACGAAACTAACCATATTCTAATGCATGAATACATAGTACTATAGATGAATCAGAAACCCATGTAGAATCATGCTATGTTATTGACATATTAATAAAGTTTCATGTCACTGAAGTCAATAATCGGTATCCATGTCCACCCCAAAAATAAAATTGCTTGGACTAGCAAATTTTAAAACCGTTAGCAGAGGTTTAGCAGAGGTTGGACACTCAATCATAAACCTATCGCAGTTGATAGTGTATAGACACAGTACAGTACAATTTACTGATCCTCCCATTAAGGGAGAATTTTCCTGCTGGTGCATAGATCTCAAGGGGTATCTCATAAAAAATTCGCAAGGATGTAATTTGTTGATGAAGTCAGCATGGGGAATTGGCATTTTGGACACAACAAACAATTTTGATTTAGTATCACCATTGGAGGTTGAAGTCATGTAGTCTAAAATTTTAACTGATTCCTCAATCCCCTGAGATGGAAATTGAGAAATAAACTATAATCTAAACGGACAGCATTTTGCATGCCCTATTTAGATTTAGAGGTAGGTCAAATTGATGATAATAAATGGAACCCACTACAGCCATGCAAGAGCGATGTCCAACCATTGCCAGCTTTAATATTGAAGAATCATTTCCTAAATACATAAAATGATCAATATATTGTTAACCAGATGCCTTGCATGAAAAAGCTTATACTTGAGATGTCAAGCTTGTAATAATCAGGGAAGCAAAAACTGTGTAGCCTACTACAGACTTTAAGGGTATAAGGGTCACTGAAATGCTAGAAAAAAGGTTATAACTTATAAATGAAGCATTACAGTACAGGTCCTAGATATAGTTTCTGTAATTGTCTTTGCGGTGGTTTTATATGAATAAAGAGAGATCATATGAACATACACAGACATGTAAGAACAACATCAACCAGCGCAAAGCCTTTATCCCAAACTTTCTGGGGGTCAGCTACACAATTCTTCCATTCAGTTATGTTACCACTATCATCTTATCCTCCTTAATTGCTTCCGACCAAGTTCTTTGACCCCTATCTATATTCCTACATGCTCCATTAATTTTCATTTTGTCACTTCTCCTAATCGGTACACTTAGTGACATCCTTAGTGTGTGAATAAACCATCTCGATCAATTATATTTTTTTTTATCCACAATAGGAGCAACAATTTTTAATAATAGACATATTCTTGCACACAAAAAAAAAATCTAGACAACTATTTCTAGCGGTATAAAACATACAACTGGTTAATGTCGACCTAGTGTATATCATTTATGGCTTTGCAAAGGACTAATCCTTGACTCTTCGACTTTCATCAGAGTAACATCTGAATTTTTCATCATTTTACAAGTCATTATTTTCCCAGTATTTTCAACTAAACAATAGTCAGGAACGTACATATATAACCCAAACACTTAATGTAAGCAAAATTTTAGAAGCAATAATTGGTAGGAATGGTCTGTTTATAACAAGCAGCCGGACAACAGTTAAGTTTTTAATAAACATTTCAACTTTGAAAAATTCAAACTTGAAACATTGCTTTCACTATTTTGCCTTCCCCAATCAATTAGGGTTGCTTGAATCTAAGGAAACATACTTCAAAGATCTACAAGTATCTAAATTAAACAGCCCTAACCCAAAACTACTGTCATTCAGTGGAGAACAGTTCTCCCCTAATTGAACATCACTCCAAGATACTTTCATCTCTACTCCTGAATTGGTGAATCAAAGCACCTCAACATACTCAATCCAACTTTTTTCCCAAAAAATTTAACATCGCTGCTCAATTTCACCTAATCAGTTATCTCAGGGGGGAATTTTCCCCAACGAAACCTACATTTCTAGGGCTAGATCACAGCAAGCCAAGAGATCTAACACAGATTCACCTCGTCATCAAATACAAGCAATCGAAGCAAACAATGAACAGATCCAGTCACATACAACAGCAAAATTCAAGAAACCGAGATCAAATCAGTACTCGACCAAAACCCTAACTAACTGCGAGGAGAGAGAGCTTACCCGCAACAAGAAATGGCGAAGACTGAAATTCTAGAGAGAGAGAGAGGAGTCGCTGTTGGTTTGGTTCGCCTCTGTAGAAATGTCGGAAGTTATTTAAAGTAATTATTAATTCGCCGGACGAGGTAGAGAGAGAAATATATTTTTCCAAATCCGTCAAAATTTGATCATTCCTACGCTCACGTCAACAGGGACCTTGGTCTTGGACCAGAGAGATGTTTCTGCTTTGTGGGGCCCACGGATTTCAATACGGGTGCTGCTGATGGGTTTCGCCGGCAAGGGGTGATTGGAGGCGAGATTGGTGCATGTGACCCCACCGCTGGCAAGTAAGTACAGAAAGAATATTGATTGGTGAAAAGGAAAATCAGTGGCTAATGATTTAATTTGATTATGGTTTTATTTTTAATTAATTGCTTGATTTTTTGTCAGTACGGGGATAAAGGTGGAGAAATTAAGGGGATTTGAATTTTGAAATGAGATGACTATACAAATCTTATATATAGTATAAATATTTTTTCCAGATTTAATTAGGAAATAATAAAAGTTTAGAAAGATTAGTATGTGTGATAGAAGATTAGAGGTTTTACTTGAAAAAGGGACATGTTTTGTTAATAGATAAATATTGCATTATAATTAACGAAAATTTTTGATTTGATGAAATTACAAAATAAAAATAAAAATAAAAATAAATCCTGCCCTAAATACAGCCCTTGAAATTTGTTAGCACGCTCTTGAATAGTTATTGTAATTCAAGTGTCCTTATCTGTATGCCTATGGGATGACTTTTATTGGTTTTAAAGCCTGTATCTCTTGTAATTTTTCACTTGTCATGAATTATTATTTTTATGAACAATATCTCATGATGTGTTCAAATCCAAATAAAATCGTAGGTTAACAAAATATACAAAATAACTAAAAAAGAAAAACATGGCTTCACATCGTCAAGTATCTCGGCGAAAAACAGGAAGCGGAGGAAAAAATTGAAGATTCCATGAAAGGTGAAAACATCGTGTAAGTTTTTTAACTTTTCAAGATCGTTTATTTCCCCTCTTTTTTGTATGCTTTTCCCTTTTTAGTGGCATCTTAATCAATATTTGTAACTTCTTTTTTTCTCATGTAAAGAAAATAATTAACAAGTTTTTTATTGACATGCGTTGTTTCACTTTCATGTTTTCGGCATCAAAATGTCGCATGCCATGGACCTGTATCACAAAAAGTATCCGGAAAGTGAAAAAGGAGATAGTACGTTTCTTCAATAAATTTTTATTTTTTTCAAAAACACTCGTAAACTTTCTTAATAGCCACACTATAGATTGCAATGCCAATTGAAAGATGATCATGTGAATTTAGAGAAAATTATCTTTTTTTTCTTCACTTTTCCACGGAGAGTTTGAAAGTTTTAGAAGGTCTTAGGGAACTTGTAACTTTCGCACTCGCTTAGATATCAGAAAGAATGTTAAATGCACAAATCATTTAGGCTACAAAAGAAAGATATGTGAAAGAAGAGGATAATGCTTCTAAAGCAAGAAAATAGTTGTTCGAATCTTGAAGTGACAATGCTTGTATTTGATTAAAAAGATGTTATTTCACTCTCTATTTGGATGAGAGTGAATGGAGAAGAGGGGAAGGGAGATCTTTTTAATATAAGCCCACTTCCGTTTGGGAGATTCTTTTTTTATAGACGAATGGAGAGAGAGACATATAGTGGTGAAAAATTCACCTCCACCAACCCCTACCAATATGATTTGATTCTCCCGTTGATTAGGATGAAATAGAGATAAAACATAACTCATCATAATAAGAATCCAAAGGCCAATATTAATTTAGCACATGATGTTATGTTTCTCTTCCTTTCTTTCCTTTTCCTCCTATATATGTTCCCTCCTCTTCTCCTCCATTAGTGAAGTCTCAAACAAAATGTTAGAAAAGAGGGCAAGGGGAGTGATCGTAATATTGCACATAAATACAAGTAATGAGACAATTTAAATACAGATTATCATATGTTTTTAAAGTGAATTTTAAAGTGATTTCATATAATATATTAAGATGCATGTTTCATACATGCAAAGATAAATATACAAATACACCTATGATTTTTTTCATTCTGAAAGAATCGAGCTTCTTGTTTTAGCATGTAGTTAAAATATGTTGGTAGAGGATTCTAAAAGGAATTTAATTTTATATAAATGAATTTTGTTTTTTTCCTAAAGTGGCTTAAAGAAATAACAAAGGGAATGAGAAAGTTTATATATTGAGTAAGAAAAATAACAAATTAATATTATTTACATTTTTATTGGTTAAAAACAAGACTAATACCGTTTTGATATAAGTTTATTAATTGCATTTAGAATGAAATTTATGCGGATAAATGTTTAATTTTATATCAAGTAAAGTATATTACTTACAAAAAATTGATTTCATAATAAACACAGGAGGTAAAAAAGTTTTAATAATTTTCGATGTCTAGGTGACTGTGCATTGTATATTGGTCAAAAAAATTTAAAACTTTCTCTTAAACATGTTTGTATTTGTGCGTGTGCATTGAGAAGAAGATTCAAATGACAAGATAAAAGTATACAAATCCATTTGTAGATATATTCCAGATTTTAATAACTCACAATTTTTACCTTTCATCCAGACTGGAGACAACTCACATAGTAACTCTGGTTGAACTACATACCTCGAGAATACCGAAAGCCTATCAACAACGCATAACACACTTGGAAACACGTCATCACTTTCCTTATTGGGTCCATTTGGCAGAAAATTATAGATTCATTCTTCCAAGCGGCGCACTGACGTGAATTAATTCTTATACCAGTCCCAGTATAAAAAGCCTAAAAACCTAACCCTAAGAATATGTTTCTCTGCGCTGGCCTCTTCCTGTGTCGCCGTCATATCACCTTCTTCTCAATTTCTCACTCTTAAAAATTATCCCTGATTAATTTTAATAACAGATCATCCAAAAAGCTTTTTTGGGTGAGGAGGAAACTAGATCAGACAGGTTAGTCTCAATTGTCATTACAAATTACAAATATATTTTACTTGCCTGCATACATTTGTAAAGTTTTGGTCACTTTTTTATTTGAATTTTCTTTTTAATTTAGCTGCATGTGGTTCTTCTAGATTGGTCATTGAGTTTTGTACAAATATCTAATATTCTTTTAGAATTTTAAAGGACTAATTTATGAATGCGGCCTCATCAAGAATTAACTTTGATTTTGATTACCACAATTTGTTTACTTTTTCTTTATTCTAAGACAACAAGGTCATAATCCATACATTATCTATTTTTATAATTAAGTTAGGCTAATATACATTTTAAAAAGATGAATTTTGATGATTTAGGGTTTAAGCAGTGTCCAAAAACATTAGAATATTTGGGAAAAGCACTGATAGGATTAAAAGATGATGATTGAGTTGGGATGATCTAATTACGTATTTATAACTTCTATTCTCAGAGTAATTTTTTTAATGTTTATTGTCTGATTTAAAAATTCTAAATTAAGGCTCAATCACATCTTTTTTACATGGAAAGTAAGAAAACACATTGAACTATGGAGAAATTTTTAGAGATTAAATGCAATTAAAAACAATTGTAGAAATTATTCTACAAATTACGAGAAATTCTTAGATGCTCCATGAGCATCAAATAACATACATCATAGGGAGAAAATATGTTAGCACAAAAAAATTTATTTAATTCTATTACATTCTCATTTTCAAGCTGTGTGTGTCACATATCCATCTCCTCATCTCCTCTTAGTGTTTGGTTCCTTTCCGTCATTTTCCCCCAAAATCGGGGTTTTCGCTCCGGAAAATTTTCCTGAAAAAAAACCTATATTTCACCCTCACTTTCCCTCACTTTTCGGAAAAATTTTGCAAACAAACTCATGAATGTGAAGAAAAATATAAAAAATACCCCCACTTTCCCTCATTTTCCGTGTTTTTTAGACGAAACAAACAGCCCCTAGCACGTAAGAAAATTTCCCAAATTAAACCATTTTTCCCTTGACATTTTTGGCTTCCCCCCTCTGTCTGCCGCCGCATACGCTATCCCGTCACTGGGCCCACATTAAAACCACACGCGTCAGCAACCTATTCGTTGGCGAACCTTTGTACTCTGCGTCACCTTAACACTGGATCCGGTCCACCTCTCCTTATTCTTACATTCACCTGTAACCCGCGCGCTACCAAATATCAAATCCAGATCCGCTCCTAAATCCTAAACACCAAACAGCACCCCGTCTCCTTTTTAACGGGCCGCAATCCGAAACCCGGCAACGTCGATTCGCCTCGTCTCTCTCCTTCCTTCGTTCTCTCCCCTCTCCCTTCTGCATTCGCTCAAAATCCCGTAACCCCAAAACCCTAGCCCTCTCAAAATGCCACCGCTTCCCAAACCCTAACCCTAGCTCTGCGATGCACGGCGATCCCAGCCCAATCGACAAGGCCGCTTTCTCCATCGACCTCAACGAGGCCCCGCCCTCTCCTCTCTCCGAAAACCCTAGCGATCCGACCGCCGAGCCTTATTCCTTCGTATCGAAGTTTCATGGCGACCTCACGCCGGAGGAGGCGCCGCCGGCGGCGTTCCCGGGCGAGGCGGGGGTCGGTGGGGCCCTCACGTGCGGGATTTGTGGGAAGTTGGAGGTTTGGGGTGGGACCGTGGTTTGTGATGGGTGCGAGAGTGGGTTTCATCTTGGGTGCCTGAGACCGCGGCAGAGGGAGCAGGCCTTGAGCGGGGATTGGGTTTGTGGGGAGTGCGCGCTCAGTGGGCCCATGCAGAAGCGGTGGGTTCTCGGGTCTGAGAAGCTGTTGGATATCAATGAGCCTCCGCCGGGGTATGATGATTGCGCTATTGACAGGCAATGTTCACCTGAACTTGATATTTTTTATTGTTGTTGTTTCGAAAAATGCGCGTTGCTCCAAAGCTTACATTTTGTTTGTTTGTTTGTTAGTGGTGTTTTATCGGAGTGAGATGTTTGTGGGTACTATGATTGGAGTGGTATATTTCGAAATGTGCATGCATTGATTCAATACTTCGGAATTGGGATTTTGTTTTGAGAGTTTAGGTGAATCGATTAAGGATGTATTGAACTAGAGTGTTGGTTACGGAGCATAATTCTGATGAGAAGGCTTCTTTGGGCAGGTAACTATGTCCACAAAAAATTCGAAGGCTGGTTAGCGAATAGATACAACTAGTGAGAAATTTTTATTAGGGAACTACATTTAGCAGATAGATGCCCCCTACACACAAAACCAAGAAAATAAATTTTATTTATTTATTTTTGCTCGTGGGGTTTTATGGGAGTGAGATGGTTATGGGTTTTATGCGAGTGGTTTACTTTGAAGTGTGACTTTGAAGTGTGCATTCATAGATTCGATAATTTGGGGTTGGGATTTAATTTTGAGAGTTCAGCCGAAGTGAATAAGGATGAATTGAACTAGAGCATCGATTGGAGCATGATTCCAATGTGAAGTCTCCTATTGGAAAATTGAAGGATACCAAATTCTGACTTTTTTCTCACAAAGGCCCTAATGTAGGACACAGTTATGCATATAATTTATCATCATCCGTCATGTTCTTTTGCATGCTATGGTGAGCTACACATTAAATGCAAGGCGGCATTTATCAGCCAAACAAAGGAAGAAAATACAATAAAAAGAAGAATCAAAGTTAGGATATAAGAAAAAGTTTCCTTATAAGGGTGAAGAAGGGAAAGATGACCTGTACCAATTATGTATTGTTAAATCAGCAATTCAAAAACCAAACCAGTTGTTAGAGCTGGGTCTTCTAACTATAAGGACTTGTTCGGTGTAATTTAAACAATTTGAAGGGCTTACTTTAAGTTCGTGTTTAAGGACCTATTTCATAATATTGATAATTTGAGGGTTGACATCAGAAAACCCCTAAAGTTTATACAATGTTTTGGAGACAACAGCATTGCTAGTCCTTGTATGAGAGGTGAATGGTGATTGGAAAAACTCTCTTCTTGTTTTTGTTTTTCTGTTGCTTTAAAAAAAAAAAAATTTATAACATCACTTTGTGGCGTACATCAAGCTGTCATGAACAGAAGATTAGCTTCTCTCAATGCATGTAATAAAGGTAAACTAAGATGGTTTTTCTTAATATTTTAACCATATACACGATCCATAAACAACTTCTTCCAATAATTGCAAGATAGTAATCTTTTTGCACAGTATCTAAATCATAGGTGTAATGTCGATTGTTTGCTGCATTAACTAACAATTTCTAAGCCCTTCTGGCTCACAATTGTTTCTTTTGCTTGGGAAATACATCCTAACAGCAATTCTAACATTAGTTTGTACTCATTGCAGAATGAGTAATCATAAGGAAGTTTCTCCAAATGGTCGAATTGATGAACAGTACTCATGTATAAACATGGTTCAAGCAGGCAATGGCTTTGAATTAGCTAATAATACTGGCATTTTGACTGGCACTAGGCAGACTTGTTCTGTACCAAACTATGGACTAAATACAGGTCAAGGATCTGAAGACCTGGATTTTGGTTCATCGGATAGAGGAAGACCTGTCCTCAGTAGCGCATCTAAATCGGGGCAATTTAGGGAAGAACTGTTTCTCAATACCTTGAGAAATTTCGTTTTAGAAAAGGGTGGTTTTCTTGGTGAAGGATGGCATGTAGAATTTATACAATCTCCATATGCATATGGTCCCAATCCATTGCCTCTCTATTGTGCTCCTGATGGGAAAAAGTTTGAGTCAATGTATGATGTTACTCACTACCTTGGAATATCCTCAGGCATTTCCCCCGTTGAGGTTGATGAAAGAGGTCTTGGGTCTGGCTCATTGCGGAGACTCCTGGCACCTCGCAGAAGAGGAAAAGATCTTGCAAGAACTTCTTCAACTAGTAGATTTACTGAAAACCATGACACTTTGAAGATTAGCCATATGAACGAGCTTTGTTCTGATGCAGAGTTTATACCTCAGAATTATGACATCAAGTGTGGTTCAACAGTTGCAGAATCTTATATGTTGGAACATGGTTCCGAAGAATCTCAAAACTTGTCGGTAAGTATTTATTTATTTTCATCAGTATTTTTGCTTCTTGTATTTTGGCTCTGCTTTCAGTCTGAAAATCTTTCTTATTTCAAATGGTAGGCGTGCCACTATCATCAGTTATTGCCTTTATGAATGTTTTTGTCAGTTTAGAATGCATAAAAATGCTCTTTAATTTTTTTATTAGCATGGCCACTCTTTTGTGTTTCACTGTATGTTTAAAATGATGTTTTCAGATTGGTCTCCCTCTTCAATACGAGGACTTCTTTGTTCTTTGTCTGGGGAAAATAGATGCCCGAGCAGCCTATCATAACAGTCATCAAATATGGCCCATAGGATATAGATCAAACTGGCATGACAAGATTACTGGTTCACTCTTTCTATGTGAAGTGTCAGATGATGGTGATTCTGGACCTGTTTTCAAGGTTAGAAGGCGTCCATGCTCATTGTCTGCCATTCCCAATGGGGAAATTATTCTAGTGCATAACAAGGCTAGAAAGGTGGATAGTGTAGAAAGATTAGAAAGCACTAGTATGATATTTGGCTGTAACTCTAATGAAGAGGAGGACATTGTTAATCTCCTCTCAGATCCCAATCCTTCAGAGCAAGAATTTTTGTCCTTGTTTGGTCATGATACAGGCGAACAATCATATGGGTCTTCTGTGCAAATGGACATTGAAAAAACAGATAGTCTAACAGCCAACCTAACTAGTCAGCCATCAAGGTATGTGGATCCTTCGAGAAAGAGTTCCTGTTTGAGGGATGTAATTGGCGAATTCTATGTTGAAGGAAGATCTTCTTCTTCAGTATGGAAACTGGTATCCCGGACTCTTACTGATGCTTGCCTCGAAGTGTATAAGCAGTCTGGTTGTTTGCAATTCTGTTGCACACATCAGTGTGGCTCATTTTCCTCAGGTTGTGAAAACCTAAAAGATTTACAACATCTTGGCTCACTGGCTAGATTTTGTTGTGCCTCTGGGCCCATTGAAACTCCTAGAACTATTCAAAGTGATGATGAACTGGAATCTTCACTAAGCTCGCTTACATTGTGGTTAGAGCAAGATAGATTTGGATTAGATACGGGTTTTGTACAGGAAATCATAGAAAACCTTCCTGCATCCCGTGCTTGTGCACAATATTGTTTTTTAATTGATAGGAATGACTATTCATTGTCATGTACAGTTGGGAGTGGGTTACTTCTAGCCATGCAGAAGAATGGAGAAAGAGCTGGTGGAGAAGTATCATGTGGTCTATACAATAGAAAAAATGGATCAAAGCTGCAGGATTTGCATGAAGATCCTTGGTTAGCTGGCAGGCAACTGCCTCCTGGACGGCCTTTAAGCAGTAAGATTCCTGGAGAGCTTATGGGAGATGTTTTCCAGGTACTAAAAGAAATACCAAATGACTATTGTTTGAGAAATTGCGTTGCATTATATTTGATATTCAATATTTAATCTTTCAAACTTCTGATTTACTTTCTGTTTTAAAAATTTCTTTAGATATGGGAGTTTTTCTGGCGTTTCTATGAAATTTTGGGTCTCAAAGAACCTTTGTCATTTGAGGATCTCGAAGAGGAACTCATCGCACCATGGCCTTGTGACTTGAATCAGCTAAAAAGAATTGACAAGGAAAATAGGGATTTTAGAGAGCCAGGAACTGATAGTGCTGATTGCTCAGTTTCACTGGCTGCTGGTGCATCTGACTCAACAATGCACGGGGACAGTTCATTACATTTAATTCCAGTAGAAACGGCTGCGACGAGGGAAGCTACCCAAGTTAAAGTGGCATCATGTACTTTTGGGAGTTGCAGTGGTGTTGCACTGACAAAAGCGCATATCTCACTACTAAAGGTGTTGGTTGGAGAACTTCTAAACAAGGTTGCTGCTTTTCTAGATCCAAACTTTGATTCTAGAGATCTAAAATCCAAAAGGGGAAGGAAGAAAGAAACGGGAATCTCCTATCCTCCAAAAGAACCAAAGAATGACTTATCTACTGTTAATGAGCTGACATGGCCAGAGTTAGCTCACAGATATGTTTTAGCAGTCTTGTCAATGAATGGTCGTGTGGAAGATGTCAGTGCTCGTGAAAGCCTAAAAATCTATCGCTGTTTACAAGGCGATGGCGGTGTACTCTGTGGCTCTCTTTCTGGAGTTGTTGGTATGGAAGCAGATGCATTGGTAAGAGAACAAAACCCTCTTTATCTTTACTACTATATATTGTTCATTAGGTTCAAAATGGAACACTCAAATAAGATTAAATATTCAAATCTAAGAATCAATTTAATTTGAGCAGAACAAGTTCGATTGATGGATTTAAGTATTTCAAATGCTGAAACAGACTTTGACCCTTAAATACACAAATAGCACATTAAACTTTTGAAGGTCTTTGATCTGTTATCTTATTAAAGCTGGCTTCCCATTAATATTTTAAGGATTTGCATTAACATAATTTTTCTTTCCTTTCCTTTTCGTTCTTCTGATGGGATAACAAAGTTAATTTCTTCGAAAAAGATTCTCTGATATCTATCTGAATGTACAGCATGAATTTGACATTTCCTTTTCATCTTCATGTGTAGGTAATACTTTTAATTCCTTACTCTAATTTATTTCTTGAAGGGAGTTTAATTTGGAGTGCTTCTATCTTACTCAAGCTACTAATCTGATTTTTATATTCTCTACTTTTTGCTGAACATTTTGGAGAACAGTTTTTTATTTAATGTTTAACTTTCTTTTAGAATTATGTTTGTAATGTAGTAACTATGTACTAATGTTTGTGAATCTCAGCTTCTTGCAGAGGCAGAAAGGCAATTATCTTGTACTACAAAACAGAAGAGTGATGTTTTGCCTGTTGACCACAAGGATTCTGATGCAGCAGGTACACTTGAGCCAGCAATCATTACAAGCAACAATCTTCCTGAGTGGGCACAACCACTGGAACCTGTAAGAAAACTACCGACTAATGTGGGAGCAAGGATTAGAAATTGCGTATACTCTTCTTTGGAGAAAAGTCCACCAGAATGGGCAAAGGAGATTCTGGAGTATTCAATCAGTAAAGAGGTTTACAAGGGGAATGCATCAGGCCCTACCAAGGTAAATAGTCCAATTTTCTATTTTCACTATGCATCGTACATGTCTCCGTGACTACAAAGTTATGTTGAACTTAGATTATATGAGGAGTTGGAATTTCTCACGTACCATACGACACTTTTCCCTGCTCATCTTTCTGCCTATGATGATATAGAAACTGATTTCCATTACTGGAACTTTTAACACACCTTCATCGTCTAGGTTTAAACCTTTTCCTTATGAAAATGAATAACTGGGTGTTACCACTAAGTACAACTTAAAGTAAAGAGTCCAAATACCGTTCATCATCATCTAAACTTAATCCCATCAAAGTAGGGATAGTTACTGAGCACATCTAGAAGAGAATGGTTCCAGAGCACAAGTCAAAGGAAAGACGAATCAACCTGAGATTTAGCTTTAGTAGTCATTTCGGGGTCAAGGCAACTGTGAGTGAGGGCCTAGAAAGTAAGAGAGGAAGAATTAAAAATATGGTTATAACCAGTTAGTCAACTCGATGCGAACCTGATAATAATGGTTTCAAATTCCTGGCCAGGTCAAGTATCAGCAGGTGAGAGCCATGCCGTGAAATCTTGAGTACAATCTATTGATAGTCATAAAATTTCGAGAATCTGAAACAGCGGATTAAAAATTTTACATGAATTCAATTTCCCTGCACAGGTTTCTTTTGGATCCGCAGGGTGACCTTTCTTTCTCTTTTTTTTTCTTTATCCTGCATGCTTCTGACTGTTCTATCCTTGCTTAATACTGAACACCGAAGGTATGCAATGGGTTTTCAGATCCAAGTCCTCATAATTTTTTTTCCTGATGTTTAGATAATTTGTCATATTTATTAGCAAGGTTGATAACGCATATCTAAGCCATTTTATTAGTCAAAATCAGAATTAAGGATCAACTCTCAACATATCTCTATCCTTCAAGTTGATCAAGAACCTAGTTCTGGAACCGTGTTCCTTTTCGGGTAATTGTACCTGTACTATTTAGAACCCACATTCATGTGCGTACCATAACTACCTATTTGTACTTCCTTTTCCTAATCCCGCAATAGTATAGGTCCGTGTGCAATTAAACCAAAACCAAAAAAACAAAACGCATAATTGAACTTTTAAAAATTAAATGGGTAAATTACACTAAACCCCCATGAATTTCAGTGTTTTCAGTAAACCCCTATGAACTTTCAAAATCACACTAAACCCCCAATAACTTTTCTGTTTTGCAGAAAACCCCGAATAAGTTACTGCATTTTGCAGATAACCGCCATAAGTTAGAACTAGAGAACAGTGTAAAAAGGCATTTTGAAAGTTATTGAGGGTTTAATGTAATTTACCCAAAAGATATTGGGGGTTTTATGCAAAAGTTGTTGGGGGTTTAGTGCGATTTGGAAGTTCATAAGGGTTCACTGCAAAATGCTGAAAGTTCATGGGCTTTAGTGTAATTTACCCAAATTAAATCTATTAGATCTGCAAGCTATTTATTAAGTTTTTAAGACATAACATGTACCTAGCACATAATATTTAACTAATCATCCAACATCAGTTCGTTGATTGCACAGTGACTTGGGAGCGAATGACAGAGCTGACAGTGGAATGAGTGCCCTTGTGGAGCTCTATGAGGGCTCAAAGGAGGTGTAGGCCCTGATCCTGCTTAGGTGTGGAGTAGTGGATTTGAGTCTCGATTTGGATTTGGGTTTTTAGAGGGGGAGGAAGTTTGTAGGGATTCTTTGTCTTCTTGCTCCAGCTATATACTTCTCTCTCTAATTTAAGAAAGTGAATTTAGTTACCTCTAGAAATCACCAGGGCCAATCCGATGGCGATATTGTTTAGACCGATCAAAGAAAGAAGAAAGTAGCAAGAATTTGGATTAACTACTAATATCACATGTTTCTGTGCAAATAGTCCCCCTGTACTCTAAACCTTTTTAAGTAATGGTAAACGATATTACATGTCTTGTACTTGCTAGCTCTGACTAACAGAAATTTTAACTGCGCTGATCAATTAAGAGGTTATTGTCTCATATCCAAGATGAGGGATGATAAGATGGATCTATGACACAAGAGGTTTTATAACCCTTATTTTTATTAAATGCTATAAGGTCTGCGATAGCTGTCACATCCTTACATGTATTGTATCTTTGACACTGATGTGTTTTTGACTAACTAACTCAAGAAGTTCTGAACAAAGCATGGAAACAGGGTCTTATATGCCTGTATCACACACGTAAAGTTAAAACTGCTGCTGGTATTCCTCTCTATAATTGTCCGCTTACTATGAAACAAGAGGCTCATGAGGGATTCACTACCCCATATAATGGGCTCTCCTTCTGAGCCCTCCAATAGAGAGGATTGGAATTTCGAGCTCTAATCTATTATGCTGATAATAAGTCACTTAAGACTTGCTAAACAAGTCATCTACGTTGTAAGCATTCTTATAAACAACTTTCTGAACTGATGCATCTTTCTTCTTGTTCTGGTAGTTACCTTAGAAATCTGGTACATATCAGATATACGAGCCACATAGCATTTGCATGTTTAGGTTAACCTTCAGAAACTTCCAGTTGGACAATGACCAGGATGGTTCTACGCACCAGTAACCAGACAAAATGTCCACGTGGGCTCTTCTATGTGTACTGCTTGAATATATGAAATACCAGGAATGACCTGAAACTTTCTACTGTTGTGTTCTTCCTACTCTCCCATCCTTTCAGTGCAGGGCAGCTTGTATATTCAGATATGGCTAAGCAAATAATTCTTTTCAATATTTATATTAGTTGCACATAATGTTTCCTTTAGAGGATGACTGACAGTGATCATCAAGTTTTTCTATTGAATATGAAAGGACCCTCATGCGGTAACACTCTTACAGGGTTGATGCTGCCTGTTCTAATCTAGCTATATCTTCACTTCATGAAAGATTCAACAGTCTTACCCTTCTTATTTTTGCATAACTATATTAAACTGAAACAAATTGCTCTGAGTTTCTATGCTTTACCATTGACTTAAGTTTAACTTATTATCGTGCCCTAAAATCACCTGATTGCGTTTGGTGGGTGCAGAGAGCTGTTTTGTCTATTCTTACAAAGTTATGCGGTGGCAGTCAGCAACAAAAGCCTGCCAAAGCACCAAAAAAGAAAATACCTCTTTCTGCATCTGATGCTATAATGAAAAAATGCCGTATCGTGCTACGCTCTGCTGTTTCCGCAGATGAATCAAAAACATTTTGCAATTTGCTTGGTACCACCTTACCTAACTCTAGTGATAACAATGAAAGGGGTATTCTTGGATCACCTGCTATGGTGTCTCGCCCTTTAGACTTCCGAACAATTGATTTAAGACTTGCGGTTGGGGCTTATTGTGGATGTCATGAAGCATTTCTGGAAGATGTTCGGGAGGTATGTTTCTCCTGTTTCCTGTTGATTGTTTGAGTAATCATTTCAATCTTTGATGGGTTTCGACTTTTTCTGTTACTTATTTTAGAAAGCTTTATAAGTGTTTGTTGCATGTTGAAGAGTAACCACGTGGAAGTCATACTTGATTTTAGGAAGAAATGCTTCATTTTACATTTTTACTATGTCCTTTTGAATTGTCTTGTAATCTTTAACTAATCTTCTTTGTTTGCTTTGCTTAATTAATGGCGTCTCACACCTCAAGTGGATGTTCCCACATGGGATGTGAGATAGAAAGGACCTTGGCATATGATATTTTCTGTGAGCTCAAGAAGTAATATGTATAGCATTTGAGGGAGAATTTCTGGAAAAACTATGCAGTTAAGCATGCTTGACCAAGAACAACTTTAGGATGGTGGGAGGAAGTCTTTATGATGCGTTTAGTTGATTTAATTCCTTACGAGCTTAATAGGGTATGCATTGGATTGCCTCCCTGAAAATAGCTGACAATCTTGAGAAACTGATCTACAATGTGGGCTTTGGTAGAAACTTGCTTTTCATGATTGAAGTTAAGTTCGAAAATGATTCTTTTAATGGGTTAAAACTTGAAATGGGAGTTCCAAGGAATGAACTCTGCAAAAGTTAGAAGTATTCTTGCACTGAAATAGGACAAGCTTAAAATGACCAACAAATCTATCGCAACTACTCATTCCATTGTTAATCAGCATCAGATAGTCCATCACTGATCTGTTATCTATGAATGCAACATGTATATTTATAATTTGATTTATATGCAAATCTATGCAATATTCATGGATAGTTGTAATATTTGTAGGTCTTTGATGGGTCACTGTCGATTTTCATTAAATAATTATTTGGCACGCGGAAATACCCATTCAGATTATTTCATAATTGACGAATATTATGAGTTGTGACTATAGAATAAGATTCATGTGAAAGTTAAGGATTTATTTAATTGCATAAAGGAGGTGTTAACTTGCCCTCTGTTTTCAGGTTTGGCGTAATCTACGCGCTGCATATGGGGATCAACCTGATTTAACACCTCAACTGGAAAGGTTATCACAGAATTTTGAGTTTTTATACAAGAAGGAGGTCTCTTTCTCAATTTTTACCTCACTAATTTTATCTTTTGTGTTTGTTGCTTCATTTATAGTTTTTCTTATTACTGTCATCGTAATTAATTACGTTATACATGTACTTGTTTATATTACTACTCCATTTGAGAATTTTAGTCCACAAGATGCCATTATGATTGATTATATTCGTTGCAGGTGTGTGTGAATTATCAAATATCTGGTGTATTTGCATACTGTTGATTTCTCTTTTACCCAAGATATTATTATTGTGTGTAAAATGTAAATACTTTCTGGTTTGTCTTTTGATAACATTAGCTTCAGATTGAAGATTATTAAGAGATTGCAGCGTATAGCATTCATTGTTTGGTTAATTTCTTTTGAAGACTCAACATTGGTAAGTCATGTTGAGATAGCAACATATTTTTGTTGCATCTTGACGAGTGGTAACAATCCTTAGGATATTCGTTTCTTGAGATCATGAAAAGCGATTTTTAATGCTTGTCGTCTGCTTTTACATTTCAGAACTTGAGAATCCATGTCACCCGTGGATACTTAATGATTTTAGATCTCATGTTATCAACTGCATGCCATACTTGAGGAAAATGACAACGAAATGGTTACTTTCAAGTTTCAATTAAATTTGAAGAATCTTTTGGATGGTGTAGAAACTTGCTAATATATGCACTTTGTGCTATATGCATCTTCATAATAGATAATGGCCTTATTGCTTTTATAGTTTATTGTATACATGTTCCTTCCGCAGATTCTGCATGTGCTCATGTCCCTAGTTATTCACTTGAAGTTGAAGATATTTGTATATTGGTACCATTTATATGGAGCTGATTTTCAATAAGCTACTTCGCTTTTTCATAAGAGTTAATTGTCAAATCCGTTGGATAGACTCACCTCATGTCAGCCTATCAAAGAGTTAGCACTCAATCATCCAGGGGATTTTTGTTTAATTTTGTAATTATTTTTCTTTTTAATGATTCCTTGAACTCTATTTGACTTGGTTTTTTTCCTAATTCTGTTTAGAGTATGCTTATACAAATAAAGTATCATTAAATTAATTTTGGATTACCATAACCTGTACATCATAAGAATGAATTTTCATCAAAATCGGCAATATGTTACCCGTACTTACTAGGTATATCCATAACAAGGTCCAATGGTCTTCTTTTTGTGGGTATTCTTGCGTTGGTTGATGAGACAAGAGAAGAGATAAGGTCTAAAATTAGAAACGTGGAGACAGATTGTAGAAACTTAATGATTTAGAATTAGCATGTCGAGAAACAAGATATGGAATGGGACGTTAAGTATGAAAAGAACTTAGGGTGTGGTTTATATTGATGGTTCGGAGTTAGTCAAGAATTATCATTGTCATCATGCAGGATTAGTCAGGGACTCAGGGGAGATGCCAGAATTTTCAACAAAACAAGGCACAAATAGCAAATATCAATCATGTGTTTATGCGATAAGATTCTGCTGAAGAAAAGCATGATTACCTATGTTCACTTGAAAGTTTAAGCTAATTGTTATAAGTTAAGCATAACAATAAAAACTTTACTGAAAATTTATTATCATTTTCTAGGATGAAAACAATTTATTTTCTTTACTTATTTCTACCAATAGTTAAAATTTGTGAATACTTAATCTCAATCAAATGGACCGAAAGGCAATACAACACCATTGCAGCATGGGCACAATAATGATGTTCTACAAAGGCAACAAGAAAGTTGAAAATTATGTAGGGCTGTGCCCTGCGTGCACACTACCTAGCTCCACCCCTGTGATAAGTCATTCATCGTGATGGTGAGGAGTCTGATTAAATTTAAGTTTCTTCTGGAGTACTGTGACACCGCAGATTTACCTAAGAAATTGAAGAACTCTCTTTTTTGTGAAAACTTTTACAGCTTTACAACTAGCTGCACGTCAAGGTTTTGAACGTTGGTAACCTATGAAGCAACACAACCTATGAAGCAACACTTCCAATATGTTGTCGAAGTGGGAATATGCTATAGCTAACAGAAAGGTTATATAAGCTATGGTGAGAAATTAGTGCATTCAAGAGATGTTCGAGTTACCTTTCCTGCTTTAACGGAGGATAGGATGAGGGCATATCACTTGGGATGGTATCACATCTGCATCAAAGACCAAAAAATGTGCTTGTTAGTAGTGTTAGGATCATAAATGGATTGATTTTTGCTAAAGTACCAAAATAATCTTGGATTGGGGGCAATGGTATGGTGATTGCTAGTTGCTGAGGTGCTGCCGCTTAACAATGCTTTATTTGTTGTATAAAATGTCGATATCATTTGGGGAGACTGTCCTGCCCAGTTAGTTATTAGACTTGCTTATCTTCTGTCTTTGGCTGTCTTCACACCAACAGCATATAGGGATAGGAAATAACAAAATTCTTTTTTAACTTGTAAATCTTTTTGTCGATAACTAGTTCCATCCAAACCAGTCTATTTAAAGCATAGGAATCTGGTTAAAGTTGATTGCTTTTACCTGACTATTTAATCCTGCAAGATTTTTTGTTTTTTACTGAATAACTCTTTTGAGCTTTTCTACTTGGCTCATGTTTGCTAAAATTCCATCAATGGGAGATAATAACAAAGTTTTAATAGGGATTTTGCACCACTTTCTTGTAGCTTTTTATGATTTAGATTCTAAATGCAGGTTCTGTACCTATTTGAAAAAATTGCACATCACTGTGGCACTGAGCAATTAGATGCTGAAGTACAGAAAGAATTGAATGACATTCTGTTTGGTGGAAATAAAATACCTAAAGCACCTTGGGAGGATGGAGTATGCAAAGTTTGTGGCATAGATAAAGATGATGTAAGTGTTCTTTTGTGCGACAAGTGTGATTCTGAGTACCATAGGTACTGCCTAAACCCTCCCCTTGCCCGAATTCCTGATGGGGACTGGTTTTGTCCATCTTGTGTTGCGGATGAAGATAACGTGCAATATGAAAGTCTACATATTCATCCTGTAATTAGCTTTCCAAGAAGAAATCTGCGAGATGAAACTCGTGCTTTTCAAGAGGGACTGCAGCAGCTCACTAACTCCATGCAAGTAAAAGAGTATTGGGAGTTCAACACTGAAGAGGTTTGATATTATGAAACTTTTCTTCAGGCTTTTATTGTCTTAAAACTAATTTGGATCTCTGTTTAATTTTATAGATAGTTGGGTAGCTGCATCCTTGTGCAAGTTTATATGTTTATGGTGATGCTTGTTCCTTTTATCAGTTTCTCAGGTTTATAATGCAAGTAATATGCTAATTTTGTTATCGATCGTGGAATTGTCTACATATTCGATTGGTATTATTATGTTGTATAGGAATGTCTACAACAAGCTGGCCATTTTATGGTCATTGTATTTACAGGGTTATTTGTACAGATCAATTTCCTGTAAAGATGTTCATTTAGCTTTAACTCATTGCATGTTATCAATGAAATCATTTGACAAGCAGAAATATTGATGTTTATACTACAACTAACTGTCATCATTTCCTCATATGATTTTTTTTGTTAAGAATGGTGACTCAACATTAAAATTTCATCATGTACGTTGTGCTTCTTAGCATGAAATTCTTTTGAAAAACAGTAACGCGTAAACCATCAATGGAATTCTTTTTACAAGGTTCCTGGTGCTGCGGGTGTGTCTACCAATCCTATAGTCTTAGAATATGCCCAATATAGAAAAATAAAACTTGATTAATGATAGTTCCAATTTCTATTTTGCAATTTGTAATGGGAATGCAAGTTATGTTTAAATTCTTTTATTACAATCTTTATAATTCATAAGTATAATTCATAAGTTGATCACTGTTATATATTCCCTGGATCTATTTACCTCTAGATGTTCTTAGTGCCTCCTGCTTGCTATGTATAATTCTTTAATCTGATAGCAACCTAGAAATATGGAAATTTTTGCTATTTCTGTAATCTGTTTAAACTATCAAAAGTAGAATGATCTGATTTCCTTCTTAAATCTAAATTCATACTGTCACTATGCAAGTCTTTCATACTATAAATGTAGTGCACCTGGATTGAACTTAAGGCTTTTTCTTTTTATTTTTAAAAATGAAGTTTGTATTGGAGTCAGTATTTTATCGTGGAATAGTGATTGTAGTGTGAATAACTTGATTATCACTGCTCTAATGTGTTCTAGTCTATTATTTTCATGCTTTGGCATTAGAATATGATTGTTGCTATCCTTTTCCTTTTGTCATGCGTTGAAATTAATGGACAAACTAGGGTTTTTGAACTTTTATGGTTCTGTAATTGTTGTTGATGTTTGCTTTCTTTTCCCCCTCTAATATTTCATGTTTACTTTTAGTTTGATGTTTTAATCTGTCTTATATTGAGATTTGCTTCCTTTGTTAATGCAGAGAATTTTATTGCTGAAGTTTTTGTGTGATGAGGTTCTGAGCTCTGCACTTATTCGTGAACATCTTGAACAATGTGTTGACAAGTCAAATAATGCGCAACAAAAGCTGGATGCTCTTACTATTGACTGGAGAAATTTGAAAGTTAAGGAAGAACTATTAGCAAGAAGTCTGAGAGAACATTCTTGCAAATCCAGTGGAAACAGAGATTTTATAGGAGAAGAAGGGACAGCTGCTATGCATGCTAACCGAATTGGAATGACGGAGCAGAGACAATATTTCAGCAACGATGGAGTAATCTATAATACAAATTTTTCTGGTACTCCACTTAAAAGAGCATCTGCCTTATTAAAGGAGTGCCCTGAGGAGAATGGCCAAACTGATGCCAACCAGAGCTTTGGCCAATTACTGAACAGCATGATTGACAAACATGCTAATGGTAATAAATCTCAGACCCAGCAGATGCTGTCAGATTCCATGGCCACTGAATGTGAAACACACACCATCAATGGTCATGTTCTGAAGAAGGCTACGATAAACAGCAATCTATTTTCTTTTCTAACTGTTGGCAATGGTAGTGAAATGAAAGGGCATGAAAATTCAGTAGTTCCTTTGCAGCAAAGAAAAGGAGCAGCCGGGGAAGTGGTTCATGGTGTTGACTCTGGAAATGCACAAAGGATGCTGATTGGTGTCACAGAGGACCCAGCATACAGTTCGGATGCAAAAGACGTTCTAAGCAGAGAAGGAAATGGAAGAGTACGGCCAAATGCAGATGACGTTCATGGGTCTCATCCAACTTTGTACAATGCAAGAACTCAACTTGGAGATACTCGTTCCATGACTTTATGCTTTGGTATTGACATGCCAGTAGGAGAATTGCTTCCTACCCAATCAAATACACTTTTGCAAAAAAGCAACTTAGATGTTCCTTCAAGTCACACTGATCTTGAAGCCAGAAGTCTTGAGTTGAACTCTCTGAGGAATGAGATTTCACATTTACAGAATTCGATAGCCAGTTTAGAGCGCCAGGTTATGTTCACATCATTGAGAAGGGACTTCTTGGGAAGAGATTCTATTGGTCGATTGTATTGGGTTATTGGCAAACCTGGCAAGCGTCCTTGGTTAGTAGTGGGTGGAGGCATGACAGTGCCTTTAGTCATATATGAATTTGGTACTGAAATCCAACAACTTGTCAACTGGTTAAGAGATGCTGATCCTAGAGAAAAGGAATTAAAGGAGTTTATCTTGCAATGGCAAAGGCTTGCACTTTATCGCGAGAATATTTATGCCAGAATTGATCCTAAACCAAAATCATCGACTGTTGAAAAACTCATGACTACTTGTCATTTAATCACAAAAGCTCTAGGTTTTCTTGAGAACAAGTATGGTCCTTGCTTGGAACTGGAAGCCAGTGAAATTTCAAAGAAACGTGGGAGGAAGGGAAAAGGAAATATCAAAGTGAGAATGTACAGATGTGAGTGTTTAGAGCCTGTATGGCCTTCTCGACGCCACTGTCTCACCTGTCACCAAACATTTTTCTCTGTCCGAGATTTTGAAGGTCATAAGGATGGAAGGTGTGCTCCAGTTATTCTTGCTGATGAAAGCAAAGAAAGTGATGATCAAATGAAAGGAAAGGGAACAAGGTCTGATAACACAAAAGGAAAAGACCACTCTGATGATTTGGATACTATTGAGACATTGCAAAAGGGGAAATTTGATATGTACTCAAAGTTAGTCAAATTCCCGAATAGAGTATGCCCTTATGACTTTGCCGAGGTCAGCAAAAAGTTCATTACAAATGATTCTAACATGGAGTTGGTTAAGGAGATCGGACTTATTGGTTCAAATGGGGTCCCATCTTTATTACCATATCGTCCTATGTTTTTTGATCCTCCATTATTTCTAGAACAAAGTAAAAACATTGATTTTCATCTGAATGAAGGGGTTGCCTCATCAAACAATTGGTTATCAACATCCTTGCAAAATGGAGGAGGCAATGTATCTCATAGTGTGATAGGAAATAAGACTAGCTATGAGACCAAGTCGAGTCAGAGTTGTTCTGGCAATGGCAAGGGTCAGTTACTGCAAACCTCTTTATCACATATAACAACTGGGAAACATGCATCATTAAAGGCACTGCAGTCAAACATTGCCCGGAGCTGCATAATTCCAGAGCTTTCACTCAGGCCGCTGCTTGGAAAAGTCTCTCATGTTCTCAGGCAGCTCAAGTTAAACTTACTCGACATGGAGGCAGCCCTGCCAGAGGAAGCATTAAGACCTTCAAGATCTCATATATCGAGAAGATGCGCGTGGCGTGCATTTGTCAAGTCTGCGGTGTCGATATTTGAGGTGAGTAGGAATTGTGGTCTTGTCCTTTTCAAGGCTGGCATGCCACTTTTTGCTTTTCTTGTTTCCTATTTAGAACAATCAAAATTTTCCTTAAGGATTTTTGCATTAGATTCAATAATTTAGGTTTACATATATTGTATGCTAATTAGCACTAAGTATCTTATAATTTTCCCTACTTTGCAGTATATACCACTTGTTTTTTACAGCACTTCTAAAGTTTTTAAAATTAGCATTAGTACCTTTATACCTATGTCTAACTCAAATTTCTGAAATATATTCTAGAATAAATTTGAGGCAGCTGGCTGACTGATATTAACTTTGTCTGTTAGCTTTAAACTTTGCAATTCAATGTTGTTTATTTTTGATAAGAACCCCGTACAATAAATTTCATGTTATTTTATCTTACATATGATTGTATCAAAGTATCACATACTTCAAGCGTTTGATAACCATGGCACATTGTAGTTCTGTGTTCAAAGCTTTCACTCATCTGATTTTTTATGGTGATTTTCTTGTTCGCGTAGATGATTCAAGCAACAATCTTGTTAGAAGGTATGATTAAGACAAATTACTTGAGAAATGGGTGGTGGTACTGGTCATCCCTCACAGCTGCAGCAAGAACTTGCACTGTTTCAGCATTGGCTCTCAGAATATACACTTTGGATGATTCTATCATTTATATGAAGTATAAGGACCCTCAGACACCCACTTCTTCAGACCCTTCAACAGAGAATTTGCGGACTATGAACAGGACTGCGGGAAAGAAAAGAAAAGTTATGACTGATGTTGCACCTTCCTAGTAATGTCTTCATGTGTAATTTAAATCCGGAATGAAGTTTTGAGAATTTTGCTGAGACTAGCTTTCTGGTGAGTCTTCTGATAGCTACTCTAAGAAGAATCCCAGGATGGAGTCACACTGGAAAGGAGTCTCTGTGATTAGTAGCAGCTGTCAGGCAAAACTTGAGTGTTAGTGCCTCTGCTGCTTCTGTGTAGATAGCTATATCGTCTGTATATGAAAAGACTGACAAGTGCTGACTCAGGATGGTAGCTGACTTAAGAAGCAAGAGGGCTGTTAGAGGTGGTGTCTTTTGGCTGGCTGGATTATCAGGTTCCATGCTGTCTAAACATGCATTGGGGTCCTTCTTGTTTTCCTCTTGGCAGAGCGCATTTTGCAAAGGGGATAGGTCACTCCCCTTAGTGGCAACAATTTATACATCATACAAATAGTAGAAGCAATGTAAAAGAAGCTCAAATTGGACAACATTTTGATCAAATGCAGGATTAGTTAGATATAATGCTCATCCCTTTTCCTCTCTCTTTTACATGCACGCATGGCACACAAACCCCTAGTGTTATGTGGATACTTCTTGAATCACGACTATGCTGGTTTTAGGAAATTGAGGAAGTGACTACTTAGTCTTAATAGTTTTGAAAGAAAAACTGATTTTAATTTTCATACTTGTCTCTATGCTGGGTCAAAAATCTAGGTGCAGGCTAAAAAGAACTCTTGCACCTCCTAGCTTGTTATGAGGGGCTTTAATACCGAAACTTTACAATGTAGGTGGAACCATTATGTTCACTATATTGTTCTTTTTAAATAGCGTGGTTCTTGTTTATCCATGCATTGATTTCCAACTTTTTCATGGAAAAATGTCATCAATGATCGATTCTAATGTTTTTAGTGGATCTGGGTTCTCCAAATTATTCTTGAGACTGGACTGTACTGAAAAGATTAAGCAATTAATTCTTTTATTCAAGAATTCCGTATGAATGATTCTCATCTTATTCGTTAAATACTTTCAACTTAGGGGTCGCAATTCATTTCTTTATGATGTTAGTTACCATATCTTACTTCTTTTGTCCTTCAACATAGGTTACCATCTGTTAGAATATTAATGTTGTATTTTCTATTTCTTTAACATGTATAGATTGTTGGAAACTTGCACTTGTTTTTAATATTGATTCTCATGTCAGTTAAATTGCAGTTGTCCACATGTACTCTGAATAAACTCATATACTAATCTTGGATCTTGAACTTGCTTTGGTAAAGTGGTCAATGTCTTCCTTTCAGGACGATAGATTTGTGATTTTTGCTTGTGGATTTGATTCCAAGATGCCACATTTTTTTATTTCTTGGCCGCCAATGTCTTCATCTGGTGCAGTATCTAATTGTGTGCAAACAATGGATCCTTCTGATCATTATGAATGCTTTTCTTAGCGTACCCATCGTTTTTATTCTCTGATGACTATGACTGCTGTTCTTATGAGTTTTGGTGGTTTCCAGACTTGTGTCCTCTTGATAGGTAATCAAGTATATGATGCTTGACACAAAGGAGCCATGAAGATATATTTAGCAGTTCAGATGGGAGTAATATAGGTTATCTTATTAGACATTGTACCTTGGTTTAATTTCTTATTTTGACTAATATTTACTATCGGCTTAGGGACCGGATCATGATGCTGAAAAGGATCATTAAGAAGCACTTGGACCATGGTGCTAAAAGAGGTCATTTATAAGTACTTATGCCATTATGTTTATTATCTTGTTGACCATGTTTACATTGTTCAAGTATTATTTTGAGCGTTTTCTCGAATAAACTACAGTGTTGAGGTTTGGTTTACTACAAAACTTGGAACCCAGATTGTGTAAAATGCAAGTAGTAGGAAGCAAACTATGATATCAAGGGTTGTGTTTTCAATTAACGACTTTTTCAGCTTATTAAATTATTATCTTTTCAGTAGATTTATTTTCGAGCTGAAGTTATGGACAGTACGTATGTGAGCTTGCAAGTGGAGGCGGCCACAGCCGAGTTGTTGAAACTTATTGAATGATCCTTACTGTTTTGAGAAGGTGTAGTTGGAATGTGGAAGTCCACTTCTATAGCTCTAAAGATAAAAAAATGTTTGTCAGGCTGAACTGAAGCAGCTGGTAATTTCTTTTCCTGTTCTTAGCTTTCCTCCCAGTTCTTGTGCGATATCTTTGTCATAAGTTCTGACATGAATTATAGTAGGCATTTTTTAAATTGTTGTACAACCACAACTGCTAAACAATATTCTTCAATTTTCAATGCACTGTGCAGGCTCTTCAAAATGAAAGGAGCAGGGATAGTTCTTTTGTGTCTGCATGGTTGGCGTCAAGTTTTGAATTTCCGTTCATCTCGATCAATTATACAACTGTGCAACAATTTAAAAGCAGCCCCAGGTACTGTGATGTCTCTATGAAGCAGATTGGTGCTGAACAGAAGAATGTTTGCATTCTGATTGGTGAATGGGAATGGAAAATAGAGAAACTTTTATATCACTATAGATCCCACTACTATAAGCCAGTTTGGAATCCCTTGTAGCATGGTTGGTTTTTTGGTCCAGAAATGCAGCTTATGTAATTTGGAAGCGAAGGATCTAAGTGCAACTGAATGGCATCAATACATTCAACAGAGGATTCTCTAACTGACAAAGGGACACCATAGTTGAAGCTATTGGGGATCATGTACTGATGTACATATGTTTCAAACAGTCTCTTGTATGAAATCAATCTCTGCGTAACAGGTATGGATATGTAAATTTATTGATATACTACTAGATGTTTACCATATCCAATCAATGTGTGGGGGAAAAACACATTTGGGATCCAGATGGAAAAAAGGTATTTAGTTGCAGAATATGAGATTACACATGATCCATGAGAGTATAATCCATAATAACACATTGTCTAAAAGCTAGAGGAGGTTTTTTTTTTGTTTTCCTTTTCTACCCTAACCTATTACCTCATTTTCACAATTTCCATCTTAATGATATGGTTTTGGATTGGGGGTATTTTGGGAAAATAGGGGGAATTTCAGCTTCCACTGTTCACTGAGTTTTAGCGTACACTTCTCATTCTCACCCTCTTTTAGCCATTTGAAGACAAAAGAGGAGGGGCTTTGATGGGATTGGGGGCATGGCACTGGGGTAGGGAAGTAAGGGAGGTGAGGGAGGGTGTGTGCAAGTGGCGGGATCCAAACAAAAATTCTTGGAGGGGCGGAAAAAAAATGCTTATCTAAAAATAAAAATATAAAAATATAATAGAGCACCTAATGGAAATGCAATTTAGTACACTTTATTTGCTTAATGCATCATATTTTGTCCGTGACTAAGCAAAATTGAGAATTTTCACTAATAATTTTACTTAATTAGGCTAAAGTCAAGTGGGTTGCTAATTGTTTAGCGATCTATAAGTGAGAGTTAGGGTGGAAATGTTTTACGTATACTTTGTTTGCTTATGCAAGCAAAATTGAGAAATTGCACTAATAATTTACTTAATTAGGCTAAAGTCAAGTGGGTTGCTAATTGTTTAGTGATCTGTAAGTGAGAGTTAGGGTGGAAATGTTTTAAAACTAGGAGGGGCGGATTGCAAGTTGAGAAAGAATCAATATGTAATTTCCAATTTGTTACGTATAATGTAGATCCACCCTTGGGTGTGTGCTGATGGAATTGGAAGCATGTCAATGGGTGAGGGAAGTGAGGGTGGGTGCACCGTTTCAGCCATTTTGAGGGCAATAAAAAGAGGGAAGGTGATGGTATTTGGGTGAGGGGGGCTGTCATCAGGGGAGAGGGTAGGACTGGTTAGGGGAGGGGAAAAAAAGGTAAAAGAGGCTAAGTGATTGAACCCCAACTCTGATCAACAACAACAAAGAGGAGAAGAGCTGGCTGAAGAGCAACAACTTCACAAGTAAATATCATACAAGAAAAAATTACAGCCATCTTGAACTCAAAAGTGTCCAATGAAAATTCTTGTGTGTTAAATTCCTTCTGTATTGATGGTTTGCTCTTCTACAAAATTGTATGACTTCTTCCTTTTATTATTGGACATTTTGAGGTATCATATAGTTGCAATCTTGTTTCTAACGGTGAAGCACTGATGCTTGGAAGTAGTACGCGAGTTTTGTTTTTATGGAGCTAGAGTTAAGTTGATTGGTGATCAATGATAACTGATGCATTTTACTTTTGCAACATTACTTCAGATTTGTTGTAAGATACTTGTGAATTCTTGTGCTTGTTTGCATGCATTGATCTCTTATGCTGATGTTTTACATAAAATGCATCCAAGGAGTAAACTATTCCTCCTTGATATTATCTGGTGCTTGTATCTTATTCTCTCCAGTTTATCTATGCTAATTGAGGATTGTCATGTTCGAGTCTTATTTCAGTGTTGAATCAACCTGGCATTCAGCGCTTATGATTATTGAGAAGAAACCATCAATTTGTTTGTATATGGCCTGAATTCTCCACTTTCCCCCTGCATCACGAGGGACATACTTGCAAGTGTTCTTAAAGGCTCAAACAAGTCATGAAGTGTACCCTTCAATACATGAGGTGCAAAGATGCCTTATGCCTCCTTTACACTGTTAACACGAAGCTTGTGCTACAAAACAGTAAAAAGAAAAATTCTTTTTTTTAGTCGATTGAAATTATATGGTTGGATAGAAAATGGAAGCTGTTAGACTGCGAAATGTGTAAAAAGCCAAATATGTCTTGAGCTAATACTATTTAGAAGTTGTCTATAAGACATGTACTTAAATTTTAATTTTCCCTAGTTTATGATTTTTATAAAATTCACAAGTAGAATAATGAAAAAAAAAGATCATTTTACATTATTTATAAATTGAAAGAATAGGAATAATTAAAATTTTCTGGGCTTTATTGCCCTGCCTCATAAGTCATAAGGGTACACCATGTCACCTCTTGACTGTAGTCTTTAATTGTTTTTCCTTGCAAACCATAGTGTCAACCTAGAATTCATGTGCCACTTTAACTTGGTGTTGGATTATAAGTTTATAGCTACTTTCTAAGACATATGCTAGTGATCCACTGAACATTCTTCTGCTTACTTCACTATTATATCTCGACTATTTGTTAGTGACCTGACATTTTTATTTTTATTTTTCCTTATCAAAGTTCCCAGCACTCTATCTCCAAGGCCAAAAGAAAATATATTTCAGCTGGACCCGAATTTTTGGTTCCCGAATTTTTGGTTGGATGTTCGCCTCCCTCGTCATCTTTATCTTGAGCGTATATATCTTCCTCCCTACTGCTTTCCACAACGAGGGGCAGATGGCAGACATTGAACACCTCAGAACCGTCATGTACACATACATCATCTGGACGGTCAATTGCCTGGTCGCTCTCATCATCAGCCACTTCACTTGGATACAGCACGTTTTCATTTGGGGTCGCATCTTATTATGGTACGTATTCTTGGTGATATATAGTCTAATTCTACTTCCTACAACACTATCCTAGAACAACTTCCACCTTTTCTCAGAAGCTCTTGGTCCTCTGCATTAATCTATCGGTTGGTTACTCTCATTGTTGTCATTGCACGTCTACTTCCATATTTCATCCATATTTCTGTTCAGAGATTGTTCTATCCATTGGATGACCAGAGAGTTACATGTGGGAGAAGGCGCAGACGAATTCCAAGAAGAGAGCACATATAGGGTTTCGAGCAGCGGTGGATGCCAAAGCTCGGTATTGGAGAAATCATTTGTATATGAAGAAGATTTCATTCTTTAAGCCGGTGACATGCAGTCCTCTGCCTTGATCGATGGAGAATTGCTTATACTTATGTTTCATTTTTATCATTAATTTGATGGTCAGTGGTAAATGATGAAAATGTTCTTTTATGATCACTTGTCGGCAATTGGTTTAATTTTTATGATAGTTACTTGTTCAGTGTTGTGCTTTTTATTTAGTATATTTTCTGTTTCCTGGAGGCTTTGTTCTAGTAGTAAAATAAGCTGAGAGTGCACTGCATCTTTGTTCGCTTTATTTTATTATTATTATTATTATTTTTTGTGTAGATGAAAAGGCAATGTACAGTTCTGAAATTCTGTGATTCAAAGATCAAAGTGACACAGGGTGATACACAGATAACCGTGATTAATTGGCCTTAGCATTATTAATAAAAGTGAGAAGAATATATATCAAAGATTATATGGTAGAAACTTGATATCAGAGGTACACAAGAAGAGCACGGAGTTATACTTTTCTTTCAAAATATGCAATCCAAAATTGTAAAAGCTTGGCTAAGATAACCGTGACCATCATGTTCATTCTTAATATGAAAATTATAACGAGAATAATTGTAGAATGTATTCCAGTTACGACTTTTTTTGTATATATTAGTGCCTTAAATCTTTAGTAATTTCATATTAGTCCCTGAAATCTTTGAAATTGGTATCCAGTCCCTCAAATCATATGAATATACCAAATTAGTCCTTCTGATTAGCTACTGTTGAAAATCTTTTGAGCACCAGCAGTTTTGTACGTGCAAATGCACGTGCTAACTATTAAAACTATTTTAATTAATTTTATATTAAGAAAATAGATAATCATAAGCCAAATTTTAAATTTAAACTAAGCTGTACGGTCTTTTAAATTTAGAATTATAAGTGTTACTGTTATATGGTTTAATTTTGTACTTCAATTCCATCATTTTATGTTTTTAAAATTTCTAATTTTCAAATATTTCTGTTGTAATTAATGCATAGTTGAGTAATTAAAATTGCACTATTTTTTTTTATTTTATTTTACTTTACTTTGAAAGGTTTTTGTTGCATAAATAACTCAACGGGTTTGGATCTCTTTGTAAACCATCTTTGGCAGGTTTTTCTTTATAGCAAACAGAAATCCTCTTCAGCAACAAGAATTTAGCTTTAGCAAAGAATGACTTTCGACTTGTTGCATTGCCGCCGACATCATGGAAGAGCAGCACACTTATGGTTCTAGCTCTGTCCCCAGCTCAAACAGCTCAGGCCCTAGCAACGAAGCTTCAGCTGGAAGCAACTCCTATGCCACCGACGCCTGCCATTGTGGGCAGTAGTGGCGAAGATAGAGTGAAGGTTGGCTTCGCCAGCTCTGGCGACTATGACTTCACTGAACACAGCGGTGAGGCTAGCAGCTCCAGAAATTTAAACATCTTGTTTCCTTGAAAATTATATGGTATCTTAACTTTTTTTTTATTGTCCTTAGGTATCATGCATTGCCATGTTGGGCATCCAAATAAAGCTTTAGCTGTAATTAAAACTAGCATTTCTTTGATTGTGTCCGCTAAATATTTTATATGGGATACATCTATCAGTATTTTCATTTTACATGTTAACAGGCTTTTATCGAGGCTGTACGAGTTTTTAAGTTGGTAATTGGATATTGAATAGATCGCCATAACCTAGAGTTTTAATTTAGACTAAGTTATAGGGTCTTTTTTATTTATAATTATAAATCTTTGACTGAGTTGTAGGCTACAAAATTTTCTCTCTGATAAATTTGGAGAAAAAACAATACAACAACTAGCTAACTGCCTAAAGATTAGGGAAGTCGCTAGGCTGCAGTTTTCAATTCTGAGATCTGTTCTTCTGCTGCAAAAGAGCAAAAGTATCCCATTCTGAGATATCTAATTTTGAAAGTAAAAAAATAAACATGATAGTCATACTATCTCTCAAGCCTATCATTTTAAGGGGGGGAAAACCTAGTTTGAATTAACAATGCCATTGCTATTTCCTTACTTTCTTAATCTTAGTTTTAATTTAGATTAAGTTATAGCCTACTTCCATAATTTATGTTTTGAAGTTTCTACTTTTCAAATATTTATGTGGTAATTAAAGAGATATTTTAGTATTCGTTGAATAATTATAACTACATATATATTTATTTTATTTTATTTTATTTGTATTAAAATGTCATCTGCACCTTCGCGGCTTCACCCACAGGGACGCTCCCCAAGTATCGGTCCAAGCTGTACCCACCATAACACTCTTTCCTTATCCATACCCACAGCTACCCTGACATCAGAGATGTCGCTGTTTGCTTCTTCTTCTTCCTCCTTGTCACTGGCATACTTTCCTGGATTCACGGCAACCACTGCTGTCAAGCTTCCGTTAGTGAAGTCCTCGCCATGGAACTTCCTGTGTTCAAGAAGTGACAGCAGCGTCGTCACTGGCTAGAGGGTGAAATCTGGTATCTATTTGTTGGCTGTAGTTGTAGGCTAGTTAGCTTAAAGAGGTAGAATCATAGTCTTCGATAGCAATGGATTTTATAATTAACGAACCTCTTGCTTCACACTGGTGGAAAACTTAGTCTCTTTTTATGTTATTCTAAGAATAAAATAAAAATATGGGTTTTGTTAATTCATAAACAAAATATTTCTTCGCATCATGATTAGCAACTTACCTATTATAATAAACACGCATAACTAAATTTTGGTTAATTTTGAAAGCTATAGCATTCTTTTTTGTTCATTTGCTTAGTTCCGATTCTTTTCAATAACATGTCCAGTTCAAACAGTCATGGGTGTTTAACAAAATATACCTCATTCTTATTTCATATCCATGATTTTTCAATCAGTATCCGTGCCATATCTTGTCTGATCTTAATAACCGCATTGGCGCAACCTCGATGAAAAGTTATGTAACGTTGTGAACCATCCCTTTAGAGAGGCCTTGTAGGTACTTTCCTTATATCTGAACAAGCACCAATTGACATATCTGAATCTACCTGGCAAACTGCGATTATGGTTGGAAGACTTCTTCGTTGTATATACGACAAGGCACAATAGCAGAAATAAAAGATATTTGAATCATGAAGATTTGTACGGCTCATCTAAAAGATTCATCTCTTAGGGTTGACGCTGTTTGAGGGGTTTTCTGATAAAATCTTAAAGTTAAATGGTGTTTTCTGATAACCCCTGGGGTTTCTGATATTTTGAGAGTTATGGGGGGTTATTTGATAATCTTTAAAAGTTAAGACCGATTTAATAAAATTTAGCCTAAATTAAAACATCAGTTGAGACCAGTGTTGATTGTTATAACTATATTTTTGTGCCAAAAGAGCTACCCCTTGATGCAATAGATTGCAATAACTTTGTGAGGAAGACATGTATGTTGTTTATCCTTTGATTCTCATTTTGTATTAATTTCTTGCTAAATTATCATAATCATCACTTTCATGGTGGCTGATCTCTACTGGCAACCAAGAATATGGAGCTTCAGCTTTCTAGTTCATCACTCAACAAAACTCTGGATGGTGCGAGCCATAGAGGAATTGGTGAAACAAATAGAGAATCGTGATGATATCTACCGTATCAATATCAAGAAGGTTCACACGTTACTGTTCATGGCGACAAAATATTCGCATTCTTTTAAAATATCTGAATTCGAACTTCGAATTCGAATTCGAGCATGAACATTTTGCCTTATATTCATGAAAATTTATCAAGTACGAAAAGTTTTTATTATCTTTTCCATGGAAACCTCTCGTCCAGCCATGACTAAAGGCTAAGCATAATTATGAAATGACCATTTTGTCCATGATTTGATCCCTAACTTCTCTGTGAAATGGCGAAACAAAGGAGGGAAAAGGAGTAACGGATGGAGGGTGAAAGCAAATTAGAGGGTGATAAATGAAGTAAAGAAAATGGAGTATAATTATATTCGAAATAATGGAGTTGAGGCTGGGATAATAGAGATGGGAGGAAAATGAAAATTATCTGCTTAAGTATTCTACTAACGAATTGTAATTAAAAAAAAAAAAACGTTTGACTGCATGTCTTCAAATCTTTGACGTTTGAGGCTTTAAATTTTTATTGTGTATAAAAATATGTCAAGTTAAAGTAAGTGAATCTCGTTCAAAATAATCATATTACGGATTTTGGTTGGTCAAAATAAATCCATCGAGCTCACTGAAAAGGAAGAAATGGACCTACTACCATAGATAAGAACTTGAATGAGATACTTAATCTGTCTCTTGTGCATAGACATATGGAGAAGAAACGGGTAAATTACACTAAATCCCCACTAACTTTCTGCATTTTGCAGTAAACCCCAATAGCTTTCAAAATCGCACTAACAACCCCAAGAACTTTCAAAAATCACACTAAACCCTTAATAACTTTTGTAGAAAACCTCTAGAGTCTAGAGATCAAAATATTCCTTAAATTATTTAAAAAAATTATTTATGATCTTTTTATATTTTGAACCCTAAAAATAGAAATATCTTATTTTTTGTCATTCGTTTTCTTCTTGCTCGTGCCCAAGTTGGGTCTTGAACCCTAATAATTTTTATTTTATTTTATTTTTGCTAAAGTTGTCTGCAATAAGCAAAAACTTATTGGGGGTTTTTTGCTATTCAAAAAGTTATTGGGAGTTTAGTGTGATTTTGAAAGTTTTTTGCTATTCAAAAAGTTATTGGGGGTTTAGTGTGATTTTGAAAGTTATTGGAGGCTTAGTGTGATTTTTGGAAGTTTTTGAGAGGTTTAGTGTGATTTTGAAAGTAAATTGGCATAATGTGTGAACAACGTCCTTCACGACTTGTTTCCAATGCCAATTTATGAACGATTGATATCCCATTTTTAATCCAATATGTTAATTATCTAGTGGGTAGTTGTTAGGGGTGCATTCGGTCCAGATACGGCTCAGATATGATACTTACCATATCCATATCCGCTTACTCATTTCGGATACGGATACGGATATCCCTCGGTAAGGAAAATTCATATCCATATCCGCTAAAATCGGATATGGATACGGATATACATGCGGATATATAAGCGGATATGCATACGGATATAAAATGGATATGAGAAAACTAGATAGTGTTGAAAAAAAATATAGTTCATGTGATACGAAAGAGTTCATTAATATGTTCATTATATCTGAAAAGCTAAGATTAGATATCTTGATCGTCAAAATTAACCTCAAATCCATAATCTAAAGACTAAAACCATTGTAACAATATGACTAATATGTATTCAGATATTTTGGATATGGTTCCGGATATTTCATTATTTTTCAACCTAAAAATTGAATTATGTATGCACACAAAGCGTCCACAAGAAATATTAGTCCAATTTAAAGTAGTAGTTCTTACAGAGTTCATTAGTTGCGTCACACCAAACACATGTTTCCCTATCTTGTAACTGTATATAAATCTCTCAATAGTCATATCGATAGGTTGAAGAGTTTTAAATTTTAACAAATTGACTAAGAATGATTATTTTTCTAAAAATATTTTAAAAAGTTCTTTGGACCTTCATCTTTAATTTCCTAAAGCATTCAATATTTCTTATTATGAGATATTGGAGGAGATTGAACTCTTCCATCAACTGGACCGGCTACAATCCCAGTTGTTAATGGATATGGATGTTCCACGATCATACAACCAACATACAACTAATTTTAGTACAAATTTTTTATTCATGTTATATAGATTATAATTTGACAAATTAAATCAGTTTATCCTTGTAGGCAAATCCTATTTTAATTGTATCCATCCATCTTCTAGGTTAAGATTGATCATATAGTTCACTAACTTGAGCGAATCTTGTTTTAAATTGTATCCATCTTCTAGATTTATACAGTTCAATTCAACATGTGTATTTTTCTCCTATACGCTTGGGAAGTTCCCAATGACTTGTTATGCATACCGTCTTCAAATATGAAGATAGAAATAAATAAGGCTTACATCTTAAAAAAAGCTAGTGCTATTCAGAGAAATGACCAATACTATCTGCTCAGAACCATTTAACTAGCCCAAATTAAGGGGGAAAAAAAGGAAAAATGAAGCTAATAACACAGAAAAATGCATCCTCCTGCGTCTATAAATATAAGAACTCGAGCTACAAAAAATTAGAATGAGATCTTGATAAACACAATTACATGAAGAGCAAAGATGTAGAGTACAAATGCAGATCTCAGAAGCATGAGCCTCTGTTGGCCTTCTGTTCTTCCTCCAGCATAGGATCCAGGTCTTCGAGACGACGAGGCCTCCAAGGAGTAATCCATAGTTCCTGATGATGATGCTGAGCTTCTCCCAAACCGGTTTCTTCTAGCAGTGCTCATATCACTGGTTCCGTCATCAATCCTCCTCCTTAATCCATTTAATCTCTCTACTTCTCTCTCTTTGGCACGAATCTCCATGATTAGGCCTTCTGCTTGTGCCTAAAAAGGAAAGGGAAAAGGAAATAAATGAATACGTAAAATGGAGAAGACATGATGGGTATTGTCATGGAACACCGACCTGTTTTGCTGTCAGTTGTTCAACCAGGCTATGAAGCTGTTTTTCCAACAATTTCTCCCTTTGAGCTGCATATGATAGAAACAACACGTCAGTTTTGACACTACATAACTTCACTTTTGCAGTTAATGTCAGGAAATGGGAAAAAGGGAAGATTGACAAAAAGAACAAACCGGCGACATATCTCCATCACATTCAGTTGGAAAATCATCAAAAACAAAAAAAACTGAAGTCACAAATGGTCTACAAATATTCTCCAACTTCTATTCTTTTTCAAGTAATTTCACTAACCAAAGAAAGGAAAGTGCATTCACGCCCAACATCGTTTCCCTCAATTTTCTAGATTCAAAACATTTCCTAAGTGTTTATAATATTAATAAGTATTACATGATAACAAAAAACACGGCCCTGCATACATCACCTACCATTGCAACTGAATCCCTTCTTTTTGAAGCAAGACTATTGTAGGATAACAGAATTTATATAGTGGTTTTGTCAATCTTACCATAGTATATAGCATCATAAGAACAAGAACTAAGGACAACTGGAAAGTGGTTACTATTGCAAGAGATAGTTTTTAAATTTTTTTTTTTTAATGATATACACCACATGTAATCCTAAAAGTATGCAAATTCAAACAATCTAGCTTTGCATATGAAACTTGAAAGAGCTACCAAAGAAAAAAAAAATCTTTGCATATGCTCTTGCTCCTTGGTTCTAAAGTATCCCTCTTCTCACTCTATATGAACCAAGGAAAAAAATAAAAGAAATATGGTGCCCATTTCACCCTTGCCCAAAATCATGTAGCTATCCGGGCAAAAGAATTTTTCTGAAGGTTGACCTTTCCTATAAGTGATGAATGATGCATTTTATGAATACAAGTTTGTATTAATCTAGTACAAAACAAAAAAGGTGAAAGGTGACCATGCTGACAGACCTGGAGAAGGTTGTTTGATTGATTCCTCTTGAACAACTGACCATTCTTCCTCCAATCTTTGGATCCTCTCTTCCATTGAATTCTAGCAACAACGACGAGTAAACATTAGCTATCTTACTAGACATGCTGTTTCAATATATTGCAGAAAATTAGGATGCAACAAACCAGCTCCTTTTTCTTGTCTTCCAACTCTTCCATTTTGACATATTGTGAAGCTTCATTCTCTGGATGAAAATTTTCTGTACTCTTGGAACTGCCTGTCTGTACACTTGATTGACTAGACTCCAACGCGGCTAGTTCTGTTTCCAACTCAACCTTTGAATTCCTCTCAATCAATTCCATTTCCTGCTAACAAGATCGAACAATTCATTACTGACAGCATCAACTTTTTGCACGGTTTAAAAAGTATAGAAAATAACAAGATACCCCAATCGTATAAGCTTAACCACCACAAGGCTCTAAAAAGATGGCTAAGCAACATGTGGGAGTTAAAAAGAGTACATGATCATCTATATATCATTTTGTTTTATGCTCATTTATTATCTTCGGCACTTAGTTTATACCAACTAAAATATTAAATCAAGTAGGAAATGAGAGAAGTCATTTCTGAACAGGGACGTCATTTTCTTCATCTTTTACTCTTACATGTTTTTCTTCTACTACCCATAACCTCTTCACATATTTGTAATTCCTTCCCTTCACTTGTTTCCCTCAAGGGGTCCATGTAGATTCCTTTCTTCACAGTAGAACTTTTATATGCACATATTTTCAGCAATTAAGGGCTCTCAAGGTTAAAAATGAACTGTAGAGAAGATATTGAATTGTACCGTTGGTATAGAGTGATTGTGATGCTTAAATTGTAGTGTGAAATTCCCTCTCACGGTATCCTTGGTTAAACTTTTTGATCTTTAATTCTTACTTATCCCAAACAATGTCGGCAACATTCGTGTTCTGATTCTGAAGCTCATTAGTGATGCTTGTCCCTTAGTAAAGGATGTGCAGATTTCTTACAAATCTTATGCTATTGAAGTCTTTTTTTGCTTGGACAAGAGAAAACAAATGCTCTTATAGCTATGAAAGGTCTGGTTAAGACAACATATTCTCTCGATAAATCAAATATGATGTGCTTATTATCCTAAAATCTATGTTCATATTAATGCACATCAATGCATTCACTCTTACCTATTTACTAAATTTCTATCAAAGTTATGAAAGGATATAGAAAGAAAAAAATCAAGACTAAAGCAACAAAATATTATTTTTAAAAAACCATCCACGAAAAGTTTTAACAAATTTAAGTGTTTAAAAGCATTTTCTGATCTACAATATGTCTAAAAGTTATAATAACGTATGGCATATGTGCATACATAAATCTGTTTCAAAGCTTTTTTCACTAGCTAACTAGGAAAACCAATATTTCTATTAACCTCAACCGATAGTATTATAACTTCAGAAAAAGAATAAGCGGTTGGAGCAGAAGTTGTAATTCCTCACCTTTAGTTTGGCCTCAAGCAAATCAGCCTCCTGCAGCTTTTCCTGAATTTTCTTTTGGCAATTTGATATAGCCTTTTCATATGCAGAATTCTCTTCTTGCAGAGTAACCTCTCTCAGTTGCGCCTAGGCAAAGGATCAAACTTAACTCAAATTAATGCACGAAAAGGCACAGCGAAGAAGAAGAAGATGATGAGCTATCAACTTTATGAGACTTTGAAGAAAACTTTTGGACAGAAGCATAAGCTTTACCTGTTTACCATGAAAATATCATTTAGTATAGTAAGGATCCAAGGTGCAGACAACTGAAGTGCACAAGATCCGCACAAGTTAAAACATGTTGGAGCTGCTCTGACATCCTGACCCAGCCAACTAATCAAATTTCAACTCTGACACAAAAGATTGCTTTGAGATAAATACAACTTCCTAGTTGGCTATTGCCAAGTGCTAAGCGCCAAATCGCTAACATCTGCTAGACGTGTCTGTTTAAACTTGTAACTATACTTGACACATATCCTAAATTCATGTTGAGAACAATTCTTCAAACTAAAAGAGGCATCTTCAGGTGGGCTATTGGTGAAGAAAACCACTCCATGCTAGCAGTAGGGATTTGACATTACCCTTTGACAACGTTTGCCTTTTTTCTTTCTCGTTTTGAACAAGAAACAGGGACTTCCCATAGTCAAAACTGCTCCTTGACAGCTGAGCGGGCTTCAGTTGCTTCACAATATTGTTATTGTAAAAGAAATAACAGACCTTACGTGGCACCTCATTTCAAGCTGAAGTACGATGGATTTTAAAAAAATAAAATGGAGAGGTCTGATGTTATCTTCCATCAAAACAAGGAATTTTCACCTCTTAATATAGACTCCTGTAGTTGCTTTTGATCTTTGACATGCCGGTACTTGTTCCCTTTGCATTGGAAAAACTGTCTCTACAACTTCTTAGCTTATCCACTAGCTAAGCTGTTCCTCATCTTGGTAGGACAGGAAGAGGACTCCAACACTCATTCACTTGCTATCATGTTGCCGTCAAATGATATAGTTTCCACATAAACACCTCCCCCCTCTTATTCTGCTAGAATTCTCCCGTGTTAATATGCAAAAGGGGATGTGGCCTAAGGCGGGTCTCATAACATCTTCTATACAGCATTGTTGGATTATGGTTTGCAATTTCCCCTTCCAAAAATTCCATCCTTCTCCTCCTTCCTCTCTTCCACAACAGACTTTCCTAAACCCAATTCTACAAATGTAGTTTTTGTACAATAATCATCATTTTCAATTATCGGAATCATAAAATATCTATGTAGTTCCAAGTTCCAACTAAACTTGACATTTTACATACAAATGTATCCCTTAGTTACAATCGGCTAATTAGTAACTTCTTTAGTCAATGAGAACGAACAAAGTTGGTTTTTAGTCAACTGGGATGTACAGGGTTCATTAAAATATCAAAGTCGAATAGGATGAATGTCTGCAATTTCCCATTAAAAAAAATTCATCCTTTCTTCTCCTTCCTCTCTTCCACTCTCCTCTTTCACAGCAAAATTTTCTGAACCCATCTCCACAAATTTAGTTTCTATACAAAGAACATCATTGAAAATCGTCATTTTAAATTTCTAAGAACCCTAAATTCGAAATTGAGTACCTGTTCCTTAATCTTCAGAGGATATTTACATGATGCAAAGATTGCAACCATAATATCACTCTAATCTCTTCTTTGAGCCTAAATTAGGTAGGACTCGTTATTTTTCTCATATTTCCCAAACCCTCCAATTGAAACATCGCATAAATCAACTCGAACTATACATTTTACATACAAACGGAACCCCTAAATCAAGAATTTGGGGAAATCGAGTACCTGTTCCTTGGTTGTCGAGTGAGCGTTCAACTGGAGAGCGAGGGCGGCGTTGGAGGCGAGGCTGTGAGCGTGGAGATGAGGCAATCGCTGCGAGATATGAGGCGGAGGGATCCGAAGCCTGAGATCGTGGATGGATCGCCTCAAGTTCGAAGCTTTCTGGTCGAGCTCCAGCGCGTACTGCTGCTGCTCGCGAGAGAATGCGATCTCGACCGGGATCTGGATCTCTTCGTCGTCGTCCTGAGCGTTGCCGCCGACGACGTCGGCGGCCCAAGCGAAAAGACCCGCCATTGTTTGTCTCTGGACTCGGAGCTAGTGAGTTGATCTCCGCGTTTATGCCTCTGAATCTGATGGGTCTTTTTTTTTCCCCAATTAATATCCCTGTAGGTGTGAGCTTTTTTCTTTGAGTTTACGCTACGGCTTGTGTAAATAGTTCTATGGGCGAGAAATTTTTAAAATAGACCAATTCATAAAATTATTTATCGATTTCGATCTAGTTTTAGTCACGTCAGCTGAAATTTCCATCTAGTTTCAGCTATGTTAGCTGAAACTAGGTCGATTAAAAAATCGTCCAAAAAGTATACAGGATTCAGAATCTCGTATAATTTAACATTGAATTAAACTACACAGGATTCTGAATCCCGTATAATTAAGTATTAATTACCAATCTTGACGGGATTGACAATCCCGTAGACTTTGGCTCTACGGGGTTCAACCTAGTCCCGTATTTTTAATAGAGGGTTCGGGGAATTTTCAAAGTACACGGGTACTTTAACAGTATATAGCCCATCACGATCTGTCTCTCCTATTCATACGCTCACATTCACTCTTTCTCTCCCCGACTGCTCCCTCTCTCTCCCAAACCCTAGGGTTTTTTTTACCCATCCAACTACTCACCGTGCGATTGATGATGGACCTGGCACTTCTCACCATGCTCAATCTGGGGAGGAGGATCCATATGCATAACCACCACCTACACAGCTACATACACAACTAGATAGTGAGATCATCGAGACTTGTGCTAGACATTGGAGACGACCTCCAGGATGGGGTAGGGGTAAAGAGTGAGAGGAAGGAGGGTGGGCATGCTTAGATGTATGTGACTTTTTATCTTATTTGGATTATATATGATATGAGATTTGAACTATATATGTTGGATTGTGTGTTTCTGATTTATGGTTGGATTAATATAAGAGAGATACTAATATTATGATTGTGTATATTCTCGTATTGTGTAATTTTTGATGATATTATGGATTGTGATCTAGCTTTCAATAACAGGGTGAAGCCTCAGGTTAGAAAGTTGTTATTGAGGCTAAGTATATCTTTACGGGATTATCAATCCTGTAGAGTTTTATAGAAGAAAAATCTCTATGGAATTGCAATCCCGTAAAAGTTTACAACACAAGTAAACTCCATGGGATTGGCAATCCCATGGAGTTTATTTGAGAAACTACACAGGATTGGCAATCCCGTATAGTTTAATCCAGTCATTAAACTCTACGGGATTGTCAATTCCGTAGAGATTTTGAACGATTTTTTTCGAACAACCTAGTTTCAGCTGACGTGACTGAAACTAGGTCGAAATTGGTAATTATTTTGGGAGTAGGTTGAAACTGATAAATACTTTTATGGAATGGTCTATTTTGAAAATTTCTTCTTCTATGGGCCTTTAGAAAATTCTGCAAAAAGAATTAATAATAAATGGAGTAAAAAGCAGATAACCCCCTTGTTTATAACTCCAGTGAATCACATTTTGAGAAGTACAACATTAATTGCAGATAACCCGTAATAAATCTGGGATGTTTAAATGCAGATGGGTTTTTCTAGCGGGTGCTCTTAGGCACCCGTTAATGTGGATTAAATTCTACAAATATGGAATTATTCCTAATATTATGATTTAAATACAATCATTAATGATTCCCTCTATTCCTAGTAAAGTGAGTTAATGGCGAAAAGAAGAGTTAGCATTTCCCTTGCAGATGACCCCTGAGATATATATATATATATATATATATATATATATATATATATATATATATATATATATATATATATATATATATATATATATATATATATATATATATATATATATATATATATATATATATAGAGAGAGAGAGAGAGAGAGAGTTTTGCTATGAACTTAAGTGGATAAGAAAAGTTGTTCACCCAACCTTTTATCCATCCATCTTCTCTTGAGATGTGTAGCATGAACAAATAAAAATTGCATTCATATGTTGCATGGATCCCAAGGAAAATGGATGGATAAGAAGTTGGGTGGACAACTTCTTATCCATTTAAGTGGATCAAAGTTCATCACTATATATATATATATATATATATATATATATATATATATATATATATATATATTCTTTATATATATTCTTTTAATTACTCCCTTGAATTTTGCTTACTCTAAGAAGAGCTTCTTCTACTGTTTGGTTACTCTATTTTTCATGGGAAATGGTGGAAACCTCAAAATGTGGTGTTCACATCAATAGTTTTCTTTTCTTTGTTTGGTTCACTTCTTGAAACTAAGAAATATGTTGTATGTGTTAAGCTCTTATTAGTTGATGCGATCCTAATTTTAGGAAAACTATTTCATGGTTTTTTATGAGGAAACGAGAGGAAATCATATTTGATGGTTTCCTCCTCTATTTCCTTTTCTTTGGTTTCCAATAAACTAACCAAACCGCCCTTAAGTCCTACTAATAGGATATTGGTTTATAATTAGTGAGAACATACTTTTTAGCTAGTATGTTTTCTCATATTTGGTTGCTCTATTTTTTATGGAAAAGGGTGGAAACCTCAAAATGTGGTGTACATGTCATCTTTTTCTATAATAGTTTTCTTTTCTTTGTTCGGTTCAAGACTTGAAACTAAGAAATAGTTTATATGGCAATCTCTCATTGGTTGATATGACCCCAATTCTAGGTAATCCATTTCATTACTTTTATGAGGAAATGGGATGAAATCATATTTGATGATTTCCTTTCCCTATATCCTTTTATTTTTCCAAGAAACCAAACAAACAGCCCCTAAGTGAATCCTCATATTAGCTGTTTTCTCATAATTTTCTGTATCATCATAATGAGATTACTTTTTTAATATTTACCCTTCTGTTTTTACCATCAAGCTAATTTCTCTGCAATCAAACTGGCACTCTCAGGTTTAGCAAAGCTCATGATATCAGTGTCTCATATTTCCCACAAAGATGAAAATAAAGAGTTCTAGAAAATTCAATTTAATTTTAAAAAATGATTTGAGGGACATTTTGAAGAGTCAATCAGAAACAAGGAATCACATAATATGCCATCAGCATCAATCATAAATTGGATGTAGATTCCGTCAAAAAGTTAGTTGAACAGTTGATTATTTCTCTACAATTGATCACTAATCGGATCAAACAATCAACATTTAATGAAGAATTAACAAAGCGAAAAAATATGCGACAAGCAAGGTAGAAGTCTGATGCTCTTCTTTTTAAACCATTGATTTTGTTGAAGTTGAAAGTTTGTATAAGGAAACATTTATGTTGGTCAAATGCTCAGAAACTAGAAATGCTAATTACTTATTGAAAAACATATTTAACATTTATTATGAGTACCTTATGTGGTTATGTACCTCTATTTGTATGTATATGAGTTTTAAGAGCAAGGAATGGTTGTTGAGTTGGCTTTTAGCATTGAATGGCTACTATCAGAAATATATGGAAGTGAGAAATCAAAATTTTCGGGTAAGTTGGTGCCTATACTTCTCAGTTGCATTAATTGAGTCATCTCCATATCATCTATCTTCCTTCATAATGAAATCAGTCCTCTTCTTATTTATCTTTTTACATTCTTTCATCCAAGATTTTTATTTATTTATTTATTTATTTATCTGATGAGTTAGCATGTCAGGTTTCCTGGATTTTTACTGCATTGACTCCTTAATTAACAAGCAACAAAGGACGCTCTACCTTCACCCACTACAAAGAAAGCTCAACTCTATAAATTCTCGGTGCAATCTCTGAAACATAACTTCATTCCTCCTTAAAACCAACTAAATGAAGGCAATCAAAAGATATCTACTTGATGTAAAGAACATAATATACAAAAGCAAAGCGAAGGTAGCCCTTTTCTCAATCTTAGCTCTGATACTACTAATAACCATCCCCCCTTATTTCTACCCTTTGCTACACCAATTATTGCCTACTTCTTCTAGTGCCAATGTTCGAAGAAATGTTATGTATCGAAGTTGTGATATTTTCAAAGGGCGATGGGTAAGAGACCCGAAAGCTCCATATTATACGAATGAGAGTTGTTGGGCTATTCATGATAACCAAAATTGTATGAAATATGGGAGGCCTGATAATGATTTTATGAAATGGAGGTGGAAGCCTGATCAATGTGAGTTGCCGATATTTAACCCTGCACAGTTCTTGGAGATTGTTCGCGGTAAATCGATGGCTTTTGTAGGGGACTCATTGGGGAGAAACCAGATGCAGGCTTTGATGTGTCAGTTATTAAGGGTAAGTTTTTTTTTTAAAAACATGTTATGCCAATATCAATTTCGCATTTTGACACAGAAAAGCGACCATGCAGGCATCCTTCAGAGTTTGTATGACTTATTAGAATTCTTGCCGTCTACTTTTTGTTGATTTTGGGAGAAAATTTGGTTATATTCTATATCCAAGTACAATTTTTAGGTTGCATTCTGAATCATAATAAATTCCTGATGGGCGCATGACTAGATAAACCCTATTCTGGTATGGAATCAAATCAGCATTGTCCTTTCTTAGTATCGCTGTTTTGAACTTACTATCCCTGTAGTTTAATTATTGCAGATAGACCTCCTGGGTTAAATTTTTTATTTCTCTTTTTCCCTTGGTGAAATGTTAATATTGCCTCTGGTTGAAATTAGTGAGTCCATCTGAGGGTAAAGAGCCAAAAAATTTAACCTAAGGGTTCTATCTGCGGCAATAAACTTATAGGGGTAGTAAGTTCAGAAACAGCGAAGCTACAGGGGGTCTTCTTATAATACTGTGGTATTGTTCAAAAACAAACTAACCTCATGTTCAGGAATCCAGGAACTAGGAGGTCCCTGATACAGAAAGATACATTTTTGTTGTACTTAAACTATCTAAAACAGCAAGCATCCATCATCATAATAGATAAAACTCAATTCAAGTTTTAAAATGTGTAGGATCAAGTTCATAAATTTTCCTTATAAATCAATTTTTGCAAAAAGTTCAGGTTACCTATGTCGAAGATGTATCTCCTACTACTGACTACAAATCAAGAACCTGGCTATTTCGAGCCCACAATTTCACTCTTGCAAACTTCTGGTCACCATTCTTAGTAAATGCCAATGAAGCCGAGCCCAATGGTGATCCTCTCAATGGTCTCTACAAGCTCTATCTTGACGAACCAGATAAGAACTGGACAACGCACATTAACAAATTCGACTATGTGATAATTTCAGCAGGCCAATGGTTCTTTAGACCAGTAATGCACTATGAAAACAATAAACTTATCGGTTGCTATTCTTGTAACCAAGCCAACATAAATAATCTCACAATGTACTATGGATATGCAAGGGCTTTTAGGACTTCATTCAAAGCCTTATATGGTCTAAATGGCTTTAAAGGTATGACATTTCTTCGCACATTTTCACCTGCGCATTTTGAGAATGGTGAATGGAATAAAGGAGGAAATTGCATTAGAAAAACACCGTTTAAGAGCAATGAGACTAGTTTAAGAGGTTTTATGCTTGAGACTTATATGACACAGATTGAAGAGTTTAAGGATGCAGCGAGAGAAGCCAAGAGGAGAGGCTTGAAATTTAGATTGTTGGATATTACAGAAGTTATGTTATTGAGAGCAGATGGGCATCCAAGTATTTATGGGCACTGGCCACATGAGAAGGTGTTGCAGTATAATGACTGTGTTCATTGGTGCTTGCCTGGTCCTGTTGATGTCTGGAATGATTTCTTGCTGGAGATTTTGAAGATGGAAAGTCTAAATTCATTTTTCAGTCATATTGCCAAAAGAGCAAAGAATGAGCCATGACATGTAGTTTGTATTCAATAAGTTCATTAAATGTGTATCAGCAGTAGACACTATGTCAAATATGTACATGAAATATCAGCATAAGTATATCCTAAAAAATGACATTACATCTATATAATTCAAAATCTTAAGAATTTACTTTCTTATCCCTGGAACACCTACATGGCGCGCATTGAACATGAAATCTGATTAATAGACATGATACCATATAAGTAAACTTTCTCGCGCCAGAATATAAGATACACGTACACCTAAAATTTGTTGAGCCAAGAAAAGAAATAACATGTGGAGTATCACCCGCATCATGCAAGCGAATATTTCTTGATTCGCTGACAATTGGAAAAAGTATCGCAAAATTGCATTATTTGAATTTAGGCATATTAATACTGAATTTATAAGATGCGCTGATAGATTTAACTGTCCAAATTGCGTGCATCTTGTGGTTTTTAACGACTATAAATATGTCAATTTAGTCTATTCAAGGTGTTAAGAAATTTACATGAAAAAAATGAGTGATTGGTTATGGGCTCAATATATGTTCTTGTTAGTAAGGAAGCTACAGCAGCGAGCTGTAGCAGATGTTGTAATGGATGAAGGTCTCCAACCAGCATGTTACAAGCTAAGGCATAGCGTCCGATCCAAATTCCCTATCGGGGGATAAATGAAGGTAAGGATAAATCTATCTATGATGTTATCCTCTCTCTTATAGCTTAAGGAACCTCCTATGCTTTGTTGTTCAATTTACTTTTACAAATCTTCTAACTCCTCATTTTTTACTTTCTTGTTCATCTATGTATCAGTACCTTTTTACATAACAAATACATTTCTCAGAAAAGCTTATCAGAAAAAATCAAATTCAATAAACTATTTTTCTTGAATTTTTTTTTTTAAGTTTAAGAGTAAGCCAAAGACCAGAAACATCTGACACTTTCAATGGCACATTTCCTTATTTTGTTTATTATCATACTTTGTATAGAAATATTTTGGCTGATATCTAAGGCACTGATAAAATCTTCTCCTAATTGTATATTACCTCATTGTTCTAACTGTGGTTCACTTCACAGGCATCCAAATCCTTCCTTAGATGGGCGTTGTTTTAACTATCTCAATAACGTCCTTCCTCGCTGCAAATTTGGATACACCATGGCGAGCGGTTGGATTTGCCTGATGTGATCCTGGGAAACCAAGAAAATAAGAAGATTAAGAGGACCAATTTATGCAATTTTAGTTTCTTATCTGTATATAAGATCATTGGTTTTATTTTATTTTTTTCATTTTTTTAATGTTCTTCATTCCTTCCTAGTAGATTGTACACAATTTGATGTAATCCTTCCATGGGATATAAATGAAAATTTCTTATTATTGATAAAGGATTCTTTTCGGGCCAATTACATGCCTATTAATTGACATGAAAAATGGTTACAATTACTTTCCTTGTCTGAACTCTAACCCAATCAATTGACTAAGGGTAAATTTCACACCAACATCCCCACCCCACCCTCCCCACCCCTACAAAAAACAAAACGGTTTGCCTAGTTTTGAGATAACCCCCTAAAGTTGAGAAATGTCACTTAACCCTCTTTAAGTTTTGTGAGATGACTCCCCCAACTAACACCGTTAGATCTGATTCTCCAAATGACCAAAATGCCCCTGATGGAAAACCCCCCCTCTCATGTCCATTTTAATAAGTTTGAAGGTAGTTTTCACTATGAGAAATCAAACATCGATCAATTCAAAAACTTATGGTACAGAAATCTACATATCAGCAACAACAAACTATTTGCTGAACATACACAAGCAACAGTGAACATGAACAGTTGCTTGATAGTGTCCTCTCACCATACATTATACTAAATCTGAGGGAGCCTAGCAGAAGCAGACCTCCAACCCTCCATCTTCAACATATTCAGTAAGAAATCGTTCCACGAATCAACCGGTCCTGGCAAACACCAATGCACACAATCATTATACATAGTAACATTTTCATCAGGCATATGCCCGTATTTACTAGGATGCCCATCTGGCCTTAGCAAAATCGCATCCGTTATATCCAACAACCTAAACTTCAAACCTCTCTTCATTCCTTCCTAGTAGATTGTACACAATTTGATGTAATCCTTCCATGGGATATAAATGAAAATTTCTTATTATTGATAAAGGATTCTTTTCGGGCCAATTACATGCCTATTAATTGACATGAAAAATGGTTACAATTACTTTCCTTGTCTGAACTCTAACCCAATCAATTGACTAAGGGTAAATTTCACACCAACATCCCCACCCCACCCTCCCCACCCCTACAAAAAACAAAACGGTTTGCCTAGTTTTGAGATAACCCCTAAAGTTGAGAAATGTCACTTAACCCTCTTTAAGTTTTGTGAGATGACTCCCCAACTAACACCGTTAGATCTGATTCTCCAAATGACCAAAATGCCCTGATGGAAAACCCTCTCATGTCCATTTTAATAAGTTTGAAGGTAGTTTTCACTATGAGAAATCAAACATCGATCAATTCAAAAACTTATGGTACAGAAATCTACATATCAGCAACAACAAACTATTTGCTGAACATACACAAGCAACAGTGAACATGAACAGTTGCTTGATAGTGTCCTCTCACCATACATTATACTAAATCTGAGGGAGCCTAGCAGAAGCAGACCTCCAACCCTCCATCTTCAACATATTCAGTAAGAAATCGTTCCACGAATCAACCGGTCCTGGCAAACACCAATGCACACAATCATTATACATAGTAACATTTTCATCAGGCATATGCCCGTATTTACTAGGATGCCCATCTGGCCTTAGCAAAATCGCATCCGTTATATCCAACAACCTAAACTTCAAACCTCTCTTCATTCCTTCTCTTTCTGCAGCCCAAAATTCCTCCAACTGTGTCACATAAAGCTCAAGATTCATCCCATCCAACCTCGTCTCATTACTCTTAAAAGGCCTTGTTCTTATGCAATTTCCCCCTTTATTCCATTCTCCATTCTCAAAATGTGACGGCGCAAAAGTTCGAAGAAATATCATCCCTTTAAAATTTTGCAAGCTGTTAATAGCTCGAAATGCAGTTCTAAAGGCCATTCTGTAACCATAGTAAAATGTCAAATCTGTGATATTTTTCTGTAGACAGTAGTGACACCCTTTGAGATTGTTGTTTTCATAATACATTGTCGGACGAAAGAACCAGTGACCTGCGGATACAATTACATAGTCAAATTCTTCGATTTGGGTCGTCCAATTTGAGTCGGGCTCATCTAAGTATAGATTGAAGAGGCCAGTGAGCGTTGGCCCTCGAGGGTCAGCTTCTTGAGCCTTTACTAAGTATGGCGACCAGAAGTTGGCTAATGTGAAATTGTGTGTAGGATATGACCAACGCTTGGACTTGTCGTCGGTTGTGGGGGAAGTATCTACTGCATATGTTACCTGAAAATTGAAAATTGAATCATAAATAATATTCATATATTACTTCATATACATTATTTCTATATATATATATATATATATATATATATATATATATATATATATATATATATATATATATATATATATATATATATATATATATATATATATATATATATATAGGAAAAAAGGAATATGAGCCATCTCATTTAGTAAAATGAAATACCCACTAATGTGTATAGTGTTTAGGCCACTTAGTGGTCACATCGTTTGAGTGTGGGGTATGATGTTTGTGAGTGGGGAGCTCATTTTCCTAAATGAAATGCCACCTCATATTCCTTACTCCCATATATATATATATATATATATATATATATATATATATATATATATATATATATATATATATATATATATATATATAAGATGACCTGTGATTAGGAATTGGTATAAGTTGCAAACTTACCAAATATCTAAAAGGTGGTGCGACTAGACTTATTCTCTATAATTTAGCAAGAAGAAATCCTTAAAAGTAGTTTCGATCATAAATACAACCTAAGTCTCTCTATCTGTTTATTATGTCTTTGGTGTCACTAGGTTCCTTTCAAGTACAATTTTGGCAACACTAACTGAGCATCATGTGTTTATCATGCGGAAGATACCTCTATATGTAAAATATTTCAAGAAGGTCTAATTAACTTGAGCATTAACAAAATATAAATGATGTTACGATATAAACATTTTTATATACCATTGAGTCCAAACCAATTTCAGGGTTAGTAGTTTAGACTTGAGAGTATGGATCACTATGCCACTGTCATCAGATTTAATTAGTAAAAGATTGCCAAAGTATAGAAAAGAAGCCAGTCATTGTTTATATCACTAGTCAGATGCCATCGAAAAACATAAAAGTATGCAGTAATGAGTCAAAAGGATCATTTAGTTAATGGAATATTTTACATCATTTTCTCTAAAATTAAGAAAAATTGAAAATTCTATAATATTTTCTTTTACTTTCTAAACAGAACATTCTAATTTAGTTTTTCATCCAAGATATAATACTAGATCATTTTGTCAAATCATAATCACTCTACCCACATCAGATGGCACCTAATGAAATGGGAAATATGTACATCCTTTCTAGTCCATGAACAAGTAGGGAAAAAAACAGCTAGTTACTATTATCCTATAAAAACATACATCAATGGTCATAAAGGGAAAAAAATATCAGAAACATGCTAGAAAATATAATTACACTTACTCTATTTAAGAGGCACATCAAGGATTGCATCTGATTTCTTCCCACTGAATCTCCAACAAAAGCCAAAGACTTTCCCCTGACAATCTCCAAGAATTGCGCCGGGTTAAATATAGGCAAATCACAATCTTTTGGCTTCCACCTCCATTTCATGAACTCGGTATCTGGCCTTCCAAACTTCATGCAATTTTGATGCTCATGAATTGCCCAACATGTATCATTTGTATAATAAGGAGCATTAGGATTTGGTAGCCACTCTCCTCTGAAAATATCACACTCTTTAGCCTTGTTAACACTATTTATTTGCTCAATGATGATGTTATGTGATATTGAAGGAGGAGGTGGTGAAGGTTCATATTGAATTGACTGGCCTTGTAAAGAGTAGTAGTAGAGAGAGGAGATGGTGATGAGAACAAGAGTTAGTGTAAGAAAGAGAATTGGTTTAGAGGTTTTCTCTAGATTTGTTCTCTTGGCAGAGAGAAGATCTGAAGAATAAATGGCTTGCATATTGAAGAGATCAAAGGGTTTAGATTGTGTATCTTTTTAGGGTAGGCTATGTGTGGATTTTATAGTATTTTGGTTGGCCATCATGTTGCAAGAAATGCTTGGACTTATTTGCATGAAAGTAGGACCAGATGATAAAGTTGTGACCTTGCATTTGGATTATAGTAGAATTTTGCTTTTTTTTACATATATTATATATTTACAGTACATGGCCAAAATAATAGGTTTTTTATTGTGTTAAACCACCCTGCAAAGTTTTGAACTTCATGCATACAAATTTTTAAAGTTTTGCCTGCTTGTCCTCTGACAAAGAGGCAATTACTGTAAACATAATACGGAAAAAAATGTGCTAAAAGGAAGACAAACTTTGAGGCTGCCAAATTTATTCCAAGCTTGCCAATAAAATTTCATTGTTGGGAAATAAAGAAATATTAATTAAAAAACCATATATATAGAATTAATGACTAACCCAAAAAAATTGAAAGAAATCTGTAGAAGGGTTTACTCCAGGTCAAGAGCAAGAGTTTAGAATCATAGATTTATCAAATAAAAAAAGTATCCTTTTGACAAATTTAGGAAGGCCTTGTACTATGAAAGAAACTCATCTAAAGTAAGAAGAATAATGAATTATCCATTTGAAAGAAAAATATGATATTCGCAATTTTTAACTAGACTCTTATGCATGTCATCTGCAGTTTGCAATATAGCAATTCAATATTTTAATTCAAAATTGGCTGCCGATATGTTTATTTGAATTTCAACTGCCTCAGAGCGAAGAAAGTATCACATCATTTTAAGTTATGGTTGTTTAGTTTTCAATTATGGTATTTCATGGACTTGAGATTATTTACAAACTAAAAGCCACTTTCACAATTTAACACATAGTATAAACAGTCAGGGCCCATACAGTTACAAAAAATCAAATCATGTCTAAACAAATATTATTAGTATGTGATCCTAATGCTATAAAATCTACTCTGAAGTTTCTAAAATGGAACATCTCAACTACCATATGATACGTAACAGATTTGGGAATATAGTAATCTCAAACATATCTGTCAAATGAATAAAATCTTTGCCCAATCATTCTCAAAGCCATGCAGTTTTTTATTTTTATTTTTACTTTATTTTATCTCTCTCTACACAAATCAGAAATGAGCTAGCATATAGCTTTATGTTCCTAATGCAATTCTGGCAAATGCGCAAAATAATGAATGACTTTGAACTCATGCAATTCTTCCAACTCATATCTTGATCAAAAAACATGAAAGGATGCATTATTAGTCCCCATTAGGTACAATTACTTGTGGCTTTCTATATTAGTTTTTGTTCCTTACTTATCCTTTTTCTGTGTCTTTGTTGAAGGTTCAAATCAAAAATAACACTTGAACCGAGCTGTTTATTGGAAGCAAGACAAAAATGGTACACAGGTTATATCAATGCATAAGCAAAGAGAGGGGAGCAACTTATTTAGACTTGGTCACTAGTGAGGGGGTCTAGCCACACCCGCGCGTAAGCCACACGCGCTGAGTGTGGCTAGCATGGCTCGTCACTAGTTGGTGCACTTGATGTTATTTGTGTTCCCTCACTGGATGTTACGTACAAACCATAAAATGCATGAGGCCCCAAATCTGCCATGCTACTGTTGCATATGTCACAAATTAAATGATTGAGGGAGCTACCAAAAAAATTATATATATATTGATGTTATTTGTGTTCCCTCACTGGATGTTATGTACAAACCACAAAATCCATGAGGCCCCAAATGTACAAACCATAAAATCCATGAGGCCCCAAATGTACAAACCATATATATATATATATATATATATATATATATATATATATATATATATATATATATATATATATATAGAAATCTCCTATAAACTTAAGTTTATAGGGAAAGATACACTAACTTTTTTATCCATTGATGTTGCCTCTAGATTTGTGTCATCAAGAGATGCACAAATCTCAAAATGGGCTTCATATCTTTCATGGATCCCAAGGCGACATCAATAGTTAGAAAAGTTGGTGTATGACTATTCCCTATAAACTTAAGTTTATAGGAGATTTGCTCTATATATAGTAAAGCTCCTATAAACTTAAGTGGATAGGAGTTCTTTGTCCACCAACATTTTTATCCATTGATTTTGTATTGAGATTTGTGCTAGCATGTAATACAAATCAAGGCACAAATCTCAAAGATAGCCTTGATGTGTAGCACAACTCTCAAAGCATAATGAAGGGATAAAAAGTTGGTGGACAAGACTCTATCCACTTTTATATATATATATAGAAGAGGCCCTATGAACTTAAGTTCATAATGAATATTAGTCATCAACTTTTTATCCACTCATCTGCCTTGAGATTTGTGATGCACAAATCTCAAAGTGGCATTTATATCTTCACGGATCCCAAAGCAAGATGAGTGGTTAGAAAAGTTGGTGCACCACTATTCATTATGAACTTAAGTTCATAGGAGTCTTACTCTATATATATATATATATATATATATATATATATATATATATATATATATATATATATATATATATATATATATATATATATATAACTTTGCAATAAGTGCACAAAAACACTCATAAAAGATATAACGTATTACAAAAATTTCCTTCATTAGTGTGGACACAAGTAACTAGTTTGAGACAAGTACAAAACAAGAAAATGTATTTAATACAATATGCTTATCAGAAGCGATTTTCGAAGGACCCCTTAAAGAAATCTCCTCTCAAAACCTTGGTATCACCATAAAATTTTGCATGCTGGGTCATCATAAAAGCTAGGATGATTTCTGCAATCATTGACCGATGAAGGAACTTGAGATTAATTTATGAGGACAGTTACGCCCCAGCCTTCAGATTGTTCCATTGCATTATGCCATTATTCTTTCTTTTGTTGAGGGGGTTTTGGATCGATGTAGGGATATTCACTTGGGGCAATCCAAAGGCCCCATAGTATGAATAGATGTAAACAAAATAATAACACAGAAGAAAATGTGTTGGATGGATAAACATTCCAGCAGAATTCAATACCAAAGAACAATATCAACCTGCATCCAAAGTTGATGAAATATGAAGATTCCAGTGTCAATGAGCACAAAGCAATAGACTCACTATAGATAAATTACGAGTCATGGTAAGTATGGTAGAATTGTACCGTAGAGGAGTTGGGAAAGGAGTTTTCCATAGTAGAAAAGGCAAAGTGAAGAAATACCTGCCAAGTAACATAGGAAAAGAAAAGAAAATTAAAAGAAATATCATTATTAAAAGTTTAATTTATATGGCCAAGGCACTATTAGCTGAATAAATTTTTTGCTATTTAATTTATCATACTAAAATTTTACTATAACAAGAGATCTCAAGTAAGCTACAATATCAGGTATTCCATTTTGAGGTAATTTTCCTTCAATAAAAAGGTTTCTTTCCCATTACAATTTACAGAGACAACATTAAGTTTCAGCAAGATAACATGTCAGCATCTATCTGAATGAAAATTTGAAATACATGAAGTATCATAGTCATGGGGCCATACTCAGTCCTCTGCAGATAATAACAGATGGGAACTGATACCCAAAAAGAAAAATGAAAAAGAAAACACATAAATTTGCAAATTAAACCAATACCTCCCCTAGTAAATGACTTTGATTAAAAAAACTTTTGCTTGGGAGGCTTACCAAGAATAGAATTGGTAGTGCAGAGATCGGGCACACACGATGCCGATGAAGTTCCCAACAAACATGAGAGTTACAATATCTACAAGAAACAGAACAAAAAAGAGCTTGGCTCAAGATGTATACCATAGAATGAACTGACAAAAGACTTCTTATTATTTTTTTTTCTTATTGTAGACCAAAAAAAAAGAGTAGGATAGCATAGATCGAATCCTTATGAGATTTAGACTTACGTTCCTTACTGAGAGTCCTATAGCTTGATTCAGAAGGAACAGATTGATGGGAGGATTTTTGCATAGCATCGTGAAGTCTTTTTTGCACTAGATGAATGAGTCCTCCTTCATGCCTGTCAGTGCCTGAAACACTCAGTAAATCCATATGCTGCCCGAGAATCCGATACAGTGTGGACATAAAGCTAACTTACTTAGCATTAGAAAAAAATTGATAAACCTAAATAAGCAGTAGATCTATGTTAAGAAGATCAAGAGAACACAACTGATCTTGTACAAGACAGAATTCAAATTATCTTAGACAAACTGTGTAAGTGAAAAAAAACATATTGGAAGATGTAAGCATCAATTATCTAATTTAGAAAAGTAATAAGCAACTAAGCATCATAGAATGCACAGCAGATGACAAGTATAACCATATATCTTAAGTACTCACTTGGACCATTTATAATGCGCAAACAGCAGAAGCAATGTAAGATGAAGAGCCAGCAAAGCGCTTGCAAATCCTTTTGACACAAATAGCTCTTCTGGAACAAATTTAAAATTAACAGACCTGAAAAAGAATATAAAAGCTTATGTCATATTATCTCTGTTCATCGGAAGTCATTACAGTAATCATAATTATCTGAATTATATATCTCAATTGGATAGTCAGAAATATTACTGTAAAGAAAAAAGTGCTCAAGGTACACACTAAAAGGGAACTAACAGGTGCTGCACCTACTGACCATCCGGATGATCATTCCTCACGATTGGAAATGTCGATTAAAAGGAACACGTGCAACAGGATATCTCCATTTACATACAAATGCACATCCATATGTCACAATTTTACATGTTCGTATGCAAAATAGTGTATTACAGAGAGAAATTTGCATTTGTGTGTATATACCTCTGATTACATACACTATTGAGTAAGTAGACATATACAAACAAGTAGGTTTTAACATTATCCATGAGCAAGAGATATGTTGGTATACTTATTACAATTTAACATAAGGTTTTAGGTTGATCCAACAGCATCACATACTACTTCAAATGACAAAAACAGTTTATAAGTCTAAAGTATGCACCAGAAATGGATGAAAATACGTCCAAGATTGAAGGCCCTTGAGATGTATGCAACTGGATGTGACAACAAAAAAGGTAGACCGAAGAGGATCTGCAATGCGCTCATCAAAGAAAAAAAAATCAAATTCTACGAGAAGCAATGTAGAGTTAATAATAAATATTATCAGCAGGTTTTTAGCATATTGGCAATCTCCACCTTTCACAGTAGCAACTAATCAATACAGTATTTAATATTTAAACTTTAAATGAGCAACCAGTCAATCCACCTCTCACAGCTACAAGTCAAGACTCAACTAGCCATAGAGCTGTTCAAGAAAGCTCTTTAAACATGCTCAGAATATCCCTTTTGTTAAAGCTTAGGCACTTGCACAATAAAAACATGGATAGCGAAAGGAGGGGAAAAAAACAGTTGGAAACATAGATAATTAGCCACTAACATTAAGATTGGAAAAGGCTTCGGATGATAGTGACGGGATAACTAGCCATAGAACATAAGGCTACACCTACATAATATGCATCAATCATATTTAAATTAGGAAGATATTTGTCAAGTTTCAATTGCTTCTATCAACAAGCAAGGATTACAAGCCACAAATTGTAGTCACAACAAAAACAAAGTCTTTAACCCTGTGCAGCTTAGCAGTTGTTTTCTGCCATTTAATGAGATGAACCATTCTTCAGTACATATGATTAGAAAATAAAACAAAATAAAGTTAGCAGCATACACTAAGATCTTAATAAGTAGTTTTATTTTTCTTAGATACAGGTTGCAGAAGTTCATCAACAACTAATAAAATTTCAGCAGGCCTGTCCAATTGAACATAAAACACAAATATGAGAAAATATAGAAAACAAGATAAAAGACTATAGATGAATACCTGCAACAATCCAGCACCTAACAATGCAGAAAGCAACCCCATAATACTCATACCCTGTAACAGGACATTTGAAAGCAACAGTCAATTTATTTAAATGCAGAAAACTAGGATATTAAATATATTGATAACTAGTATCACACCTTCCACATTAGTAGAAGCAGAGGTGGAGCATACAGAAGAATATTCATCTTAATTGATACAGCTCCACTGCATCGCAAGACAAAGTAATTTTAAAGAAAAGAGACCTAAACTTATCCTATTTAGGAGCAGAATTAATTAACTGCTAAAGGTTCTCAAAGTATTAATCAGAAATATGATAATCACCTGAAAATGAGTAACGCCAGATGCCACTTTTGGTAAAGAAGCAGAGCTAACGAAGCATGAAGCAGAGTCATTGCAAAGCAGTCATTGAAGAGACGAAGCATAAAGATGGAATGAATTCGCTTTGACAAACAAAGCAAACTAAGGGTCCACCATGGAAGCTGCAAAACATTAAAAAAAGAATTAGCCATCATGAGTCATTGTAGATGAAATGAAGAACTAAATGAGGAAAGGGGATTATCGTACTTCGATAAAAATTAAAATGGAAATCCAGCTATGTTCATGTTCATTGATAGAAAAATATTCTTAGATGTACTGAGTATAAGCTAAAAGTTGTCCAACAGTGATATAGTACATTCTGATACCCCATGAAAGAAAATGCGAACTATAAAAATATATCATTCAGATTGAGTACATGCTGTCAAAATCTTCACCTCTGATACCAGAGAGCAACAAATTGACCAGTGTTCAATATGCCCTCCTTCCAGACGGTCAAAAGCTTAGAGAAGAGCAGGTAAAAGAAATATGTGTATATTCGAAGATGAAAACAAAATGATCTGATGCAAAAAAAATTGTATAAGGAACAAAGAGAAGTGCATGATGCGCATTCATCATCTCCACCATCAAGGAATTTTCAGCAAAAACAATAACCAACCTAATTGCCTATGGCAGTATAATAATAAACATAAAAGACTTGAGTCACTTTTTGAAATATTTCATGAGATTACATACCAAGTCAATCTTTACATAGATGAGAAAGATGATTCCCAGATTAACAATATACAAGATGCCGAATAAAATCTGCATAGACACAAGAAAATAGAGAGTTAGAAACATATAATCACCAAACTACAAAGGTACAGGACATAGAAGCATGACATGATGTTATATTGAAGCCAAAGAGGTAATACCCAAAATGCAATTATCAAATATTCATACTAAAACTTATATATAAGCTGCTATTCTAGGTACTACTGTGCATCATGCTGGCACGATTATCCACAAGTAAAACACAACAAAAGCAATTCTGATCCCTAAAACCTTGCCTGGTGCATGCAACTATCTTTTCAGAAAGTTTGATAAACATGATTAGCAATACACATACAATTAAACCAGCAACAACTTGTTATAGATGACAAAGATACTAAAACAGACTAATCGCACTTACCTATACCTAACCTGCCATTTTCACTTTTTTACGTTGCAAGAGTTGATTCATCCTTTGATGTACTAAAACCGGTTTAAGTCACCGCCCACTTTCAGGCTCTGAGCATAAAAACAACTGATGCAGAGAGAAACTCTCTTGACTAAATGTAGCATCTTAACAGGTATTATTAATTTTTGAGTAAAGAACAGAGGGATTAACTCCGTGATTTCAATCCATCAAATAATTCATGTCCTTGACTGCTCAAAAGAATCAAGCCCGCTTACTTCCCTGAATGGAATTTAAGAATCTCAATGGGCATCTCTTAAGAATAGCATTTAGCATAAGTAATATTCTTTTAGCAGAGCTTATGAATCTATTTAACAGTTTAAGCTTGTCTTTAGAGAGTGAGTTCATTCTTCTCTAATACAGATTGAGAGTCCTCTTCCAGCTGGTAAGTGCGTCTCAACTTGGGTTTAGACCTGAGTGACTTCCCAATCTTTCCTTATCTCCAATTATTCCATTACCCTCAAATTATGATCTTAAAAAAAGACACCAGTTTTCTTTTATCTTTCATACTTAATTTCCAAATATCATCCTGTATCAGTAATCAGCATAATTGACCCTCTATGGACACATAGACTGATTTCCATACAGAACAATGTCCCGTGATATGTGCATAGATTGCACATGTCCGCTCTCCAGTCATCAAAGTAACTCAACCTTTAGCGGTCATCCTTAGAAATGGAAAAGTCATATCTCTTGTAGAAGAAACATGGAGAAAACAAAGACCACACTGAACTAACAGCAGTACATTAGCATAGGAGGCATGAATGTGTTTCCTACTAATGTAAATCTATCATTTATTCAGATATTTCCAGTGTAATAAACATCAGTAACATCGAAAGTTATCAAATAATCCAAATGGGCAGAGCCAAGACAAAATCATTTCGCGGGATTTCGACAAAAAAAAATTCACCTGAGCAGGAAAGACCTGACCACCAGTAATGAACTTGATTGCAGAGTACACATACAAAAACCCAGCTGGATATACCAATGGCCCAGTATCCCCCTTCAGCTCACTGTAATCCCTCTCTCCTCCAACAAACCCATCAACCTAACAAAAACCCAAATCAATTGTAAACAAAATACGAACCCCAATACCAAAATCAAATCTTTACAATAACAAATAGATCACCTGCGACATGTAAGCATCCCAATCGATCTTGGTATCTAAAATCAGTTCAAAACAATTAGAAAATTAATCAAATGAACTAATGCAATGAGCCAAATCAAGATTTTGATACTGAATCTTACATGGGACGAATGCGATGATGAGAGAGACAAGGATTGCGTCGAGAATGATTAGGGCTGAGGCGAAGGCCACTGGTTTTGAGATCTTGAATCCGTTGAGAGCTCTCCTTTTCTTCTCGATTGATCTCATTCTCGCCATTATTTGCTTGTGAGGTTTTTAGGGTTTTTCTTTCGCCAGAAACTTTTTTTTTTTTTGGGAAAGTCTGGGTTTTTTGGTTTTTTTGGCCCGTGATCTTACTCGCTCTGTTGACGTCGAGGTGGAAGACGGAAAGATTTGGATCCATTAGCAGTTTTACCCGACCCGAAGTTAGAGAGAAATGCTAATTAGCACATAAATGCCTATAGTTTCCCCTAATTAGGACTTGTATACCCTCATTTTTTTTCAGCACTTATATACTTTAAAGTTTCTAAAATCTGAACTTTAATACCTTTTATATTACGCAAATCTGAGAATTTTTCCTAATTTTTTTTCCATATGACGCTCACAGGTAATTTTATAATTTTTTAGCTCTCATTAATGTTTGTTAAATTTACTATTAAACTAGCTATATTTCTATTTTAAAATATAATTGTGGTAGGTTAGAACTATGGTGTATTTTACAGTAAGGATTAAAATGTTCTAAACCTAGCTTATTAGTGTCAAACGAGAAAATTCAAGAAAAAATTATCATGTCTGCATAACATAAGGCATTAAAGTACAAGTTTTAGAAACTCTAAGGTAAATAAGTTCTGCCGAAAACAAATAAGGGTATATAAGTGCAAACTAGGGGGAAACTATGGGGGTATTTACTATTTAGTTGCTAATTAGCCTAGGAAAAAAAAGTCATATAATGGATTTTGGTACTAAACGGAAATGTGGATCTTTGACGGACTGAACCCGTTCATCCTGATCCAAACCCGTTAACCCTTTTTCTATCGCAACTGTAATCCAATCCCATCTCTATCGTTCTCTTTGTCGATCGCAGGGCGCTCTCTCTCTCTCTAAGCTTCCTTTTTTAACCCTAGCGCCGCCCCGATCGTCGCCTGGGTTCGTTGTTGATGCCTTCAGTTCTATCTCCTCCGGCGATTCCACGTCACTATTCTCTCCGTCGACGTCAAGAGGTAATTTTTATGTTTTTTTTTCATTTTCGCCCTAGTTTCTGCCCTTATTTTTTGTTTTTATAATTTAAGGTATTTTCGCCTAATTACCATCTTCTCTTCTTTGCCACCCACTGTATATAAGTTTTCTCAAAATTTACGCATTTTTACGATTTTACTCATTTTCCTATGTTGTTTCTTAGGAAAGTGGAAATGTTAGCGATGTACATTGAACTTCATGAGGAAATTTTTGTTTTTTTGTTTTGTAGGATCCATAGGTCATATAAGTTTCAAATTTTCTTGGTTGTTATGATCAATTTAGCAGTTGCATAGTGGATAACGAGGGTTCAGAAATCATTAGTACTGCATTGTAGCTAATTTGTTGCTATACGAAATGCCACTATTCGAGCATATACATTACTTATAGAAATTTGAGTTAGGATCTCAAAAACATGGTCCCATCCTGTGCGAGTTTTGGTGGAAGTCGCCGCACCAATCCATAATGAAATTCTCCTGCAATGGATACATCTCAATTCTTAATACCCATCTCAATCCTATCTTGATACTTGCTCTTATCCCAGTGCGCTCCTATGGCGCCATTGAGTTATAGGGGAAGTGGAAACTGTGATGCTGTAGTTTGACCACAGAGGCTTGATTATATGCCATTTAGTTATCTCTAATTGCAGTTTTGTTGTGAATATTCCTTTTCGAGCAACTTTACTTTGTACCTGGACTACAAGTTTCGTAGTTCCACTCTGTAAGCAATCCCATTTTGAGGGGAAAGGCTTTGATTTCAATTATCTAGACTACCATGTGACCCTTTACAGTGTACCTGTGTTATTATATAAATGAGCCTTTGTCATTGAATTGTTCTCGTCCTGCTTCTTTACCTGCATTACCTCCTTGTCTACAGTGTTTGAAATGTGATTACTGCAAGGCAGAGAAGGAATTTACTTTGTTCTTTGGGTTCAATATGCGGAATCTGTTCTTGGTTTGTTATGTTGTATATAATTTCTGTCCCTATGCATTTGTTTGTCTACATGCTTTCTCAACTTTACTCTTCATAGTCCCTGGCTCAAGAGTTTTATGTTAATTTGTGTGGGACAGACTTGAGTCTGTTGCTGGTCATGGGAAGCAAAGGTCGTGTACTGCCACCATCTCATCTACGGCATCCTCATCCAGGCCCTTCAATGTTGCACCCAGACCCATTTGGACCAGGCATTCGTCCGCCCCCTGGTTCCTTTCCTCTTGATATGTTGCCTCATCCGGAAATTATGGAGCAGAAACTCGCTGCCCAAGATGTGGAGATGCAAAGAATCTTGGGGGAGAATCAACGGCTTGCAGCTACCCTTTCAGTCTTGAGAAGAGAACTAGCTGGAAACCAGCAGGAGCTGCAGAGGATGGACGCCCACATGGGTGCAATGAAAGATGAACAGGATAAACATATGTGGGGTCTACTTGATAAGATTGCTAAGATGGAAGCTGACTTGAAGGCTTCTGAGACTGTAAAGGTGGAGTTGCAACATGCTCATGCAGAAGCACATAGCTTAATGGTAGCCAGACAAGATCTTATGGCTAAAGCACAGAAACTTAACCAGGATATACAGAAGAGCCATGCTGCTGTCCAAGCAGCCCCTGCTCTGATGTCTGAACTAAACATTATAAATCAAGAATACCAACATTGCAGGTAGCAATTCAGAAGCTCTATGTGCTCCAATTTCTTGTGTAGAATAAGGTAGTTGTATGATGTTCTATATTTCAATGCAGAGCTATCTATGATTATGAGAAGAAATTGCACAGTGATCATTATGAGTCACTTCAGGCGATGGAGAAGAATTATAACTCGATGATGAGAGAAATCGGGAAGCTACAAGCTGAGTTAACTAATGCAGCTAACCTTGATAGAAGTGGTACACACATTTATTGTCTGCGCCTCTTAGGCAATTCAATTTTCTTTCTTTTATTGTCCTTGTTATTAATTGATCTTTATTGCAGGTGGATCGTACAGTAATACTGGTGGATACAAGGAGAATGATACAGCTGGGAAACACTCTGTTGGACAAAATGCTTATGAAGATGCTTATGGAGTTCCACAGGTGAGTTACAGCACCACCTAGTGCTAGATCAGTTTGTCACCTGGATGCACATATGACAATTTTCACTATCTTCAGGTTTTATTTCACCATTTTCACCCCAGCTGCTTGGCTGGTGTAGTTTAGACAATAACATCGAGTTCCATAATTAAAATTTAATATCTCAAAATATTTCCTTATTATTATAGCACTTCAATTCAAAGTATCAATCAGCTACCTTGAGCATCTATGGATACTGCTATCTGTAATCAGTGATTAATTTGTTATAACTACCTTGTGTTACAATGTGTCTGGTTTTTACAATCTCAATGGTCGAATGATAACTATTTTACCCCTGGAGATGAGAAGCTGAAATTGGGTTTCTTCTTGATCTATGTCTAGGATCATTAACTGTTGGTTTCTTGTTTTTTTCCAGTTGGATGACCATTATGTCGTATCAAGCAATGTAAATAAGAGCTGATCTAGACTACTTTGAATAATTTTTTTCGTTCAGCTTCACTGTAATATCTAAGTGTGAGAATTTGAAGGCAAACCATGGCCATGATTCCGGTTCTTGCTGCAATAGATGGAAAATTTTCTTTCCCCTCAAAAAGGGAATAGAATGCTAATTGGAATAACTGGATTGGAGACTAAGATATCACATTTATGATCTAACTAGGTTCTATTGGGGCATAAACTGTTCGGTATATCTTCAAAACTTATTTTAAGATTGGGGTTCTGTTTTTTATTTTTTTATTGTGATAGAGGGGTAAACCATTGGGTAGCAGCCGATCAGGTTCAAGATATGATCTGATAAATGGGAAGTAAGGGAGATTAGAAACAAAAAGGAAATACATGAACTTAGATAATTATTAGTGCTTTTCCTAAAGAGGTTCAGTAAAAATCAGTTGAATGCAGAAGGAAAAGATGAGGTAGATGGATAAGAGTTGGAGGAATCCATGAAAAGAACTCAAGTCTTGCACACACCACACACACACCCCTCACCCCAACAAAAAAAATATTAATTAAAAAAGCATTAATTTTCTTGCATGTTAACTAGGAGGCCGAAAAGGAGGTGGAGTCGAGTCACTTTTCAATTCCTTAAAACTTAAAGGATAATGTTGAAATATAAAATCTATAAAGTACAAACCTGATGTAAATCGAACACAATCAGGTTAAGTTGCTATCTGTTTCACCTCTCTATTTTTAACTCTGCATCATATTCCAATTCTCACACGTACAGTCGTACTACACTAATATCTTAATAACAACAGGGACGTGCACCATCTGGTGGTGGTTCAGCTGGAAATGTCCCTACTCGTCCTGGATATGATGCACCTTCTAGGGGAGGTCCTGCTAATTATGCTTCGAGGAATACAAGCCATGATGCTCCCAGAGTGGCTGCAGGCCATGATTACTCAAAGGGTGCTCCTCAAGGAGGTCCTGGAGATGCTGCTGCTAATAAAGCAGCTGTGGGAGCTCAAGTACCTGCAGCTGCTGGAAACGTTACTGGAGCGTCAGCACAGACTGCTTCACCCTATGGATCAGCTCAGGCACCTTATGGATTGAATCCTTATGGATCAGTTCAGGCACCTTATGGACTGAATCCTTATGGATCAGTTCAGGCTCCAAATCATTATGGATCTACTCAGGAAATAAACCCTTATGGGTTGACTCAGGCACCAAACCCTTATGGCTCGAGTCAGGCACCAAAACCTTATGGATCGACTCAGGCACCAAACCCTCATGAATCGACTCAGGCTCCAAACCCTTATGGATCGACTTAGGCACCACCTGTAGCTGGAACTGGTTATGATGCTGTCTCTCGTAGATGGCGGTGATGGTAATGCATGCAGATGAATTGGCGTTTAAACCCTTGACAGGAAGCAGTTTCCAGAACTCGCATGAGCCCTAATGTCGATCTTTCACTCTTCAACACCTATTTTTTCTGTGGAGCTAGCAAATCCTGGGTTGGTCGGTAATTGTTATTTCCACAGTTCTAGTGGTTTAGTGGACAGGAGTGTACATTGAAGGTTTATTGAAATGCTACTTTCTTATAGAGGTGCATGTTCCTTTTGTTAATTTGATGTGTAGATTTTGGATGATTCTATACTGAGTTCCTCTTTCTCCTTGATAGGAAGTTTTTGAATTTGAGATGATTGGCAATACAGCGCTTGAATTTGTATGTTTTTCCATAATAAAAGCTTTAGTTGCTAACTTTCTACCGGTATTTTGGAAATGTGGCTATTATGTGGCAACTATAACCCCAAAGAAATGACACTGCATTCGTACAATGCATCAGTTCTCTGATTGTTTGTTATAGTCATAGATGTTTATTGTTTTGTTGCAAGCCACTGGCATTGTGTAAAAACTTCTCTGCCTCCAAATTTAATGACACATGACTTGAGAGAAATACCCCTGCGAAACGAATTTATATTGCTTTGCACACTGCTGCGCATTCGCTATAGACAAAAGACTGATCTTTATTTTGTGCTCAGGCAAGTGATTGCATCAGATTGCCAACTTACTTGAATTGTATGTTCATGGTAGTTTAAAATGCCAGAATAAAGCTCGCTGCCTCTTATTCTTTTGCTGTAAAGCGAGGCAGAATGAACATGCTAATAGTTTCGTCGAAGTATAACATGGCTCTTGACTGCTCGCAGCAATGGAAAATATTTGCGTTACAACATTCAACATGCTAAAAAAATTTATGCCAAATCTTTCCCACTGGTAGCTGAATCTTTTTACGGTTTTAGGGTGACTTGGGGAACCGATGCCAGCGATGCTTTTACCTTCTCAGGAGAAAAAGATAGATCAATCATATTCCCTTGCAAGTATTTATCATATGAAGCCAGATCAAAGTGACCATGACCACACATAGCCATAAGAATAACCTTTTCTTCCCCAGTCTCTTTGCAGTTCAGCGCTTCTCTAATTGCAGCAGCTATGGCATGAGTTGGCTCTGGAGCTGGTATTATACCTTCTGTGCGAGCAAATTGGAGGGCAGCTGCAAATCATCAAAATCACAGATTAGAACTTCGTGCATATGCAACAAGGATTATCTGCATATCCATAGTACATGTAATTCACCGCCTAAAACACATTTAAGTATAATGATGAGTACTGCTGTATGATATTATAGAAGAACCGGATAAATATCATCAGTCAAGATAGGAACTTGGTTGTTGCTTTCAAGTTCATTAGTAAGTTTCCACGTAAAGGTAAGTGGCACTACTTCTAAAGCATATACTTTGAATTATCATTAGGAAGCATTGGTAATTTTGCCAACATAAAAAAATAAAAAATAAAAAAAGCCATAAGCATAGGTTTGAACAAGATACCTTGAAAACATTCAGTTTGAGGGATTGCAAGAGCTTCCATAAAACCTAGCTCATATACATGAGATATCAACGGGGCCATTCCATGATAACGTAAGCCACCTACATTAATCCCCACAAACAAACGACTTAGTATAGAAAATCCCATTCAGAAAAAAATATATGAAAATTTCCAATTTGGAGGATTTCATTTACCAGCATGAATTGGGTCAGGAACAAAATCATGTCCAAGAGTATGCATCTTCATCAACGGTGTCATGCCCACAGTATCACCATAATCATAAGCATACACACCTTTAGTAAGCGAAGGACACGCTGAAGGCTCAACAGCTCTAATAACAGGATTAATTTTTCCTCTCATTTTCTCTCTAATGAAAGGAAATGTTAACCCCCCAAAATTCGATCCACCCCCAGTACAGCCAATAATAACATCTGGTACCTCTCCAATAACTTCCAACTGTTCTAAACACTCCTCGCCGATAATTGTTTGATGTAGAAGTACATGATTTAAAACACTCCCTAAACAGTACTTGGTATCAGTATTTTTAACTGCAACCTCTACAGCCTCGGAGATTGCCATTCCTAAACTTCCCGGGCTTGAAGGATCAATTTCAAGTATTTTCCTGCCAGAATCTGTTACATTTGATGGTGATGGATGCACTTTAGCTCCCCAAGTTTGCATCATGAGTTTCCTATAAGGTTTCTGATCGTATGATGCACGAACTTGCCATACCTGGATATAAATTAATGTTAATTTTCATGAGGAGAAATTTTTGGAGATAGATATTTTATCTGCTTACTTCACAATTGAGACCAAAGAGACTTGATGCGAAGGCCAAAGAGCTACCCCATTGGCCAGCACCGGTTTCAGTCACCACATTTTTAACTCCTTGACGAGCGTTGTAATAGGCCTGTGGAACTGCGGTATTGGGTTTATGAGAGCCAGCGGGGCTTGTTCCTTCGTATTTGTAGTAGATTCTTGCAGGAGTGTCGAGTAGTTTCTCTAGTCGCTTGGCTCTAAATTCCAGTTAGAAAGATATGTTCAGTCCTTATAAACTAGGTTTAATCGCGGATAGACGACCTGTAATATTGCTAAATTGAACTTACTACCTCTGAAGTTCTATTGTTGCACGTAGACACCCTGAAAGAGATATATTGTTGCAAACTGAACCCCTGAGTGAAAATCTATTGTTGCATATAGACCCCCCGAAAAGGGTCAAAAAAATTCACTCAGGGAGCCAATCTGCAGCAATAGTACTACAGGGTAGTAAGTTCAATTTGGCGATAGTACAGGGGTATATCCGCAACAAAACCTATAAACTATAGAGCTATTTACACATGCACCCCTGTATTATGACAATTTAGCTATTTAATACCCATTTTCTATTTTATTAGTAAATACGCCCCTGTCCCTATAATGACGTTATTCTCCCATCAGTATTTAACTCAATGTGTGTTGTTTTTGGTAAATATTTGACTCTGATCACAAGGTGATCACACAGAAGTTTCAAAACTAAAAAGACACATTGTCAGGGGATCAGGGGAGTATGTGCTAATAAAACTGATAAGTAGTACAACACCATAGTACTAGGGATACATATGCAAAAAAAGCCCTAAACTATATACACACTATACAATTATTGGATAAGATCACAAACCTTAGTAATGGCGTTGGCCGCCAAAGTCCATAGATATCAATAACTTCATCAGGGATGTCAATATATCGATCATCAGTGATCTCTTGTGCAATCAATTCATCAGGAAAAAGGGGAGATAAGTCTTCAGGTTTTAGAGGCTTGTGAGTCTGTGGATGAAGAGCCGGTGGAGGTTTCAGAGGGAGATCAGCTACAAGATTGTACCATTGTTTTGGAATGTTTACTGAATTTCTGACAGTGATACTTGATTTGGTTCTTAGTCTGTAATTTGAAGGGAATTTTCGATTCATAACTGGCTTTATGTTTGGCCTAAGACCAAGGAATGATTCATCAATGCCTAAAAGAACAAATGGAAAGTATGTAACACATCAATCTATAAAGAAGAAATATCCAAAGAAATTTACTTCTGTCGAGACTTTGACAGATATTTGCATTCGTACATCATCAAACTAATGCCAATTTGCTTGCAGGTTAAAGGAATGAAAACTAGAAAGGTAATAAACTCATCAAATTCTATAGTCAGTAAAAGTGGAAAGTAATAAGGCAACCTCTTGAACTTTCGACTCAAGTTTCTCGAAACAAGATTGCTCAACTGCTCATTTAGAGATATTAACTTGAAGAAACTTTATTTCAGATCAGTAGACAGAACAAAACTAAACACAAACTTCATGCTGTTATAATAGCAGGACTTGAGAGTTCAGAAGTGTTGGAACAAACCCAGGGCCCAATAGAGCACAGTCGCAGCTAAAATAGTGCAGAAGTAATTAAGAACACACAAATTTACGTGGTAAACCCCCTAAATGAATTTGGGATAAAAATCACGGGCAAGGATAGAAGAATTCACTATGAGGAAAAACTTAGGAGGATTACAATCTCTCTTTTACAAGGAGATACTCTCTCTATTATTTTCTCTCACTTCTATATGTAGAGAAGTTGTATCTGGAATGAGATTTTTGGGATGATTTGAACTTAACGCCTGGAGGGCTATTTATAGCTGCGTTTGTGGTAGGTGAGCACTGTTGCTATAGTATTTGCTACAGTGGCGGTAGGTAAGTCTGCGGTTGGTAGGTACTGTAGCCGGTATGTGGCACTGTAGCAATTGCGGCTACTGTAGCTATTGCGGCTTTTCTAACAAACTCCCACTTGAAGATTTGATTGAGTATCAATCATATCTTCACACTATTCTTTCTATCTTGCCATCTTCATGTTGCTTACGTCTCCGTTAGGTCACAGGAGGATCGACACCAAATGAACTTATCAGTGCTGACTGCCTTCGTCAAAAAATCTGCTAGGTTGTCCTTTGTGTGAATCTTCTACATATCCACTGTTCCTTCTTCCACTTTCTCACGAACAAAGTGGTACTGAACTCGAATGTGCTTAGTCTTCGAATGAAATGCTAGATTTATTGCCAAATGCAAAGCACTCTGACTGTCACAAAATAAAAAAATCTTCTTTTGTTCATGGCCGAGTTCCTCCAGCACCATCTTCAACCACATTGCTTCTTTACTAGCTTGTGTAGCTGCTACATATTCTGCTTCTGTTGTTGAAGTAGCCACAACTGACTGCAGTTTTGAAACCCAACTTACGACTCGCCAAAGAAGTGCAAACACATAGCCTGTGGTGGATTTGCTATTATCACGATCACCTGCATAATCAGAATCAACATATCCACTGATAATAAAATCAGATCCCCCATAACATAATACAATATTTATGATCCCTTTGATGTATCTTATCACCCTCTTTACAGCATTCCAATGCTCTTTACCAGGATTCGCCATGTATCGACTAACCACTCCCACTGCTTGTGCAATGTCTGGTCTTATACAAATCATAGCAAACATCAAACTTCTCACTGCTGATGCATACGGTACTCGAGACATCTCCATCCTCTCTTCTTCACTGCTAGGGCACATATTGGAGGATAAATTGAAATTAACAGGAAGTGGGGTAGAAATTGGCTTACAATCTTGCATGTTGAAGCGCCACAAGATTTTCTTTAAATAATTCTTTTGAGAAAGCTAAATCTTCCTATTATTTCTGTCTCGGTAAATTTGCATCTCTAGAATCTTGTTTGCCGATCCGAAATCCTTCATTTCAAATTCATTAGCCAATTGAGCCTTCAATTCTTTGATACGATCTTTGTTGGGGCTTGCAACCAACATGTCGTCAATATACAACAATAAAATAACAAAGTTATTTTCTCCAAACCTCTTGAAATATGCACAAGGGTCTGAATTGAGTCTGTTGTATCCAAGGCTCATGATGAATGAATCAAATCTCTTGTACCAACACCTCGGCGCCTGTTTTAGACCGTACAAAGATTTGTTTAGCCTGCAAACCAAGTTCTCTTTTTGTTTTTCTTCAAAACCTTCTGGTTGGAGCATATAAATTTTTTCTTCAAGATCTCCATGAAGAAATGCTATTTTCACATCTAGCTGTTCTAGATGTAAGTCAAATACAGCGCTCATCACCAGGACTACTCGAACTGTTGTAAGTCGAACTACGGGAGAAAATATTTCATTAAAATCAATACCTTCTTTCTGAGCATATCCTTTGACCACCAATCTAGCACGATATCGCTCCACTTGATCATCGCCATTTCGCTTGATCTTGTAGACCCATTTATTTCCAATGGTCTTCCTTCCTTGTGGTAGCGTCACAAGTTCCCAAGTTTTATTTTTATGGAGAGCTTTAATTTCTTCCTGCATTGCTGCCATCCACAAAGATGCGTCTGTGTTGTTTACAGCTTTATGGAAAGTTGATGGCTCTCCATCCTCTGTTAGAAGACAGTATGCAACGTTACTCTCCGTAATATACTCCGAGTGTCAAGCCGGTGGTCTTCTCTCACGAGTTGACCTTCGAACTTCTGGTGCCTCGGGCTCGACTGGTTCTTGTACATCATGCTCGGTCTTTGCTTGGAAAAATCTTGATCATTTTCCACGAATATCTGACCTCGAGTCCTTCCCCGAAGCTTCCTTTCTCTTCTCTTTGCAGTTGGTTCTCTACAAAGATAACATCTCTGCTGATGATAACCTTGTGGGTAGTGGGATCCCACAGGCGATACCCCTTTACTCAATCAGCATACCCTAAGAATATACATTTTCTAGATTTTGAATCCAGCTTTGTAATTTCTTGGGCGTTGTACATTACATACACTGGACTTCCAAGTATATGGAGGTTGGAATAATTAGCTGGCTTGCCAGTCCATATCTCCATCGACGTCTTCAATTGTATTGCGGTTGATGGAGATCGATTCACTACATAACAGGCGGTTTTTACTGCTTCCGTCCAAAAGACTTTATCCAGATTTGCAGTTGCCAACATTGCTCTGGTTCTTTCCAACAGAGTTCTGTTCATTCGCTCCGCTACTCCATTTTGTTGTGGAGTATACGCCGTACTGAATTGTCTTTTGATGCCTTCTTGCTTGCAGAATGCGAGAAATTCACCGTCTGTGTATTCTCCTCCATTATCTGACCTCAAACTTGATCTTCTTATCAGATTCAAGCTCGACTCACGCTTTGTAGGCTTTAAAGACTGAGAACACATCCGCCTTTTTCTTGATAGGGTACACCTAACATCTCCGAGAGTAATCGTCAATAAAGGACACGAAATACTTCGCACCTCCCATGGATGTAACTGGTGCTTACCATATATTAGAATGAACCAGTTCCAGAATAGCATTACTTCTAGAACTCAATGTGTTGAACTTCAGCCGATGCTGCTTGCTCGTAACACAATGCTCACAAAACGGAAGAGCTACCGATTTGAGCCCAGAAAGCAGGTTCTGATCGGAGAGAATCTTCAAACCTCGTTCTGACATGTGGCCTAGTTTACGGTGCCACATCATGATTTCTTCTTCTCCACGGCTGGTTGACGCCACACATGAATCAGCTTCCTGCAGAGTCTCCCCCTTGAGCATGTATAGGTTTGCAGCTATCTTTTCTCCTTTGATCACTACAAGCGCCCCTCTAACAATCTTCATGATCCCATTTGCTATATGAGTTTTGCATCCGAGCTCGTCTAATTGTCCCAAAGATAACAGATTCTTCTTCAGGCCCTTCACATGTCGCACATCTTGAATAGTGCGTATTGTACCGTTAAATATTTAAATTTTAACAGTACCAATATCACAGATCTCCAAGGCATGATCATTGCCCATGAATACAGAACCCCCTGAGATAGGTTCATATTTGTGAAACCATTCCCTCCGAGATGTCATGTGCCAAGAATCTGCTGAATCTAGAAGCCTGACGTCAGCAAACTTCTTTCTGCCTTCATTAACAGTGTTTGCTCTACTGTATAAAATTTCACCATCGTCTGATGTGCTGACAACGCATCCTTGAGATGTTGATGACTCTGAAGACTTTTTGTCATCACTCTTCTTGTTGTGCCAACACTCCGACTTGACGTGCCCCTTTTTGTCACAGTTGTAGCATTTGATATGCTTCTTACTCCTTGACTTTGATCTACCACGAGCATGACTCCCACTGGAGCCTGGTTCCGTTGATCTTCCTCTCGTCACCGATAAGGCCTCAACTTGTTGCGAACTTGCCAGCCTGTCTTCCTTATTTTTGCACCGATTTTCTTCCTCCAGAACAGCGGCTGCAACGTCGTCGAAAACTAGCTTCTGCTCAAGAACGTTATTTGTGAGGTTGATGATGAGCTGATCATACGAGTCAGGTAGACTCTGAAGTAGAAGCTCTGCACGTTCATTCACACTAATTGTATGTCCCAACGTTGTGAGCTGGGAGAACAATGTGTTTAGGGTGTTGATGTGGTCGGTCACCGATGCAGATTCCGCCACCCGGAGAGTGTAAAGCCTTCTTTTTAAGAACATTTTATTGTGCAAAGATTTAGCCTCATATAACTTTGTTAGAGTATCCCAAATCTCCTTTGTTGTCTTCTTCTCCTCTATGCTAGACAGCACCCCGTCAGCTAATGCCAGATGGAGATTTGCAATAGCATTCCCGTCCATCTCATTCCACTTCTTATCATCTGTGATGTCTGCCGGCCTTTCACCGATGGCCGCTAGGCAATTATCTTTTCTCAAGATAGCATTTATCTTCAACTTCCACAACGAGAAGTTACTCCCGTTGAATTTCTCAATCTTGAAATTCTCGAACTTCGCCGCCATTGCTTCTACCACGAATAATAACTCCTTACAATTTCACGTGAACAGTATCATATTTGAACAGTAACCGTATCCGTGAATAGTAACCGTACTTGTGAACTGTACAGTTTTGTGAACAGTATCGTACTCGTGAATAGTGCCCAGTACCTTTTATAGGGTAAATGATAATCTAGCTTATTTTCTGATGTGAAGGATCCACCTTTGGTGGCAGCCACAGAGCATACGATAAGCAGATACAAATACTCTAAGTCAGGCTCTGATACCACTTGTTGGAACAAACCCAGGGCCCAATAGAGCAGAGTCGCAGCTAAAATAGTGCAGAAGTAATAAAGAACATACAGATTTACGTGGAAAACTCCCTAAATAAATTTGGGGTAAAAACCACAGGTAAGGATAGAAGAATTCACTATGAAGAAAAATTTAGGAGGATTACAATCTCTCTTTTATAAGGAGATACTCTCTTTATTATTTTCTCTCACTTCTATATGTAGAGGAGTTATTTCTGGAATGGGATTTTTGGGATGATTTGAACTTAACCGGGGCTATTTATAGGCTGCTATCGGTGAGGTTAGAACTGCTACAAGATTTGCATAACATCGCTACAATGATAGATATCGTGAGTCGGTAGGTGGCACTGTGAAAATTGTGACTACTGTAGCTATTGCAGCTTTTCTAACAAGAAGTAGGTGGAAACTTTATCGTAACTTATCTAAAAGAAAGATGATATATGTTGAAATAGGCTCCCAAACAAATGATAAACAAGGCACCATATTAGCAAAAGTTGGGTTTATTCAGATGATTATCACCCCCAAAACTTTCATTTATTTTGATTATTCGAAACTTATTACATGCTCAAATTGCAGTTAGTTTTACATGTAAAATGCAAAAATTAGTTCACCTCTAGTTCTGCATACAACCTGATCAATAACCCTTGATTCAATTCGCCAAAGATGGGATTCTCAAAGCTTGGTACATCACAAGATTTCACCTCAACCAAAATTTCAAATTCACCCAAAATTTACCCATGAATCAAAAGTCAAAATAATCAAGAAATACATGAATCAAATAGATCAACCAAGAAATGTAAATATAAGCAGAGGAAAGGTGATTACCATTTGGTGGCAATAATTTGGCCATGCTCTCTCTCTCTCTCTCTAATCAGAAAGAAATCAGAGAATATTTGGCTTAGATTGAGCTGTGGTTGGAGAGTGCTCAGTATTGACTTGACTGAATATGAGATTTATAGACACAGGACAGGATGCATTTTTTTAAGTAGGAAAGAAATAATCTTTAATGCCCACCTGATTTCTTAGCTATATAATGCCACGTGTCAACGTGTAACGAGGTTTACACAGTTGGACTAGGACCGAAAATTTAACTATATTAAAAAGCCCTCCAGGCTTTCCGGAGCTGCTTGCTTCTGCAGTACCATACTCATACTCATTTGTGTAGAGAACTCTCACAATTTGGCACAAGTAGGGGCTCACTTATGTAATAACTGGTGGGCCCCACAATTACACGTACCTATCGTTAGTGTAAGTGGTTTAAATGGAAAGAAATCCTGACGTGACCGGCCCCGCCGCTTTATGCTAAACCTGCTGCTGACCACACCCCCTGGCCCAAAACATAACCAGTTTAGTGGCACTATTTGAGTTCAAAAAATGGGGTCACGTCTAGCCTCAAAGTTTGACAAACATGATTCAACAAAAAATTGGGTCAGGTTCAGTACTGACCCAATTTTATACACTTGCCAAACACACCCTAAAGGGCTCACACAATTTGGCACAAGAATTGGTGGGCCCAATCCTTATTCATATGACGGGTCCTATATGTCTAATCTAGATGATACTTTTACATAATAAGTTCTATAGACTATTTTACCCCTCAAATCAGTTAGTTATTGCATTTGGTAACCTATATACAAGCTCTCATGTAGTACTTTATTCTTATGGGGTTTTTAGGTAATAGCTCCCAGCGAGACAAGTGGGATGGCTTACGCTGGGCTATAGGATATGCACTCTAGGATCTTCAACCAAATAACTAATAGGGCTTTTTCGTATTAGTCCGTTATATCTTTAGAAATTTGAACTAGTCCTTCACTTCATAAAAATTGCTATTAGGTCTCCCAAATTCTTAGGTCATCATGAAATTTGTCCCTCAATCATTGAAATTGCTATATATTAGATCCTTGAATTCTTAAGTTACTTTAAAAATAGTCTCATAAAATTAGCAATTAGAGAGATTAATTTGAAATGACTTATGAGAATGGGGAAACATAATAGAAATGCTTCCTTTATGATGGAGACGAAAATTGTGAATCTAAGGCGGTTATCTTTCTTTCAAATTATTTTTTTCATTTCTTGATGGGTTTTTGCTGAGCTTTTTTTTTTTCTCCCTTTCATCTTATTTCTTTTCGTAAATTTATCATCACTAAACAGTTTAGGTTTTAAACATTCTCAATCGAGTTTAAATAGGCTCTATGACCTTGATATTTTGATGTCTAAGTTCGATTAGGGCTTTCGACCTAAGCTTTATGAGTTCAAAGTGGACTTGCAGCCTTAATATTTTGAGTTCTCTCTTTAAAATTAGGGTTTTCCTAAGGATTATTTTATTTTATGTTTTAATAACAAGTTTTTGCGTAAAATTAATTTTTAGGTAAATTTAGGAGTTTCAATCTGAAAGGTATAGGTTTTTGATGTACTTTTCTTTTATTTCTCATTGTAAATTTCAATCTTCACGGTAGACACAATTTCATCAATGTGTTTATTTTGCAGTTCATTTGGATATGCACGTAAATCTTTTATTTTTTAGGATGTTTTTTTTAAAAAAAATTTTAGTGGAAACATTTGATTCTTAGCAGTGGTGTATAGTTACATACTATAGGCAGTAGCACAGCTACATAGTGGCAAAGCTACATGTATACTAAATTTTGGACATGACACTACTGAGAAGTATGAAATTGTAAAATTATCAATATAGACCTTAAATACAACCATGATAATTACATAGGGCCACCACTGAGATATAGTTCTGACTCGGCCATTGACTATAGAATGTATAGCTGCATACTCTATTTTTTCTAGCTATACATTTTATATTGTATAATTTGGGTTTAAAGGAAAACTCTGTATTCTAGGTGTATGAGAAGATATAGAGCTACATGGTTTTCAAAGTAAGTGGGAATAAAACTTGGGCTTCATAAAAAGACACTAAACAACAAATTATAGTTTAGATATATAACAAAAGAAAGCAAGATTTGGAAGGTTCCACTTTTAAAAGTTAGTTATTTGCACTTTGGTACCTTAAAGTTTAAAGCTTTTTTAACTCTCTCATATTCCAAGGTTTTCATTTGACACTCTGATACCCTAACGCCTCGTTTGGTACGCGGGAATGGAGTCAAGTGAGAATGGATTGAAAATAGGAATGGAATGAAATTAATGTGGAAATAGAATGCTCATTCCCATTCTCATGTTTCGGTGCGATTAGAGAATTATTTGGGAATATCTTTAAGAAGAGTATATCCGGAATTTATTTTATTATTTTTATTCTCACTTAAGTGGGAATATCAATTCCTTGATAACTCATTGGGAATAGCAATTCCCACATTAAGTGGGAGTTGATGAGAAGTGAGAATGTCATTTTTAAGATCAAAAAACACATCATGTTTGGTAAGCATGAATCAGAAGTTGGAATTGCATTTCATTCCCACTCATTCCCGCGTACCAAACGAGCCGTAAAGTCAACATCTCTTTGACTTTGATGGCCCAAAGTCTTTTCCCAACATTTTGATACTACAGAGTTTACAAATTTTTTATTGAGGGGCCAAATTGCAAGACCCTTTAGAATTTGAAGGACTTATGAGAAATTTCAAATATTTGAGGGACTAATATTGAATTATTACAGATTTGAGGGACTAATACAAAATATGAATATCTGGATTTCTATAGATAAACTATCTATAAATTTATCGGAGTTATGTATTGAAAATTTATAAATGCTTTACAAATTCTAGGTTGTAGAACTTAGCCTAATATCAAGACTATTCGGGAGCATTCATGTTGGTTATCCTCATTTAGCATAGAACTTAGCCTGACACTTTGATTGAGATTTGCTATTAAATCGGTTTCTCCTTGTATCCAACAAAATCCTATTTCTTGTCAAAAGAGTATTCTATAAGGCTTCAAAATTAGTAGACAAACTTTGGAGTACTGAAGTGGAAATAAGCCACCGAATAACCAAAATGATTTTCTATATTAATCCATTAAATCTTTTATTTTAAATTACTCCTTAAAATTGTTTAAATTGCTATTATGTCCCCAATTTAATTTATTTGAAATTATCTCAAATTAATGAAATAACTATTAAGTCCTCTAATTCTTAAGTTTTTGTTCAAATTAGTCTTTCAAATCAAGAGTATAGAATCAACAATTAGAAATAACTTATGAGCACCAAGGCATCTAATAGAAATTTCGATGTGCAACAACTCCATAGAGCAGACACGTATGTAATCTTATTTTACGCTTTGAAGTCTGGTCAGGATCGTGTATACTTACCTTAGTGGTTTATTAATCAGAAAACTAAATACAAAATACACACTAAAAAGGGAAAGAAAGAAAATGCAATAGAAGAAACAGATAATGTTAGGTGAGAATAATGTATCATTTTCCCAATTTATGCGCTAAGGTCACTAGCGCAGGGGTATAAATAGTTTTTACTTGTGATATTTCTTGCACTCTAAAATTTACGTTTGTGTATATTTCTGTATTCCAATTTTATCAACAATAACGGAGCAAGCACGTGCAATGCACGTGCCCCTTCTTCCTAGTATTAATAAAAGACCAGAGGCCATTACACCTTATTTTTGAAACAGACAAATTTTTTAACTAGACCCATTTCACAATTTATTCTCAAAATTCGACCCACTTCAGTTGCATTTATAAAATTCGACCCCGGCAGAAATTAGGTTCATTAAAAAATAATAGTAATAATAATGTTTTCTAATTAGTCAAGGTTGGCTACCCTATCTATTTAGAGGATTTAAAAATGGGTTGGTTACCCTATCTATTTAGAGGATTATAAAAATGGACAGGTTTGGCAATGTTTTCTCATTAGGCAAGGTTGGTTACCTTATCTATTTAGAGGATTATAAAAATGGACGGGCTTGGCAAACTTGTCTATCTTGAACAGAGATCAAAACAGTCAGGGTTGCTAACCCCTTTTATTTTTTAACTATATTCAAAATAGAAACTATTTTCAACTATATAACGCTTTGTTCTCTGTTTTATACACGGGTTCCTAAAAACTCATTTATATTAAAGATCTTAATTTGCTTTTTCTTAATTAGACGAGGTTGCCAAACCAGTCTAATTAGTAAACTTTATTATTTTTTTAAATCGAACCAATTTCAGCCAGTGATGCTGACGTTGCTGAAATTGATTCAATTTTTGTAATTAAATTTCAATAGGGTCGATTTTGAGAAATAAATTGATAAATAGCCAAAATGGATCTATTTCAAAATTTTATCCTTTTGAAAATTACACTGAACTCCCAAGAGCTTTTACCATTTTGCAGCAAACCCCCCATAGCGTCTAAACTCACACTACACTCCCGATAACTATTAGAATTGTAGAAAACTTTCAATAAGTTTCCATGTTTAATATGCACGTAACCATTATAATATGCACGTAACCAATAAGTTTCCATGTTTAATATGCACGTAACCATTAAGTTTCCATGTTTAACATGTCTAAACTCACACTACACTCCCGATAACTATTAGAATTGTAGAAAACTTTCAATAAGTTTCCATGTTTAATATGCACGTAACCATTATGACAGCGTCAGTCCATATTTATGATTTAAAATGTGTCCCCAAGACAAATAGTAAACTAACACCGCAAAATGCGAAAATTATCAGGGTTTTTTGCAATTCCAATAGCTATAGGAGGATTTGGTGCTATGTTACTTCAAAATAGATATGATCATACATTAATTGTTCGTATTCTTATCATCATCTATCATGTGCATTAAAATTTATCAAAGAAGTTAAAAGGAGAGAAAAATCAAAGCATAACAAGTTTGAAGCATAATTTGATTACTTCTCTAGTAGGTAAAATTCTTCTCACCTCCAACTCTAATCAATCCCCAATCACTAGTTGCACACCACTCAAGTCCAATGCATCAAAATTTTGGCATGATATAATTCTTTCTAGCCAAACTTTATTGTCTATAGTTCAATGGAAATTGGGTAATGGCACTCACATTCGTTTCTGGGAGGATAAATGGACAGGGGACAACTCTCTTTCCTCCCTCTTCCCTTTGGCATATAAGCTTGCTCTTTCTAATAACATCAGTGTGAGATCCCAAGGCAGGATGCATGGTAAGAGATGGCTCTGGAGGCCTCTCCTCCGTAGACCAATCCCTCAAGATGAAATTCTTCAGGTCACAGCCACGAAAACCTTCATATCCAACCTCTATGACCCCAGCTGCTCCTGTTCGCGAGGAAAATTAAAGCTGTAAAACAAATGTTATCCTTTCTAATTGACTTTAAAGAAAGAATAAATACAACTCTCTCAAATGCAATCTCTCTCTCTAACTGACTTAGATGAAAAGAAATTACAAAGTCCTCGATCGGTTGCCCGATTTACAAAAGAAGGAAGGGTCAACGGAGATCCTTCCTTTTGTTTAAAATTGGGTTCTTCACGGTGGCGATAGGAGCTTGATCCTTGTATCTCGTGGACGATCCGACCGTCTTGCTCGTGGAATCACGTTGAAAAGGGGTTGCAAGGCAAGTTTAAGAACTCGCAAAGCAAATTTCTAACTCTAGCGAAGTTTGATAACCCAAGAACGGGTTTTGTAACTCGCACGAGTTTGAAAACCAAGCCAAATTGAAGAAAAGCTGATGTTAAACAGCTCAAACTCTCTCTCAAATCGATTCACTCCTCAAGTGCTCAACTCTCCAATCTCCTTGCACACAATTAGCTCTCTAAAAATCCTCCTCTTTTCGATCCCCTCTTCTGAAGATCTTTCTCTCCCTTTTATAGGTGTTTTAGGGGTGTAACTGACCCCTTAGAATGAGGATTCGTGGCCCTCAAATCGTGGAAAACGGTTTTGGAACCGTTTAAATCGTGTTTACAGAGAAGAAACGCGAAAGACCCGCGTTTTTAGATGACCCTCGCGTCTCTGGCGAGGGTTGAGATCCGCGTTCGAGCATGATCATGACACTCCGCGTCTTGGGCTTGGACGCGGCTAAAAGCTCCGTGTTTTGAGCTTGGACGCGGCTGAGATCTCTGCGTTTAGAGCTTGGACGCGGCTGAGAGCTCCGCGTTTAGAGCTTGGACGCGGCTGAGAGCTCCGCGTTTAGAGCTTGGACGCGGCTGAACGCTCCGCGTTTTAGAGCTTAGACGCGGCTGAGAGCTCCGCGTTTTAGAGCTTGGACGCGGCTGAACGCTCCGCGTTTTAGGGCTTGGACGCGGTGCTAAACCTCGTGGTTGAATCTTATTCTTGTGTTTGTAATTCTAATCTGTTTCCTCAGAAGCCTTCGAACTGTGACTTCGTTCGACGATATCTCAGTGGATCGTGGCTTATCAGTAATAAAATTTTGGCGACCCTCTGAGAACCCCTCAAAGTTTTTGAAAGCTTGCGGTTGACTGGGATGAGCTTTTGGAATACTTTGGACTTCTCCTTTTGTTTGATTTTGAGGAGGTATTGCTCTTCGTTTTATCATCGTTGAAGTTGTGTTCTGCTTTTGCTTGAAGCTTGAAACGCGAGGTAAAAATCCTCTTGAAATGTGGGGGGGATCCCCGCGTTTTGATTTTAAGCGCGGTGATAAGGTCCGCGTTTTGTTGCTCAGACGCGACGTTGAAGTCAAGCTAGCTTGAACTAGGACGCGGGGCTGAGTCGTCTTAGGTACGACGCGAGGCTGAAGCTGAACCGACTTGGTTAAGAACGCGGAGATCTCGTTCGGGCGGGATTCTTTGCCTAAAATCTCGTGGAGATTTGATAGGCTGGCGGCCTTATAAATAGACCCCTGAGTCAAATCAAAAGTCTTACAGACTTCTTGTCAAGGAAATCATCTTCCTTATTTCTCCGTGATTTTTCCGATCTCCGACCGTTTCACAAGCTTTTTTCAACTTCTTCTCGACGAGAATGTCTCCCAAGAGGTCAACAGTCAAGTCCAAGAAGACCGCTCCGGGTTCCTCGAGCACGCCGGCAGCTGGGTCCACTGGCGGTGCCTCAGTCCGAGCCCCTACGGCCTCGCACACCCCCTTGATCAGTGGTAAGTTTCGACTTTTGGCCATAACTTGCTTCGTCAAGTTTTCCTCTTCGCGGAAGCGAAACGATGAGCTGCTCGCTTTGAAATGGAACGCGGGATCGATATCCGCGTTTTGGCAATGAAACGCGGAGTTGACACCCGCGTTTTGGCAATGAAACGCGGAGTTGACACCCGCGTTTTGGCAATGAAACGCGGGATTGATACCCGCGTTTTGGCAATTAGACACGGGGTTGACACCCGCGTTTTGACAATGAAACGCGGGCCAGTGCTTCGCGTTTTGACGTTGGAATGCGAAGTTGGCCTCCGCGTTTTGTACTTAAAACGCGGGGGTAACCCTTGCATCTAGGGTTTGACCTTATTAACCTCGCGTTTATTTTCCTCCGTATTAACTGATTTTCATTCTCATGTGCAGTGCGCTACTCAAGTGATCCTCTCACTTTTAACAGCCATTTTGGCCATGAAGGAGGTGAAGATCCTGAGGTTAACTTCAGTCTGCGCCAAAAGCTTCCCATTGTTCAAGATAAAGATGAAGATCGACTAAAGTTTGTCACTGAGGCTAGTTCACCAGGAGTCAGGGCCATTGTCACGGATCTCAAAATCGAGACGCTGGACCGAAAGCCTCTCAAGAAGCCCGCTTTTCTCTTTGGAGACCCCGTGGCACTTGATGCCAAAATCTTTTACGACGGGGACTACAAAATGCTGCTAAAAGTTGGTGACCGACTCCTCTTCCTTCCTAACATGGAGCGCATGTACCCACTCTCTTATCTGCAGTGTGCCTCTATCCCCAAGATATGGATTGGGACCTTGTCAAGAATCAAGGTGGGTATCGCTGGGATGTTGACCCATCAAGGTGTGCGCCCTGCGGGTCATCGACAAGTGACGGCTTTAAGGCCAGGGTTGGTCACTCGAGAATATCCAGCTGCTGAGGTGCCCGCCCCGCCAAAGATTTTCGCCAGATTTATAGTCAGAAGGGGAATTTCCGCCAAGACTTCGTGAGCCCCGTGATGGGTACACTCAACCGACGGAATGTGGTGGACTCGTCTTGTGAACTTTGTCATGGACGAAGCCACGAGACTTATTGACTCTTTCGGCTTGGGTGATCCGGTCTTGGCATGCGGTATGGTATCGCATGAGTTCTTATAACTTTTTGCTATGCTAGAGAAGTATAACCGGAGACTTATGCGTTCTTTACACCGTCGGAGAGCTAGGTTTAAGCTCTTCATGAGATGTCTGAAGTCTCGGGTTTGCCTTTGGGAGCTTCCATATGAGGAGTTTATTCCCGGATCAAGAGTTGGCCATCTTGAAGCGGCCATCCCGACATATCTGAGACTTTTGGGAGCTGATGTGTCATTTCCAAACCTCGTGCCCACCGATGTGGTTACGTGGAGGCGAGTCAAGCAGCGCCTTGGGTCGACTATTTATTCAAGAATTTGCATAGCAAGGACACCGATGTAGTTCGCCTTGTCGCGAAGTTCGTCTGACGGTTAAAGATCGATTGAACGCTTCCTCTCATTATACTAATGAGGCTCAAGAGGGCACTTTCCGCCATATACGAGTTCGAGAGTTTTCATTACCAAACTCGATCCCTATTTCGACGTGGCTCGCTTGTCGGCTTCCTAATGTTATGGTGGCGGTGTGTGGTGCCCTCCCTACCATCGACTCTTTGTCACGAGGTCGCTTACCCAGCTTCTTTGGCTCATGGAAGACCAATCAACCTTCTTTTGCGATGACATGCCGCTTACAGAGCGCTTGAGGGAATTATGTCATGATTTCACCTGTGTCAAGGCGCTGGCACCGAGAGAAGAAGACTCAAACTTCCCAACCCGCTGCCTTTACCGCACACCTATTTGGTAGCTGGTTTGTTTTGCATTGCCCCTCCTTGATGTCTGCTGCTCTTGCTTGCGGTGATTCCTTCGCTCCGTGGGTTCAACGGTTAGGGTCGCCTCGATGGGAGGGTTGGTACATGGTCATGGTCCCACAAATTCGGCCCAAGGATCTCAACTACCATATCTTCCGATGTTTTCACGATTTTGAAGGAGGTGGATATGGGGAGATGTACCAAGACACTAAGGGCTCTAACTCCTTCACCCAATTGAATGGAGGTGTCTTTCGCTATCGATCAATATCGCCCGCTACCTAATCTTCCGCCAAGGCGGAAATGTTACATCGAGCCTTATCAACCTTTTCCGCCGCCGACAATTTGGGTACGATCAACTATATGTTGGAAACCCTAACCCCAACCGGCGCCATCGGAATTTATATGAAGGTGCTGTGGCCCGGTATTATTCCGGTCGGTGGAACTGGGCTAAATTTACACTTCCTCACAAGACGCCAATAGTTATACGACTATGGGTTTCTCGCGAATCGGTACCAATCCACTTCCCGGATCCACGAATATAAAGCGAACTTCGTCTTGTTTGAAGGAGATCGTAAAATGTACGAGGCTAAGAAGCATTCTAAAACACCAGCGTGAGAGGGTTTGAAGAGTATTTAGCTTGTGAGCCCGGGGCTGGTGCTGAGGGAGAGGCCGGCTACCGCTGCCGGGCTCACCGGGCCCCTCCGCCGGGACCCGTGAGGAAAGGGCTGCAGGTAAACGGCCAATGTCTGAAAAGGACGCGCGCCGCCACAGCAAGCGGGCTCGCCGACAGTCACCCACCAAACCTCCGCCCCGAAAGGTGGGGTCAAACTAATGCAAGATGCGTTTAGAGTTGCTCCTCCAAGACTTCTGGTGGACGAAGAAGAACCTGAGGAGTCGTCGGTTGTAGGGATTTCCCACCAACGGGGTCTTCGTTCAATTGGGCCAGCCTTAAGAGGTTCTCTTTCTCACCGATCTTTGGAGGAAGAAGGTGGAGACGAATCACTTCGTGAAGATGCGGAGTCTATTCCAACTGTTGAAGCTCTCGATATGATAATTCCAGGCCAGACTTCTGATGCTGCTCCCAAAGTGACCGAAGAGGAGGCTCCAGCGGAAAGGGCCGACGCTTCTGTACCTGCAAGATATTCATCTCCTGCTTCTTCGGTGCTTATGCCTGCAACAGGGGCCGAAAGACCTAGCCCCAAACTGGTCTATTTCCTAAACCGGCCACGGCCACGAGCTCCTCCCATCCTTCAGGAGATGATGAGGAAGAGGTGCCGTATGGGTATTCCGCAGAGTGCGATGGACTTTTCGACGATCTCCCAGCCGTCACTTCCGAAAAGGCCAGCCCCGCAGCTTATTTTCTCCTGTAAGCATTGTTTGTTTTGAATCTTGATAGGCTGTTTCATCGTGTTCTTTTGACAATCATTATTTTTGTAGGCTCGTCGGTAAGGGCAAATCCGAGTACGTGGCGTGATGGCCCAAGCGTACCAACATCAGCTTCCATTCCTGAGTCCGTTCCAGAAGTTTTAGCAGCAGCAACTTCTCCCCTGATGAAATCAACCCCTCTTAGGATTTCTCTTAGGACTGGAAAGGATGCTAGTACCTCCCCTCCCGCTCAAATACCATCACCTATGACTCCTTCTCAGGGCCTCGTGACCCAACATGAGCTGATATTGTCTCCTGCAGTTTCCATGGAGTCGACCGTTGTACCTAATTTGCTTCAAAAATACATCGGTCATTTAGAATCTGAGATGCAGGACGCCGTGAAGATCATTGTTGCTGGGAGAAGCACCTTTGCAGCTTTCAGGCCTATTCTTATGAATTATCTGAATAACATCAGGTATCTGGGCGACACCGAATGCATCCAACGCTGTACCAACGAGATATCTCGCCTGGAGGAGAGCTTGAAAAGCTTTGAGGAATTGCATCATGTTAATCTGGAAACTCAGATTGAGTCAACCCTTGCTGACATTTATGCTCAAGCGATGCGTCAATATGAAGCTGTCCGGAAGGATTTGAGCGAGAAAGAAATACAAGTTGCATCCACGAAAACTTCGGTGGGATCATTGGCAACATGAGTTGACCTCCACGACATCTATTATGCATGCTACTCGCGAATCGCTACTATCACCGAGGAAACCATTGCTCAACCTGCCGAGTTGGTTCAACGAAGGCCAAGCCGCTCAGAGGAAGCCGATGTGAAAGACCTCACCGTAAAAGTGTAGAAACATACAATGATTATCGTGAGGAATTGCGTGCTCTTGAGGAGATTAAAAGAGGTGTTACCGCATCGCACTGCATAAAGAGGGACTGAGGAGCCAAGCCACAAAGAATGGTGCGGGCCGCCATGAAGAGGAAGTTGCTAAGGCCAAATCCCAAATTAAGGCCCATCACGCTTGGGGATCATAGGCTTACTCTTGTGTTCACCCTAAATCCTCTTTTCTTTTCACCCTCTTTTTTTTTGAATGGCACTCTTTTGTATCATCTTTTAGAGGTTTGAATAAAAGTGATACAAATTTGCTTTTCCCGCTATAATTTCTTATGTCAACCATAATATTCATAGGATTTTGGCAAACCCTCACCGCCAACGGATTTGATGAGCCTTTACCGACACCGCTTGAATCGGGCTAGCGTATGGATTGTCTAAGTCCGCTCAAGACGTAACGCTATGCTAAAAGAATTAGACTCTTTTAGACTTAATGCTACGATGTTGAATACGTAGACTTTGTCTTTTATTGCGGGAACAGACCACCCGGCTGCGTGTTTTTCATGCATACTTATCTTAACTTAGACTTAGGGCTTATGATGTGAACAAGGCTCCTAGGGCTTGTGTTGTGAACAAGCTTCTAGGGGTTGTGTTGTGAACAAGGCTTTAGGGCTTGTGTTGTGAACTAAGCTTCTAGGGGTTGTGTTGTGAACAAGGCTTTAGGGCTTTGTTCTCCTATTAAGCGGGTTGATAAAAAATTTGTGGTTTAATCAAATTTGTGGATTCGCCATCCCGCTGATGAGGATTAATAGATTGGTTACGTTTTAGGCCAATTTAAGAACCTATCATCCTGCTAAAGAGGACTGATGAGTTGGTTGCTTGGAGCTCGTTAGGACGAGATTGGGCTTCAAAAGCTTAAAAGAAAAGAAAATTCCTGTGAAAGGAGTTACTAAGTCTAAAACTGCTAAGTGTTGGACTCAATAACATGGGGTTGGGACCCGCTTGAAATTCAGACGCTGCGGGTGAGCTTCGCTCGCTTTTAGAACGCAGAGGTGAGCCTCGCTCGGGTTCAAAACGCAGATGTGCTTCGCTTAGGGATTGAACGCGAGGCAAGTCTCGCTTGAGATAAAACGCGAGGTGAATCTCGCTTGAAATAGGACGCGAGGTGAATCTCGCTTTGGAAAGTCGAACCGCCTTTATCCGAGGTGGTTGTGTTTAACCGCCTTTAATCGAGGTGGTTGGAGAATCTTAAGTGGAGATCTTCTCCTTAATCCTCGTGTAAACAACCCCTTGGGTAAAATTAAGTGATTTTTACCACGTAAAAATCACTTAATTTTTCATCTCCTTCGTGGTTTCAAGAGATTTCGTCTTTGCGAAACTCTTCTTGAGTTCTTCCCCATCTTCGACAGCCGATTTCTTCAATGGCTCCAAGGAAAACCGCTCACAAGATCGCGCGCCGCTCAAACGACTCCAAGCCCAACGCCGAGATCTCGAAAGTGACCCATCGGTTTCGATGGTGCCGCCGCCGCCGCAAACCCCCTCACATCGAGGTATACCAGGGTTTTGAATTTATTTTAATGGGTTCCAACCCAAAATTGAACTCTACGTTTCAAACGCGGAGTTGATGTTGACGATGGAGACGCGGGACTGACTCTCGCGTTTTAATTTAGAACGCGGGGGTTATCTCCGCGTTTCTGTAGTTGAAATGCATAGGTGTCCTCCGCGTTTTCTGCTTGAAATGCGTGGCTGGACCTCGCGTCTCATAGTTAAAATGCGGGGCTAACCTTAGCGTTTTTTTGCTTGAAACGCGGGGCTGCCCTTTGGCGCTTCGCTTGAGACGCTGGTTGCCCTTGGCGCTTCGCTTGAGACGCTGGTTGCCCTTGGCGTTTTCTGCTTGAAACGCGGGGCTGAATCTCGTCTCATAGCTAGAACGCGGGGCTGATCCCCTGTATTTTCATCTTGGGTCATCTTAGACTCTCTTGTAATTTTCCTTTCTGATGTTTTTATCTTCTCTTGTCTGCAGTTCTCTATGCAGAACACAACTTCAACGATGATAAAACGAAGAGCAATACCTCCTCAAAATCAAACAAAAAGGAGAAGTCCAAAGTATTCCAAAAGCTCATCCTACCAACCGCAAGCTTTCAAAACTTTGAGGGGTTCTCAGAGGGTCGCCAAAATTTTATTACCGATAAGCCACGATCCATCGAGATATCGCCGAACTAAGTCACAGCTCAAGGCTTCGAGGAAACAGATTAGAATTACAAACACAAGAATAAGATTCAACCACGAGGTTTAGCACCGCGTCCAAGCCCTAAACGCTGAGCGCTCACCGGCCCAAGCTCTAAAATGCGGAGCTCTCACCGCCCAAGCTCTAAACGCTGAGCGCTCACCGGCCCAAACTCTAAAACGCGAGCGCTCACCGCCCAAGCTCTAAAACGCGGAGCGCTCACCGCGATCCAAGCTCTAAACGCGGAGCTCTCAGCCGCGTCTAAGCTCTAAAACGCGGAGCGTTCAGCCGCATCCAAGCTCTAAAACGCGGAGCTCTCAGCCGCGTCCAAGCTCTAAAACGCGGAGCTCTCAGCTGCGTCTAAGCTCTAAAACGCGGAGCGTTCAGCCGCGTCCAAGCTCTAAACGCGGAGCTCTCAGCCGCGTCCAAGCTCTAAACGCAGAGATCTCAGCCGCGTCCAAGCTCAAAACACGGAGCTTTTAGCCGCGTCCAAGCCCAAGACGCGGAGTGTCATGATCATGCTCGAACGCGGATCTCAACCCTCGCCAGAGACGCGAGGGTCATCTAAAAACGCGGGTCTTTCGCGTTTCTTCTCTGTAACCTTGGTAAAAATCACGAATTTTACCCAAGGGGGTTGTTTACACGAGGATTAAGGAGAAGATCTCCACTTAAGATTCTCCAACCACCTCAGTTAAGGCGGTTAAACACAACCACCTCAGATAAGGCGGTTCAGCTTTCCAAAACGCGAGATTCACCTCCGCGTCCTATTTCCAAACGCGAGATTCACCTCCGCGTTTTATCTCCAAACGAGAGACTTGCCTCCGCGTTCAATCCCTAAACGCTGGCACATCTCGCTTTTGAACCCCGTGACGCCGAGGCTCACCTCTGCGTTCTAAAGGCGGAACGCGAAGCTCACCCACGCGTACCGAATTTCAAACGCGGGTCCCAACCCCCATGTTATTGAGTCCAACACTTAGCCAGTTTTAGACTTAGTAACTCCTTTCACAGGAATTTTCTTTTCTTTTAAGCTTTTGAAGCCCAATCTCGTCCTAACGAGCTCCAAGCAACCAACTCATCAGTCCTCTTTAACAGGATGATAGGTTCTTAAATTGGCCTAAAACGTAACCAATCTATTAATCCTCATCAACAGGATGACGAATCCACAAATTTGATTAAACCACAGTCAGCTTTTTTTATCAACCCGGCTTAATAGGAGAACAAAGCCCTAAAGCCTTGTTCACAACACAAGCCCTAAAGCCTTGTTCACAACACAAGCCCTAAAAAGCCTTGTTCACAACACAACCCCTAGAAGCTTCGTTCACAACACAAGCCCTAGGAGCCTTGTTCACATCATAAGCCCTAAGTCTAAGTTAAGATAAGTATGCATGAAAAACACGCAGCCGGGTGGTCTGTTCCCGCAATAAAAGACAAAGTCTACGTATTCAACATCGTAGCATTAAGTCTAAAAGAGTCTAATTCTTTTAGCGCAACGTTACGTGCAGAACGGACTTAGACAATCCGCACGCTAGCCCGATTCAAACGGTAATCGGTAAAGGCTCATCAAATCCGTTGGCGGTGAGGGTTTGCCAAAATCCTATGAATATTATGGTTGACATAAGAAATTATAACGGAAAGCAAATTTGTATCACTTTTATTCAAACCTCTAAAAGATGATACAAAAGAGTGCCATTCAAAAAAAAGAGGGTGAAAAGAAAAGAGGATTTAGGTGAACACAAGAGTAAGCCTATGATCCCCTGTTGATGGACGCAAGTCGGGATTTGGCCTTAGCAACTTCCTCTTCATGAGCCGCCCGCACCATTGCCGTGGCTTCGCCTCGCCCCTCTTTAACAGATGATAGGTTCTTAAATTGGCCTAAAACGTAACCAATCTATTAATCCTCATCAACGGGATGGCGAATCCACAAATTTGATTAAACCACGGTCGGCTTTTTTATCAACCCGCTTAATAGGAGAACAAAGCCCTAAAGCCTTGTTCACAACACAAGCCCTAAAGCCTTGTTCACAACACAAGCCCTAGGAGCCTTGTTCACAACACAACCCCTAGAAGCTTAGTTCACAACACAAGCCCTAAAGCCTTGTTCACAACACAACCCCTAGAAGCTTAGTTCACAACACAACCCCTAGAAGCTTGCTCACAACACAAGCCCTAGGAGCCTTGTTCACAACACAAGCCCTAAAGCCTTGTTCACAACACAAGCCCTAAAGCCTTGTTCACAACACAACCCCTAGAAGCTTAGTTCACAACACAAGCCCTAGGAGCCTTGTTCACAACACAACCCCTAGAAGCTTAGTTCACAACACAAGCCCTAAAGCCTTGTTCACAACACAACCCCTAGAAGCTTGCTCACAACACAAGCCCTAAAGCCTTGTTCACAACACAAGCCCTAGGAGCCTTGTTCACAACACAACCCCTAGAAGCTTGCTCACAACACAAGCCCTAGGAGCCTTGTTCACAACACAAGCCCTAAAAGCCTTGTTCACAACACAACCCCTAGAAGCTTGCTCACAACACAAGCCCTAGGAGCCTTGTTCACATCATAAGCCCTAAGTCTAAGTTAAGATAAGTATGCATGAAAACACGCACCGGGTGGTCTGCTCCCCGCAATAAAAGACAAAGTCTACGATTCAACATCGTAGCATTAAGTCTAAAAGAGTCTAATTCTTTTAGCTAACGTTACGCGTAACGGACTTAGACAATCCATACGCTAGCCCGATTCAAACGGTAATCGGTAAAGGCTCATCAAACTGCTGATCTACCGAGGGTTTGCCAAAAATCCTATGAATATTATGGTTGACATAAGAAATTATAATGGGAAAAGCAAATTTGTATCACTTTTATTCAAACCTCTAAAAAGATGATACAAAAGAGTGCCATTCAAAAAAAAAGAGGGTGAAAAGAAAAGAGGATTTAGGGTGAACACAAGAGTAAGCCTATGATCCCCTAAGCGTTGATGGACGCAAGCTGGGATTTGGCCTTAGCAACTTCCTCTTCATGAGCGGCCCGCACCATTGCTGTGGCTTCGCTCCTCAGTCCCTCTTTATCTGGTGCAGTAGCAGTAACACCTCTTTTAATCTCCTCAAGAGCCTGCAATTCCTCACGATAATCATTGTATGTTTCTACACTTTTACGGGTGAGGTCTTTCACATCAGCTTCCTCCTGAGCCAGCTTGGCCTTCTGTTGAACCAACTCCGCTTGGAGTTGAGCAATGGTTTCCTCAGTGATAGTAACTGATTCGCGAGTAGCATGCATAATAGATGTCGTGGAGGTCAACTCATGTTGCCAATGATCCCACTGAGTTTTCAGGGATGCAACTTGTATTTCTTTCTCGCTCAAATCCTTCCGGACAGCTTCATATTGACGCATCGCTTGAGCATAAATGTCAGCAAGGGTTGACTCAATCTGAGTTTCCAGATTAACATGATGCAATTCCTCAAAGCTTTTCAAGCTCTCCTCCAGGCGAGATATCTCGTTGAGTGCAGTTGGATGCATTCGGTGTCGCCCGGATACGATGTTATTGAGATAATTCATAAGAATAGGCACGAAAACGCAAAGGTGCTTCTCCGGCAACAATGATCTTCACGGCCCCGTGATCTCAGATTCTAAATGACCGATGTATTTTTGAAGCAAATTAGGTACAACGGTCGACTCCATGGAAACCGCAGGAGACAATATCACCATGTTGGGTCACGAGGCCCGAGAAGGAGTCATAGGTGATGGTATTTGAGCGGAGGGAGGTACTAGCATCCTTTCCACCCTAAGAGAAATCCTAAGAGGGGTTGATTTCATCGGGAGAAGTTGCCGCTAAAACTTCGAACGGACTCGTGAATGGAAGCCGATGTCGGTACGCCTCACATTGGGCCGCCACGCCCTCCGGATTTGCCCCACCGACGAGCCTACAAAAATAATGATTGTCAAAAGAACACGATGAAACAGCCTATCAAGATTCAAAACAAACAATGCTTACCCGAGAGAAAATAATCCTAGAGTCGGGCTTTTCTAAGTGACTACCGAGATCGCCGAAAAGTCCATCGCACTCTGCGGAATACCCATACGGCACCTCTTCCTCATCATCTCCTGAAGGATGGGAGGAGCTCGTGGCCGTGGCCGGTTTAGGAAATAGACCAGTTTGGGGCTAGGTCTTCGGCCCTGATGCGAGCATAAGCAGAAGCGGGAGATGAATATCTTGCAGTTACAGAAGCGTCGGCCCTTTCCGCTGGAGCCTCCTCTTCGGTCACTTTGGGGCGACATCGAAGTCGGCACGGAATTATCATATCGAGAGCTTCAGCGGTTGGAATAGACTCGCATCTTCCGCGAAGTGATTCGTCTCCACCTTCTTCCTCCAAAGATCGGTGAGAAAGAGAACCTCTTAAGGCTGGCCCAATTGAGCGAAGACCCGTTGGTGGGAAATCCCTACAACCGACGCACTCGTGTTCTTCTTCGCCCACCGTAAGTCTTGGAGGAGCAACTCTAAGCATCTTGCATTAGTTTGACCTCGCCAGAGCCGGAGGTTTGGTGGGTGGCTGTCGGCGAGCCCGCTGGCGTGGCGTAGCGTCCTTTTGAACATTGGCGTTTACTGCAGCCCTTTTCTCACGGGTCCCAGGCGAGAGGGCATGGAAGCCCAGCAGCGGTAGCCTCTCCCTCGGCACCGGCCAGGGCTCACAAGCTAAATACTCTTCAAACCCTCTCACGCTGGGTGTTTTAGAATGCTTCTTAGCCTCGTACATTTTACGATCTCCTTCAAACAAGACGAAGTTCGCTTTATATTCGTGGATCCGGGAAGTGGATTGGTACCGATTCGCGAGAAACCCATAGTCGTGATAACTATTGGGCGCCTTGTGAGGAAGTGTAAATTTAGCCCAGTTCCACGGCCAGGAATACGAGGCCACAGCACCTTCATATAAATTCGATGGCGCCGGTTGGGGTTAGGGTTTCCAACATATAGTTGATCGTACCCAAATTGTCGGCGGCGGAAAAGGTTGATAAGGCTCGATGTAACATTTCCTTGGCGGAAGATTAGGTAGCCAGGCCTGATATTGATCACCAACCAAAGACACCTCCATTCAATTGGGTGAAGGAGTTAGAGCCCTTAGTGTCTTGGTACATCTCCCCATATCCACCTCCTTCAAAATCAGGAAAACATCGGAAGATATGGTAGTTGAGATCCTTGGACAGAATTTGTCGGACCATGACCATGTACCAACCCTCCCATCGAGACGACCCTAACCGTTGAACCCACGGAACGAAGGAATCACCGCAAGCAAGAGCAGCAGACATCAAGGAGGGGCAATGCAAAACAAACCAGGCTACCAAATAGGTGTACGGTAAAGGCACGCGCGGGTTGGGAAGTTTCAGAGTCTTCTTCTCTCCGGTGCCAACTGCCTTGACCTGGGTGAAATCATGACATAATTCCCTCAAGCCGCCTCAGAACGGCATGTCATCGCAAAAGAAGGTTGATTGGTCTTCCATGAGCCAAAAGCTGGCGGGTAAGCGACCTCGGCTGACAAGAGAGTCGATGGCGGGAGGGCACCACACACCGCCACCATAACATTAGGAAGCCGACAAAGCGAGCCACGTCGAGAAATAGGGATCGAGTTTGGTAATGAAAACTCTCGAACTCGTATATGGCGGAAAGTGCCCTCTTGAGCCTCATTAGTATAATGAGAGGAAGCGTTCAATCGATCTTTAACCGTCGGGCGAACTTCGCGGCAAGGCGAACTACATCGGTGTCCTTGCTATGCAAATTCTTGAATAAATAGTCACCAAGACGCCGCTGACTCGCTTCCACGTAACCCCTCTACCGGGCACGTGTTTGAAATGACACATCAGCTCCCCAAAAGTCTCAGATATGTCGGGACTGGCCGCTTAAGATGGCCAACTCTTGATCCGGGAATAAACTCCTCATATGGAAGCTCCCAAAAGGCAAACCGAGACTTCAGACATCTCATGAAGAGCTTAAACCTAGCTCTCCGACGGTGTAAAGAACGCATAAGTCTCCGGTTATACTTCTAGCATAGCAAAAGTTATAAGAACTCAGACGATACCATACCGCATACCAAGACCGGATCACCCAAGCCTGAAGAGTCAATAAGTCTCAGAGCTCGCCCATGACAAAGTTCACAAGACGAGTCCACCACATTCCGTCAGTTGAGTGTACCCATCCTGGGGCTCTGAAGTCTTGAGCAGGAAATTCCCCCTTTACAGCTATAAATCTACGAGCTTAAAATGTCGGCGGGAGCTGCACCTCAGAAATGGATATTCTCGAAAGTGACCAACCCCGCCTTAAAGCCGCCACTTGTCGATGACCGCAGGGCGACACCTTGATGGGTCAACATCCCAAGCGATACCCCACCTTGATTCTTGACAAGGTCCCAATCCATATGCCGGGGGATAGAGGCACACTGCAGATAAGAGAGTGGGTACATGATAAATACAAATGTTGACTTTAAAAAAAAAAAATAAATACAAGAATAAATACAACTGACCTGGGACAATTGTATGGAAAGAACGATGTGGCTTTAGGTCTTCGTCGAGAGCTCCCGCTGACCCGGGACAATTGTATGGAAAGAATGATGATGATCCATCGAGCTGAACCTTCCACCTTTAGGGCCATTATAACAGATATGAATTTCGTGGCGTCAGAAAGCCATGACTTAATCGAGAAGCCAGCATTCTTCTTCGGAGATCGTATCGGGGCAGATGATAATATGGACTGCAGCGAGGAATCCAAGATGCTACATCAAGCTAACGACCGCTTCTTTTTCCTTCCTAGCATGAAGCGGATGTATCCGCTTTCTTACTTTCAAAGCGCCTCCGCCGCAGCGCTTGGATTGGGATCTAGTCGAGGAAAGGGATAGGGTGCCTGTTGGGGTTCTAACTCACCAGGCGGTTCATCCTTTGGGGAGTGACTATAAGGTGATGGGCCTAAGACCAGGCGAGTTTCATAGCATAAGTCCCAATCAAGAGAGGGCCACTCCGGCCCGTACTTTTATTCGCCGATTCATTGCTGCACAGGGCGAATTTATTGCTCAAGAATTTAGGACTCCTGGATGGGTGTATTCTCCTGACGACGGATGGTGGGTCCGTATGATGGACTTTGTTATCAATGAATTGCGAGTGCCACTCACCTTATCCCAAGTTAGAGATTCCAAAGGAGAGCCACGCCAGATTGGTGTCATCCAACTCCTACGCTTTGCCATCTTGGAAAAGTATAACCCTGATACTTGTACTTTTTTCACTCCCGTTGGGGAATTAGGCTTTGCTCTCCAGGAAATGTATGCGGTATCGGGTTTACCATTTGGTGAACTGCCGTATGAGGAATTTGTTCCTAGCACGTGAACTTTCTATTTTCGGAGGAATACCGGATGTCTATGCCACCTTACGGGAAGTGATGTGTCACTTCCATATCCGTGGTACAAGAGACCGACTACGATCAAAGGTGTTAAACATGCATCTTGGGCTGAATATTTGTTTCAAAATCTACAGAGTAAGCATGCGCCGGTGATTCGTCGACCAGTGAGCTCCTCCAAAGTCCCCACCGCCAAGATGTCAACACAAATACCGAAGATATTTTTCCTCTGATGCGAAATTTGAGAGCTTCCGCTGCTGCCGGAGACTCCTATCTCGATATGGCATTGCTAGTCGGATTTCGATGATCCGTTGAAACGCTGTGTGGTTCCCTCCAAACCCATCGAAGTCCATCCCGATCCGTGGTATACCCCGCAGCTTTTGGCTCATGGAAGGCCGATAAGTCTCCTCTCAACTATGGCAAGTTGCATACAATATGGCTTACGAACCGACCTCTAATTTTGAATGTGAGAAAATTGGGTCGAGGAAGGTAGCAGATTGAAAACTCCCCACCACGCTGCAAGCAAGCATCGTGATTCTTATTTGATGGCACGGTTTGTCATGCATCGCCTCGCTGATGACGGAATTAGTGGCGCCGGCTCTTTTTCGTTCCCTTTATACAGCGGCTTGGGTCGACCAAGTGGACACGTTGGTATATAGTCCCAACTCGGCGATTTTCTTTGAAGGAGGATAATTATCGAAGTCTTTGTCGTTTCTCCGATTTTGGTGGAGTAGAAGCGGCCTTGATTTTCATGGATGTGGCACCTGGTAACTTCACCTCATTGCCGGAGGGCATCTTCTGGTGGCTTATCACGATCAGGCCTGGGTATTTGGTCTTCCGCTTGGGTGACCGGTGTATCATCGAGCCTTACTTGCCTAGCCGGTTTGCTCGACAATTTGGATATGACCAACTATATGTTGGGAACCCTAACCCCACCGCTATCGCTGGGAATTTGTATGAAGGAGCTCGAGCCCGGTATAACCGGATGGTCGGAGGCTCCAGCAAGATTTGTGCTACCTTCTCCCACCGCCATAATCGTTCTTGAGTTTTGTAACTGGTACCGTGAAGTTTCGACGTTCGCCGAATATGATGTATATACTTCCTGCCTGAAGGATATTAGGGAGCTGTACGAATCTAAAAGAAATTGAAGGACGCTACCGTGGGAATCGACGAGTATTTGATTTGGCGAAAGCGTGAAGCACTCAAAGTTGGCCAAATTCAGCGGGATACCGGTGGAAGCTCGCCGGAGAAGCGGCGAGGAAAAGGGTTTTCACCCGTAAGAAACGGCTCAATATGAGAAGAGGGTTCACAACTAATAACGACGCAGGTCATCCTCTCGCCTGCAGTCAAGCTTATGCAAGGAGCTATTAGATCCGCCGCATTGCATGAAGAAGAAGAGGGAAATTGCTCGTCACACCGCATTCCTTCACCACGTACTTCCCCAATTATTCCGCATATGGTGGTTGATCTAAACTACACGTATTCCACGCGGATATCTATGCGAGTCCGATATAAACCGATCGCGAGGGATACCGACGCGGCGCAAATGACTTTGTTATGGGCGGTCGTGGCTCCTTTGAAGTCTACAGGCCTCATATAATGAAACATCTGGGCTACCTTAAGCGGTCATGCGACGCCGACTGTTTCCAACATTGTGCTACAAGAGTTTCTCGTTTGGAGGCGGACTTGCAGGCCTTCCAGGAGCTTTCTCAAGTTGACGTAGAAGCGGAGATAGCCAAGTCTCTCATTAGAGCTCAAACCGAGGAGATATCTCAACAGAAAACCCTTCAAACGAGTTTGTCTGAAAAGAAGGCGCGGGTTGCCAACTTGCAAGAGCAGCATGATCAATCCCAACTTGAGTTGACTAAATCTGCCACTTCTGTGACTGCCATTCAGGAGTCTATTGCCCAATTGGAGGCCGAGTTAACTCGAAAAAGGGCTCAACTGACTCAGGAACAAAAAGCCACAGAGGGACTTCGTCGTCGAGGTGCTGAGATTCTTGATAACCTTCGCCAAGAGGCGAACGCCCTGGAGGTTATGAAAAAGGAGGTTGCGGCGACTGAAACTCAATTCCAGGCAGAAGTTGCAGAAAGAGTGCGCACTGAGCATGAACAAAAGCTTGCGGAGCTTAAGTCACGGCTTACAGTTATTCACTTGATGGGCCCAGAATCTTTCTAGCATCAAATCTGTATCACCTTTTATTTTGTTATTAAAAAAAATGAAGTGATACTTTTGTTTCTCCTTTTGCGCACAATATTTGATTTATAATAATGAAAACAATTACAAATGCCAGAGGTATAATGTTAACATAGCATAAATGATCGTTCAAGACTCGAAATGAATGAAGTCCATTCCAATAAATCAACCCCCAGCCTAAGCGTCGTCCAGTTCTTTCTCCTAAGCTTAGTTAAGAACAAGACAGGGGATCTTACCGCCTTACGGGTAATATTTCTTGAGAAACTTCCCGTTAATTGGCATCATGAGAATGTCACCTTTCAAGTCGATAAGTCGATAAGCTCCGTTAGAATAGACAGTCGACTCTGAAAGGTCCTTCCCATTTGGGATTGAATTTCCTTTCGCCTTATGTGTCATGACCATAGGTCGTGACTGTTAAGACAAGATCGCCTCTCTTGAAGATCCTTCCTTAACCTTCTTGTTGTAGGCTTTAGAACCGAAGCTTGGTATAGTTCGATTTGTTGTTGAGCTCAAGTCGCTTGTCGCCTAACATTTCTAGCTCCTGTAGGCGTAGTTGATGTTGCTCTTCATCCGTCATTCCAGTTGCGAGAGCGACTCTTAGGGAAGGAATTTGAATCTCCAATGGTAGAACGGCTTCTGATCCGTACACCAAAGAAAAGGGAGTAGCTTTTGTTGGGGTTCTCACCGTCGTGCGATAAGCCCATAAACAATTGCCCAACTTCTCATCCCAATCACGTCGACTTTTAGAGACGAACTTTTTTAGAAGTTTCACAATGGTCTTGTTGAAAGCTTCCGCTAGACCATTGGCCGGGGGATAATATGCCGTCGACGCAACACTTTGGATCCTGAACTTATTGCAAAATCTCTGGAATCCATAGCTAATGAATTGCGCACCGTTATCATGGACTATCCGCCGCGGTACGCCAAAGCGATAGAGGACGTGATGCTTAATGAACTTGATCACGTTTGAAGTTTTAACTTCTTTTAACGGAACAGCTTCCGCCCATTTAGAAAAGTAATCAGTTACGGCTAAGATGAATCGATGTCCTTTGGACGCTAGGAGATAGGCCCGACAATATCCATCCCCCACATTTCGAATGGCCACGAAGAGGATGTTGGGTGTAGATTTCCTGGTGCCTGATGGACGAAATCACCATGAATTTGGCACGCATGACAACGTTTAGCGTAATCCACGGCATCTTCAAACATCTTTGGCCAATAATAACCTATTCTCCGTAGGCGATCCCCCAACTTGCTCCCAGGTTGGTGGGCTCCACACATTCCGTCGTGGGCCTCTTTTAAGGCTTCTCTCGCCTCCTTTCGGGAAAGACAATGAGTAGAATTCCGTCATGCGACTTACGATACAAAGTCTGGGAAGTTGCATCATAATAAAAACGAAGGGCCTTCCGTTTAATGGCGGCCGCTTCTTTGGGATCATCCGGTAGGATTCCATACAGGACGTAGTCTATATAAGGGAATCGCCAATCCCTTGGTTCGAGCCCAACGGAAGTTTCACAAACGGTCTCTTCTGTTGGTCTTTCTAGATCTCCTTTTGTGATGAGTTCAGGAAAGTACAACTCACGCCCTGCGACAAATATTATTGTCTGGGCTTTTGGAGGTAATGCTAGTGATGTGGCTAACGAGGCCAGGGCATCTGCATAGGCATTCCGGGCTCGTGGAATATACTCTATGAAAAGCCTTCAACTTTCGTATAATTCTAGAACCGCCGAGTGATACGGGATTAAGTCTTCATTAGCACTTCATACTCTCCTCGAACACGATTCACGATGGTAGGAATCACCATAAGCTTCGAGGTATTGAATGTTGATTTCTTCGCCACCGCATTCCTAACAATAAAGCTGCTATACTGCTACATTATTAGTGCATGGATCACCAAGGAAAATCCTCTTGGGATCACGAGACTATTCGGGAAACAAGTACAACCCCACACCTACCGCAATTCCTCCATCGGGGTTTGCTCTAGAGGCTCCATCAAAGAATAACTTCCATACCGAGTATCTCCTTGAGTCATGTAAGCTTCTGATTTCATCCGTATATCTTCAGATAGTTTGAAGAGTTGGGAACCGGATGTTCTCGCTAAGAAATCCATGCTGTCCCTTAATAGCCTTCGGGCATAAACTTCATATCATATTGTGAGAGAAGTATCGCCCATTTGGCTAACCGAATTCAAAGGAAGAGGGCTTAGTCATGAGCACTCTCGGAGGATTTACTCGAAATGACATGTATTGTTTGCCCAACCGTGATAATGCCGAAGTTTTCTCGATGGCAAACATCAAGGCTAAGCATTCCTTTTCCACTGGTCAGACTGTGTTCGCTCCCATCATGGTTCTACTGAGGTAATAAATTGCTTGTTCATGTCCTTGGTCATCGTTTTGGGCTAGCAAGGCTCCAAGTGAATGGTCCATGGTTTCACATATAACAGAAGGGTTTTCCGACATCGGGCCACGAGGACCGGCTATGCGGAGATAGGTTTTGATTTCTTCAACGCTTTTGGCAACCTTCGTCCCATACGAACGAAACCCCTTTCTTCATTAATTTAGAGAAGGGTTGGCACCGACCCGAAAGATTTGATATGAATCTTCGGATGTACGCTAACCTACCTTGCAGGCCTCTGAGCTCTTTAATGGTCTTTGGTGGTGACATTTCTTGGATAGCACGCACCTTTTCAGGATCGAGCGAAATTCCTTGGGATGTAACTATGAATCCCAGGAATTTACCACTGGACACCCCTAGGAAGGATTTTGTGGGGTTCATCTTCAGTTGATGTGTTCTCATGATGTCGAACATGGTCTTTAAGTCTGATAGGTGGTCTTCCTTCTTTTGACTTTTTACCACAATGTCATCTACGTAACATTCGATCTTCTTACGTAGATGTTGATGAAAAATAGTATTCATCGCTCGTTGGTAAGTTGCTCCAGCGTTCTTCAACCCAAATGGCATTACGGTATAGCAGAATACCCCCAATGGTGTTCTAAAGGCCGTATGCTTTGCGTCTTCAGGATACATTTTGATTTGATTATATCCTGAAAATCCGTCCATGAAAGACATTCTCTCATATCCACATGTATTATCAATCATGACATCGGTGATGGGGAGTGGAAATTCATCTTTTGGACATGCCGCGTTCAAATCACGAAAATCAATGCATATCCGGATCTTTCCATTCTTCTTGGGTACAACAACGTTATTGGCTACCCAATCCGGGTGTTGTTCCTCTCTGATGAAACCTGCATCAATGAGCTTTTGGATTTCTACTACAATTGCCTCCATAACCTCCGGACGGAATCTGCGTTGTTGTTGCTTAACAGGTTTCGCGTTCGGGTCGATATTGAGGCGGTGCATGGCTACCTCGGTATCAAGACCGGGCATGTCTTCATAACTCCATGCAAAGACGTCAACATACTCTCGGACGAGGGACACTAGTTCTTCTTTCTCATTTCGCGATAAGCTTTCGCTTACGAAAATTGGTTTGGGATTGATCTCATCCCCCATATTTATTTGGATCACCTTATCTTCGGTGGGCGGCTCTCGTTGCTCGAAGCACATATCCCACAGAACATCAAGGCGTTTAATCCAAGGGTCATTATCTGTCTGAATCCAGTCGTCATCTTCGTCATCGCTTGGATGACTGACTGAAACCATGTTCACTGACATGCTTGCGAAGATTGATCCTACACTCACGTCGGAATCCCATGGTGATGTCCCAGATGAATGGTCCTTCGCGGAGCATTGTCCTGCCTCGTCCTCTGAAGTGGAAGGTGTTGATAAGTATCCTAAACCTCGTCGGGTCTTGTGATAGTAATCCTGGGTTTTACCTTCAGGGACAAGATGTCGGATCGGGGTTCGCCTTCCTTTCCCGAAATTTAACCCCTTTGGACTACTGAAATCGTATCCCATGTTCTTCATTATGTTACGAGCATTAAGTTCGTAATAATGAAATCGAGGAGTCGCCGCTTTCTTCGAACTCTACGGTTTGAGAATTTCAGATCCACTTTACCAAAATAAATTGGTCTCGATCTTTCTCTTTGGGCCGGGACCATAAAGAATGCCTTCCTCACGCCCTCTATCCTCCTGAGGTGGAGAGGGACGTTTTGAGTGGCAAGTCTAGTGATCTCTCGCCATATAGCGCATGCCATGGTTCCAATCCCGTACCATTACCTATTTCTTCAGATGAAACATCAGACAAGTAAGCTAAATTGAGATTTTCATTAATGTACCACTCGCCTTTACTCAGTACATCTTCCTCATTATTAGGCTTATCAGAGCCCATTACATGCAATTCCCATGGACATTCTTCTTCGTGTTCAGTTCGCATCCGCTTCATTGCCGCCGATGGTCGGTTTTGGCGATTCGTGCCCGGCCGAGGTAAAACCGAAGTCGATGTGATAACTCTCTACCCCTTTGAAAGGATGGTTTTCACCATCGTGGTTTTGACTTCTCCCTCTTCATTGACATATTTCATCACCTGATGAAGGGTTGATGGGACAATCCGATTCGCATGAATCCAAGGCCGTCCTAATAGCAGATTGTAGGATGTGTCGGCATCTATAATGTAGCAGGTTACTTCTGACTTGAGATCCCCAATTTGACATTTGAGCTTAATTTTTCCCAAAGGTGGGTGGCTCTGTTGGCATTGAAGCCAAAGATAGTTGTCGAGTGGAATTCAACAGTGGTACGGATTCCTTAACTTGCATGACCCCAGACGCATTATGCCGAAAAGTAACCCGGATCTACTTGGACACGACTGATCTCTGAAGATCCCATGTACCCCGTGTAGTACAAGGGCCTATCATGCTTGTGATTGATTTGCATATCTTCTTGTGTGAATGATATGTGGCAAACTTTTCATTGTGTGTAGGCACTTGACACAAGAAAGTTCATCCATAGCTTCGGGACCACAGAACTTGCGTAATGAAGCTCTCTCAGATCCCTTAAAGCCTCAACTAGAGCCTCTTTTGTAGATTTAGACAACTTCAAGAGCTCAGAAGGGTGATTCTCAAGGAATGTTAGCCAGCTGTGCCAAAACATCGAAGTGGAATGGTTTTCCTGATGTTCCTGCTTCTTGTAGAAGGTTTTTATTGTACCGAACCTCCTTTGGCTTCCCCTTATCAGTTGATTTTTTAGGGACAAAACACCCCGTTTCCTCGGTCTGCTCCCTGGATTCCTGGGCAATTTGATCATACTTTTTCAAATACGTTTTCCCTGACCTCGTGCCTGCTCCTGGGTCCACTTCCCGATCGGCAGCCAAAATAGTCTCCTCTTTCTCTGAGTCGGTGAGAGGGACCAAATAAGTATCATCTTCATTTATGGATGGACTAATCATGTTGGAAGCTTTAGCCTTATTCTTCTTCTTCTTTGACGATGTCTCCACCCATTGCTGATCTTTGACGAGGTCAGGATGGACCCACATTACTTCTCCACTTGAAATAGTAAGGGGTACCAGACCTTTACCTTCTTGACCATGTTGATCGGTATTTCTCAAACGTAGTTCTCCCTTTGGAATGGGAATAACTCCATTAGGAGTTTCTACAGGGGAAATCTCCGAATTGAACCGATGTCATATTAGTAGACACGGTCTTCTGCTCCGGTTTCAGCTTGAGTACCTCGGCATCAACCAGTGCTTGTAGAATATCTTTAAAAATGTAGCACTTCTTTGTCGGGTGTCCCAACATTCTGTGATATCGACAATAATTGGGATCATCCACCTTCCCTGCTTCCTCAGGCCTCTTTGCTTCTGGGAGCTTCAACTTGTTGTTCTTCCGAAGCAGCTGGAATAGAGTATCGACATGTTCTTCTTTGAAAGAATATTGCTTAGGCGGTCTTGGCTGACTTGATGGCTTGCCTGGCTTTGCTGGTGGAGATCGAACACTAGTGTCAGCAGCATGAATATCCTTCCTCCTTGACCGAGGGGCGTTATCCTGACCCCGTGGCGCCGGCTGTTCTTGTCGTTCTGCTTCTTCGGCTTTGATTCGCGCGACAATATCTTCCGCCTGTTCCCCTTGGGACACTAATTGCTTCCAGGAACGACACTCTGTAACCCCCATTTGAGCCAAGAGAGGGGTCTGCAGGTTATGTCGACAAGTTTCCACCAGAGTGGTTTGTGTCATCCCTGCTGGGCATCGCAACGCCACACTCCGAAACCTTTCCACAAAAACCTTTATCGACTCCCCTGGCTTTTGTTTAGTGGCGAGGAGAGTAGGGACGGCTACTTCAGTGTCATCTTCAAAGAATCTGGCTAGAAACAGTCTTTCCAAATCTACCCACTTCCGAACAGATCCGGCAGGTAGTTTCATGAACCATTCAAAGGCGACTCCTTTGAGAGTGCCAATAAATAGACGGCTCAAAATAGCATCGTTCGAAATCACATCTCCAGTCTGTGACTTGAAGTAGTAAATATGCTGATTTGGCGAACCCGTGCCGTCGAAAGCTTGCAGAGCCGGGGCTTTAAACTTTGGAGGGTAGGGGGCTGCATCCCACTCTGCAGGATATGGCCTCACAACCCCCTCGTCTTGGAGCTCACTCCTATTAGCGATAGCGTTAAGACGAGCTTCGAATTCATCCATTTTGGCTGATTGAAGATTTGATTCGTTCTCGCCCCCTTTCTTCCCTTCGGATGAAGAATCTATACGGTGAGTTTCTTGATCGGAGGTTTCAACCATCTTTCCCTTCTGCTTTGTAGATTGACCTTTCTTTCGCGATGATTCCGGTTGAGGTACCGGACCGACCGCGTGAGCTTGAGCCCTGTCTGAAACCAGTTGGGCTACCATGTCTCTAAGTTGGTTAATGGTTTGCTGCTGTGACCGCATAGCTTCTGCGTCATCGCTGGTATTCTTCAAGCTTCTTCTTGAGATCTTGGCACCCTCGGTTGTATAAGCCATGCTCGTGTTCTACTTAACGAAGCCGGAAGATCGAGACTCGCGAATGGCTGAGTGCTCATCTTCAGGTTCTAATCCCCTGGCCAGCCTCTGATAATTGATAAGGGGTATGACTCCCCGTCGTGTTCGAGTGCGCTGATAAATTCCTTCGAACTTATCTGAGATTTCCTTAACACTCGGAGGGCGATTAGTCTCCGATTCGTCTGAACTGGAAGGTAACGACGTTCCTCTGCCGACCATATTGATGGTGACTTCGGGATATTCAGTCTCTGAGGTTCTCCTTCTGTGGAATCGCCTCCTTCTCTTGGACGGGGCTGGATTAGTCAACCGATCAAAGACCGATCGTCTAGGTGCAGGTGCACAACATTGACATTCGGAGAGGACCGTTGCAATCAATCGCCGCGACGCACGTAATGAGCCACTTGTCGCTGGTCTCTCTCTTGATAATAATTCTCTCAAGTCAAACTTGAGGAATGTTAACTCCTGACGGTAGTTTGAGCCGAACCCGCCCCTCATCATTTGAAGGGGTTGGGTTAGGTGGACATGACAAATCCCATCGCGCTTTGAGGTGCGGAACCACGAGGTCATGTTCTTTTGTGAAACGGGCCCAAGTCCACGCGACGGTCAAACGCCTTTGAGGGTGCGTTTGGTTTGTGGAACGCGGACCGGGCTCGCTTTGTTTGTGAAACGCCTCGAGGTTCGCTGGTTGAAGGAACGCGACATCGATTCGCTTGATTGGAGAAACGCGGTCTTGGGACTCGCTTTGTTTGAGAAACGCGGTCTTGGGACTCGCTTTGTTTGAGAAACGCGGTCTTGGGACTCGCTTTGTTTGAGCGACGCCACCGAGGCTCGCTTTCAACGCCAGGTCGGGCGCTCAGAATCAGAACGCCAAGCTCAAAGTCGCGTTGTCTTGAGGATCGATTTTCGGAGTTGTGCTCTGAAGGGATCTTCTCTTCTGACGGCGGCGTTCTTCTTAGCTTTGTCTTAGGGCTTTTGTGGCATCCACATTTCCGCCAACTTGGTTCAATGCCACGCTAGGCCTCTTGTGACGACACTTTCGTCGTGTAGGCTCCGGTGTAGGATCTTCCATCGCTCCGTCGAAGCGGTCTTTTACCCTTAAAGGAAATCTTGCGGAACCATCGATTCTACGGCAAAATCTCCCTTAGGTGACACAGTCGATCCTGTCTTGATCTCCTAGAGACTTTGCGGACTTTGCGCATAGCCTTAGGGCTAAGGGATCCGGAAGAGAGCAACTCTTCGTATTTGGCTTGGTCAAACTCTACCGTGAGAGTTTCCACTGTCGTCCCAATGAGGCTGACGTCGGATTGCGCCACCACTTCTTCATCTGTGAAGCTAGTCCCAGTAGTCGCCATCTTTTGTTCATGAGGAAAATTAAAGTCAGAAACAAATGTTATCCTTTCTAATTGACTTTAAAGAAAGAATAAATACAACTCTCTCAAATGCAATCTCTCTAACCGACTTAGATGAAAAGAAATTACAAAGTCCTCGATCGGTTGCCCGATTTACAAAAGAAGGAAGGGTCAACGGAGATCCTTCCTTTTGTTTAAAACTGGGTTCTTCACGGTGGCGATAGGAGCTTGATCCTTGTATCCCGTGGACGATCCGACCGTCTTGCTCGTGGAATCACGCTGAAAAGGGGTTGCAAGGCAAGTTTAAGAACTTCATAAAGCAAATTTCTAACTCTAGCGAAGTTTGATAACCCAAGAACGGGTTTTGTAACTCGCACGAAGTTTGAAAACCAAGCCAAATTGAAGAAAAGGCGATGTTAAACAGCTCAAACTCTCTCTCAAATCGATTCACTCCTCAAGTGCTCAACTCTCCAATCTCCTTGCACACAATTAGCTCTCTAAAAATCCTCCTCTTTTCGATCCTCCTTCTGAAGATCTTTCTCTCCCTTTATAGGTGTTTTAGGTGTAATCGACCCCTTAGAATGAGGATTCGTGGCCCTCAATCGTGGAAAACGGTTTTGGAACCGCTTAAATCGTGTTTACAGAGAAGAAACGCGAAAGACCCGCGTTTTTAGATGACCCTCGCGTCTCTGGCGAGGGTTGAGATCCGCGTTCGAGCATGATCATGACACTCCGCGTCTTGGGCTTGGACGCGGCTAAAAGCTCCGTGTTTTGAGCTTGGACGCGGCTGAGATCTCTGCGTTTAGAGCTTGACGCTGGCCGAGCTCCGCTTAGAGCTTGATGCGCTGAACGCCCGCTGCTTAGAGCTTAGACGCACCGAGCTCCGCTTAGAGCTTGATGCGGCCGAACGCCCGCTTAGAGCTTAGACGCACCGAGCTCCGCTGCTTAGAGCTTAGACGCACCGAGAGCTCCGCTTAGAGCTTGATGCGGCCGAACGCCCGCGTTTTAGAGCTTGGACGCGGCTGAGAGCTCCGCGTTTTAGAGCTTGGACGCGGCCGAGCTCCGCTTAGAGCTTGATGCGGCTGAACGCCCGCTGCTTAGAGCTTAGACGCAGCTGAGAGCTCCGCGTTTTAGGGCTTGGACGCGGTGCTAAACCTCGTGGTTGAATCTTATTCTTGTGTTTGTAATTCTAATCTGTTTCCTCAGAAGCCTTCGAACTGTGACTTCGTTCGACGATATCTCAGTGGATCGTGGCTTATCAGTAATAAAATTTTGACAGCCTACAGCTCCCAGTCAGATGAAATCATCTGGCCACTCACTTCCTCATGCCAATTCTCTGTCAACTCACTATACAGATTCATCTCTAATGGAGGAGTCATAAGTGCAGAACATAAATTCATCTTGTCATCCTTTCTTCCATTCAAGGTCAAGATATTTCTCTGGCTCCTAACCAAAAACAAGCTACAAACAAAGGTGAATCTTTCTCTCAAGGGCTGGTTTGGGGACACATTGTGTTCGTTCTGCCAATCTGCTGCAGAATCACACTTCCATCTCTTTTGGGATTGCAGCTTTACTAGAGAGGCATGGCTCCCAATCCTACATAAGCTTAACATCAACACCCAAGGGATTGAGTTTCTCAGTTTACTCCACAGCCATGGCCACTTCCTGTTAGACAAAGGGACTCGTCTGGTCTAGCAAACAATCTTCCCTCTATTCTACTGGTGCACATGGAGGAGCAGAAATGCACTGCTTTTCAATCAAACACAAATATTACCTTCGCAATTAGCTGCTAATGTTGCATTTTTCACATTATTCTGGTCAGGTAATTCAGCGAAGAAGAAGGCTAGCACAGTTCATGCATTAGCCTCCCAACTTGGGCTACAGGATCTCCAAGGAAACTATTCCGTCTGTGTGGGAGACAATTTTGGAGGAGAGACATGAACTCAGTTATCTGTGTACATAATATACAACTTTTCTTCAGCTTTCCCTACATCACTGTCACATTTTGATGTTGTTTTGGAGTGACAGCTGTGTCTTAGGTCCTTTTGTACAGAACGTACATATTTTGGGGGCATAGGATGACTTAGGAGGATTGACTCACTCTCGCCTTGGTTTCAAATGACGTCAAAAGGCCCCTCTTTGATCCAGGCGTGAGTGACTCCTCCTCCTAGTCATGCCAGTGTATGTTTTCTCTCTTTTTCTGATTCTTAATACATACTTTTGAATAGGGCATTCAGCCCTATTTGTCGCCAAAAAAAAAATTTTTTTTGATTACTTGGTGCTGTATGAAAGGATTACAGTCACAGTAGCATGTAATTGGAATATTCTGAAAGCTAATAACTGCAACTAATAATTGCATTTCGAACTGCACTTACAAATAGATCTCTAATTACATATCTTATCTATCATGTGCATTAAAGTCACAAATATATCCCTGATTACATATCTCATGCAGATTTAAACCTAAGTCACAATTTCAACTCTATCTAACCACATTCAACTAAGGAAAACCCTAATTTGCAAGAAACTATAACTGCAAGTCTATGTAATAATAGTTACAGTAGTTATAGATCTATACAGTTGACGCAAGCATTACAGTTGCAAATTGCAAGGAGCCATACAATCCCTAATTCGGTCTGATAAACTCAAAATGCTAAATATCAGAAAACCCCCCTTAACTTTGGACGATTACCAAATATACTCCCATAACTTATAGAAGATCAGAAAACCCCCCTTAAAAAACCTCCTTTAATTTTAAGATTTTATTTATAAGATAAACCCCTGGACAACATTACTCGCAATTTATTCCAGTGAAATTTACGGTTTACACTTTTAAGAGATTTTTTGATAAAATTTCAAAGTTAACGGGGTTCCTAATATCCCCTAAACTTAAAGGGGGTTTTTCTGATATATTGAAAGTTATGGGAGGTTATCTGATTATTGTCCAAAGTTCAGGTTTTTTTTTACAAATATTATAAAGAGCACTAAATGGGCTGCAGCCCCAAAGCCCACCCCTGAACTCCTGATTGTCGACCTGTTGGATCGGATTCTAACTATACGGATTCAACCCGATCTAAAATCCAGATCCTTATAAAAAAGAGTGGGTTAAAGAGAGGTGAGAGAAAGAGGAGGCGCAGGATGAATTCATCGTCATCGAGCGAACCGAGGCACGACGATGAGGCAGCACTCACCGAGTTCCTCTCTTCTCTAATGGACTACACTCCGACCGTACAAATTTCCATTCTTTTTCTCCCTTTTTTTTAAAAAAGTAATTTTGCTTTTCTTTGCGATTTTAGGGTTTATGATTTGGTGCAGATTCCGGATGAATTAGTGGAGCATTACTTGGCGAAGAGTGGATTCCAGTGCCCCGATCTAAGATTGTAGGTACCATGATTCTTTCTGTTTTAGTTTTAGGGTTTCGATTTCTGATTCTAGCTCTCGTAGAATGAACATTTTTTTTTAAAGTAGGGAAGTTTTACTGGAGAAAGGGATTGACTTGTTTTGTCTTGGTAGATAGAAGCATTATTGATGCATCAAGAGTGACGTTTAATATGGATTTGTACTGTGATTGTTGTTACTTAATTGGATGATAGAAATATTAGGTGTATTCTGCTAATGATTTGAGGTAGTAGATTTGAAATAGATAAAGGATAAGAAGAAGTTGATGGTGGTAGATATTATTAAAATGATGGTTTAGAACAGTCAACAGCTACAGGAAATATATGAAAGTGTTGTTATGGAGAAAAGGGTGGGAAAAATGAATAGGAAGAAGAATGGAAAACTAGACGAGAACTGATGGGAAATAGAAGCAAGAAAAGGAAGAAATTAGTATAGGAAAGAGAAATTAGAAGCGAAATAATAAAAAGATAAGATGAAGAAGAAAGTGAGAGGAGAAGGGGACAAAAGAATTAAGAAGAAAAGAAAGAGGGTATATTAGTAAATCATATGGTTATTAAAAAACATATGGTTATGCTTAAGAAGACCGGTGGTACTAACACAAATATCACAAATGTCACAAAAAAAAAAACATATGTTAAGTTCAGTGTGGTGGAAACAAAAGAATATCACAAATGATACTTCTTTCTTCTTCTTTTCAGATACCATTTATTTTCTCTTTCTTAACCAGAAGAGAGTTGATTATGTATCAATTATCAAATTAGTTTAGTTTTTCTTACTCACTTTGGGAATATAGCATACTACCCCTCTTAGGTAATGTATCAATTGACATGTGTTTCTAAGAAAATAATAATAATTAGTAGCATATCCATTCTCACCCATTTAATTTTTGAAATGCACCCATATTAGTCAATAGGTGAACTTGTGAAGTGTGGTGCGTTCTTTAGCAACAAAAGAGAAATGCTTAATTTATTAAGCTTAGTGGCCTAGCATGGGAACTTTAATACACTATGATACCACATCGGTTGTTAAAGGTATTAATATGACCAATCATGCATGCTTTTGCATTATGTAAAACAATGTTACAGAAGGCGCTAGGCGGACTAGGGATTTGAGCCAGCGCCTAGCGCCTAGACGCCTAGGCATTTGGCTATTTTTAAAATTATTTAATTATAATAATTGAGAAAAATATGTATTAAATTCATATAAATTTGTAAAAGAAAAAGAAAAAGATAGCAATCTTAAACCATGCATACTTAAATACTAAATAGCCAAAATAATAACTAACAAGGTTATAGAAAGCTAGGAGGCTAGGCATTGGACCACACTTGGAGCCTAGGAGGTTTTCTTTTTATTTTTAACTACAATAATTGATAGTAAATGTTAATGTTATAGAAAGCTAGGAGGCCTAGGCATTTGGCTATTTTTAAAATTATTTAATTATAATAATTGAGAAAAATATGTATTAAATTCATATAAATTTGTAAAAGAAAAAGAAAAAGATAGCAATCTTAAACCATGCATACTTAAATACTAAATAGCCAAAATAATAACTAACAAGGTTATAGAAAGCGCTAGGAGGCCTAGGCATTGGACCCGACACTTGGAGCCTAGGAGGTTTTCTTTTTTTATTTTTTAACTACAATAATTGATAGTAAATGTTAATGTTATAGAAAGCTTAGGTGCCGGACTGGTGTCTAGGCGGATTTCTTTCTTCATTCAAGTGGTGGTCGAGGAGGTTTTGCTGAGGGTCAGAGGAGATAGTGGAGGTGTTCATATTTGGAGGTTAAAGGAGGTTGGAGGACGCGGAGGTTACAACACAGAAATTCACGATCAAGGCCTAAATGGTGCAGTCCACGTAAGCAGACAATGTCCCCTAAACACTCCCAGCGGCCGAGGTACCGCCTAGGCGCTAGGCGCTAGTTAGGCAGCCTAGGTACCGCCTAGGTCTAGGCGTACGCCTAGGCGGACTAGACGGAGGCTTTTTAAAATAGTGACGTAAAAGCTAACTATAGTAACTGTCACAAGCCAATGCTGCATCTTATCCAAAATGTTATAAGTTTGGTGAGCTTCTTTGTTTCTAAACAAGATCTGAGAGGCTTGTTTCATATTTGCATACAGTGGCGGAGCCAGGAATTTTGGGAAGGGGGTCCGAAATAACCTATAATTAAACATGATAAAAAAATTTGCGCGATTGATTAGTATGTAAAATAATTGTATAACAAACCAAAATCATATTAAATTATAATGTAGTGTTTAGAATAATAATAGATAGAGTTGTTAATTAGAGATTTAAATTTTTGCTTCTTAGAATTTAGATTTGATTTTATCTATTAGTTAGATATAATTTTTAAAGTTTAATTGTTTAATTTAGATTTAATTCTAGGACAGAGTTATTTTTATTTGAATCACAGTATTATTAGATGCTTAGTTCCATTTTGAATTTTATTAGAGATAAGCTTTAAACCATATATACATATGAGTTATGCTTTTCATTGTAATTAGAAACTATGAAGAAGATTTATGAATAAAGCTGAGAAATTTAGTATGAGATTTTCTATTGTGGTGATCATGTGATTTGAGAAGATGTGAAATCATTATTTTCAGGGTAAATGTTTTTGTGTGTATCCGGTCTAACTAATCTATGTTTTATGTTCTTTTATCTTAGTTTTATTTATTTATTTATTTTTATCTTAGATTCTAACCATTCAATTTATCTAAGTAGTATCAGCCACCCTTCAACCACAATGTAAGCCCTGTTATTTTCTGTTTGTATTGTTGTTACCCTAAATTGAGTTGTAGCCATGTCCACATCCAAGGAAAATAAATAGAAAAATATCTCATATGCAAGCCTTTATTCCAACCTCTCAGCCCTTTACCCCCCGTGAATCCCCTCCTTTTCTCACCACTTAAAGACAAAAACTTATCTAAATCTTTTCCCAAAACAGCAAACACAATATGGTACTAGTCATCATCTTCTTCCTGTCTGAGTTTCAACAAGAATCCTAATAAAGTAAGAAGTAACCCATTGATTGCTTTCTACGATTAAATTCAAATTCAACCCCAAGTTTTTTGAAGTTTAGTTCTGCATCATTTAGAGATAGATTCTTGCATTTTATCCTCTATAATTTAATTATATCAAATTACCCCGAATATGAACTCTATAATTTCAATTTTTTCAAAGGGGGCCGTGGACCCTTTCGCCCCTATATAGCTCCGCCGCCTCCGCCCCTGCTTTCATACTAGCAAACCTGAAAGTTGATGGTCGTCCATTCCCTGTGTATTGTTGGAATTCATTCTTTTCAGAATATTGTATAGTTGTTACCATGTAACCATTGTGGTGTACCTTGTTGTCGATTATGCATATGGATTTGTTTCAAGTTTGTTCATAACCTTTTGTGAGCTGCAATCATAATTATTATATGTTCTGACTTATGGCAGAACAAGGCTCGTAGCTGTAGCTGCTCAGAAGTTCATTTCAGAAGTTGCAAGTGATGCTCTCCAGTATGTTTGACCTCATTAACTCCTGGTTATACTATTATTTCCTGCTGAAAATCTTAAAAGTACATGTTTAATTTTTTTCCTCTTGCATCTTTCTTATACAAGCAAGTGTTATTAATATCTGATGTTTGAACTATGTTGTTCATTCCCAGAGTGACTTGTGCGAAATAACATAGCTTAGCGACATACATCTTTACCCCCACTAGGGACTTTGTGAACCAGTTGAGTGAGCTATTATTTTTTAAAAATAATGACCTGTAGCATATCTCATTCTACATCTGCTTTTGAGTTGGTTCAGCTTATTTGCTTGCCTTTATAGTAATCACTGATTTTCCCATTTCAAGATGAAAGAGAAACCAAGTAATTTTAGTTATTAGCTTCTCCATAACACATTTCATTGGTTTAACTTTGCTATTATTTTTATAAAAACTGTTATTCTGGTGCAAAGCTTTATAAAAAGCACCTAGGAGGCTAGGACACTCCCGTTGCACCTTCATTGCCTGTTAAGCGTCACTGTCTGTATCTGTACATGCACTTTATTGGAGGTTGATTGGGGATGGGTCAATAGGTAAAAAGCAAGGTTTCCCATTAAAACTTTATTTTCAGAAGGCTATTGCCTCTCGACTGACGACCCACTATTTCGCTGAAGTCAGGAGTAAAATATCAAAATCTGGTAATTCTGCTAATGGCTTTTCTCTCTATTTTATTTCGTTTTAAGGCATTGCAAGGCAAGGACCGCTGCACCAGTCAAGGATAAGAGCAAGCAGCCAAAGGTAGTAATTTTTCTTTATTCCGATAAAATGATCTTTGTCATTATGTATATGTAAAGACTGAGTTCATAATTCTGCAGGAGAAGCGTCTTGTTTTAACAATGGATGATCTTTCTAAGGCTCTACGTGAGGTAATTGAAAACACAAATGGTCATTTACTTTTGAAGGCTATATATTCTACATAGATTTGCTCGTCTTAATGCATGATAAAATTTAGTTCTTGAAGTGAGGAGAAAGGAAGGTAATGTCTTCCTATGTTTTTAATCTTCTATGATGAATACCATCTCATTCTGGATGGTCCTTAATAATTATTTGAAAATTGTAGTTATGCCTCTTTTGGATCTATGCAAAGCTCTTTTTCTTTTTCTTCTGTGCATTTATTATGGCCATGATCTTCAATCTATAGTTGTCTTGGATTTATGATAAATATTACAGAGCTAAGAAGATGTGCTTCTTCATGTATATACATATACATAAGTAACATAACATGCATTCATATTAAGTTCTATCCAAATTTTAGCTATTACTTGTACACTTTTGTATACATCTAACCCTCCCTAGAGCCTACAATGGTGGAAGCCTCGTGCACTGGGCTGCCCTTTTACTTGTACTCTTTTGCATATTCTAGCTATGGTGTGAAATTGTGAGAACATGGTATCTCTTACAATTCTAGCAATGTTGACTTTTATGCATCAGTTACTCATGCTGTTCTCCATTCTTTGCTTCAAATATCGAGATCCTATTTATAAATTTCAAAATTTTGATGATTTTTTGAGTAAGAGATTTTATTACATTGCCCTTTATTTATTTCCTTCTGGGGACATTCATTATGTATTTAACTGCCATTTTTTGTAGGCTGAAATACCTAGGATGCTCTATGTTTAATCAAAGATAAATTGCTGCATCTGATCCTTCCCCTTGAATTCTAATGTTATGTAGGGCATTCAAATGAAAGATAACTTTGTTGAAGTTTATCTAGAAGTATTATAAAGTGTCTAAAGATAGAGATATCGAGCATCGTCAAGTTTTTTACTCATTCATCAACTAAGCACAAAAATAGTAATATATGTTGCAGAGTCATTTCATTTTGGGCATGCATATTCGCAATCCAATCGTTGGATCATGATCTAGAACTTAAAGCTTCTTATCTACCTATATTTCTTGGATTTCAAACATAAGAACTAATCAGATTCCAAAATTTTGGACAAAGGCTTTGTTGTTATTGTTGTTGTTGTTTAGCAACTGGCTGATTAGTGATCTATCTTGTATCTGCATGATCCACAGGTAAAAAAAGAGGGGAACCCCTAAAATAGATGATTTTCGGTTTCTAGGCAATTCAAACTATTTAGGTAAACTTAAATGAAGTATGTATTTGACTTGTATGGTTATCATCGAATTTGAATGAAAGTATGAGACTTTACTTAAAAAATCCTTCCAACTGAGCCAAACATATCTGTTGTTTATGAATTCCATTTACATATTTGGATATTGACGTGAAAAGTAAACTGATGCTGGTTCTTTCTTCTTCATCATTGTGCAGTACGGAGTGAACTTAAAGCATCCTGAGTATTTCGCTGATAGCCCGTTGACTGGAATGGATCCTTCCACGAGAGAGGAGTGATCAGATTCAATGTCCCGATCGGTTGGCATCATCTCCAGAATCTGAGGATCTTCCTCTTGGAAAAGGTTTTGTTATATCCTGTACTCATGGGCATATATCCATCTGTTATGTCTGAATATATCAGAGCCATTCGGAGGCAATCTATTAAATTTAGTATGCTAGGCTAAGATGTCACTGAATATACCCTCTTGTTGTTTATCGAGGAGCTATGTTAGTATTTCTGTAGGGACTTTACTCTTCAGCTGTAAATAACTTGCAATCTCCTCTTGTTTGCTGCTTGGCACTATTTCTGTTATCTACAATGTTTGTCCTACTTCATGTGCTATTCCTGAAATTTTGGAGAAATTTATGCATAGGATAGGCTATGATAAGTTGTCGCAGCCGAAGCAGCTGTTGTTTCGATGTAACTGTAATTTTTTGTAACAGAGTCGCAGCTTACTCGCAACTCTTAACTTTCTGTAAACAGTGAAAGGGGCCGAAAAAGGAGTCAGCAGCCTTTTAACAACTTTTAGTTTTTTTTGCCCCCCTCTCTGGAGAGCACATTGATTGAACCTTTGCCTTGGCGAAAGGCGAAAGGCTAGTTTATCTGCTAAAACAAACTTTGTGATCCATTATTTTTTTGCTTGATTGTGACTTTGTGAGTCCGAGGAGTTAAAAACCTCATTACGTAATTGAACTTGAACATGCTGAGTGCCGTTTGTCTACTTTTGCTGCATGTGTGCGTTAATTCTGTTTTGTATGCAGTAGGTAGAGTTGCATATTAGCTTCCCCTTCAGGGTTTTTCATGTAACAGAAGTGAAGTGCTTACCAATCTAAATTTCGATTGTCATACATCAGAACTTGAGATAGCATAGAAAATAAGAAAAACGCAGCGAGTGACTGATCCTTCAACTATTTTATTTAGAGTAAGCAACATATGACAATTCATCCCCATTGATAAAAGTAAGCGACCTTTAATTACTATAATTTCGAGGCTAAATAGCACTTAAATACCTCATAGTTTCACTCACTTAGCACTTATATACTCTCACTTGTTTTCTGTAGCATTTATATGCCCTGCATCGTTTAAAATTGACATGTTGGTATCCGCTATCGTGCAAATGTGAAATTTTCACCAGAATGTTTCTCTATGACACTTATAGACTAATTGTAGAGCTTTCTAACCATTAATATTTGTGAGATATATCATTAAACCGATCCCAACTCTAATTTAAAGTAGAATTAAGATAAGTTTAAAATAGAACTTTGGTAGGTTTAATAGTAAATTTAACAAATATTAATACTTAAAAAATTGTATAATTAGTCTGAAAGTATCATATAGAAACATTCGGTTAAAAATGTTCACGTTTGCATAATTGAGGGTACTAACAGACCAATTTTAAACATCTTAGGGTATGTAAATACTACGAAAAACAAGTGAGAGTACATAAGTGCTAATAAGTTCTAAGTGAGTGAGACTATGAAATATTTAAGCGCTACTTAGCCTTTAAAAAAAACCCCCAAAATTTGGAAACAAATTGCTTGTTGTGGGACGATTCGGATCCATTTCATTCGGGTCCAAACAAAAGTCAAACCCGTTCCCTCCCCTTTCAATTTCTCCCGTTCTCCACCAACCCCTTTGTCTCTTCGAACGTCCCTAACACCAACCCAAACTCCCCTCTCTTCAAAATCTCCGCCCTTTGACGGACTCCCCAAAATCACCAACTCCCTCCATTTAAAAAAAAAACCCCAACCCCTCTCAAACCCTAACCCTAACCCTAAAAAAAACCCACAATGGCGCTCTCCCACTCCTCCATCTTCTCCCCCAAATCCCCCGCCCTCTCTCACCCCGCCACCACCCGCCGCCCTCTCACGATCCGCGCCTCCTCCGCCTCCGTCTCAGCTCCGTCTCCGGCGGCGACGAAGGCATCTGCTCTCGTGAAGTCGGTGAAGGCGAGGCAGATCATCGATAGCAGAGGGAATCCAACGGTGGAGGTTGATCTTGTTACTGATACTTTGTTTAGATCGGCGGTGCCTAGTGGAGCTTCGACCGGGATCTACGAGGCTTTGGAGTTGAGGGACGGAGATAAGGCGGTTTATGGCGGGAAGGGGGTGTTGCAGGCGGTGAGGAACATTAATGAGATCTTGGCGCCGAAGCTTGTTGGTGTTGATGTCAGGTGAGATTGTTTAATGAGTTTGCAGTTCTTGATCAGTAGTTCCATAGTTGATTATATGAGCCGCTTGGTGCCCTCTCTCGTTCGCAGTTCTGTTTGATTATTCACAAGTTTGAAGCTCTTGATTTATTGAGATGTGACTGTTTTGCTAATAGAAATGGTTGACGTGCTGGTAAATTGCTAGGCTTCGTGTAGTTCCATATTGATTGTATCTGGTGGTTTTGTTATATGGGTTGTGTGATGTTGGTTTAAAGAGATTTGGGTTTCTAGGTAAATTTCCTTAATATTTACCCTATGCCTGTCCTGTACATCTGGAAGCCCTTAGCACAAAAAAATGTAGGCATTAGCCATATATGAGGTACAACTCATTCTTGCGAGTTGCGATGCTCATGTAATCTTCTAAATTTAAATTTTAGTGTCTGTGAAGTTATTAAAGGTTTAAAACCCTGATAAATAATTAGGTTAAGACTGGAATATTTTAGTAAATCTGATTTATGCATTGATTGTTCAGTTATAGAGATAGAATGGATGATTTTAATTGGGTTGAAGGTGAATTCTATAGTTGTATTAAAATTTCCACCGTGTGAGAAAAAATATATATAAATTGGGAAGGAGAACAAGCGGAAGACATGCTGAAGGGAATAATATCAAAGATCAGAGAGGGAATGAGAGGAGAAAGAACAGGTAGAACCTAGAAATAAAATATAAAACCTTCAAAAGGAACTCATTTGACTTTCAGCTATCATTTCTCATTGCATTTCATCTATGTTTATTCTAGCTTCCTGAAGCACAAGCTGCCCTATAACATTAAGCTTTTAAGGTCATTTGCGCTTTGTAGTCAATAGTTCATGATATTAACTTATATATATCGTGACACTAACTTTGCATGGTTGAGGACCTTGAGGTATTCACTATATTCCACTACTACTATTATCTTTTAATTTGATTTTTCATTTATCAAGAAAATAGGTGGTTATGATGCTTCTGAGTTTAAGGGCTGCAGCTAAGGGTGCATTCGGTCCGGATACGGTTCGGATATGACACTTATCATATCCATATCTGCTTTCTAAAAAAGGATACGGATATGGATACAGATATGCGTCGGTTAGAAAAAGTCAAGATCATATCCGCGCTAAACGGAAACGGATACGGTTCGGATATTAGAGAATCGGATACGATTATGATCACGGATACAAATCGGATATTTAGAAAACGTATATGACTCAGACATATATCGGATATGACAAAAAAATGTATAATCACATAGAATAAGATAGTACATACAGATGGAATCACTTATCTAATCTAAACCTTGAACAAGTGCCTATACTATAACAGGCTCATTTAGCTTATAGCACTAGGATTTTAGTGACACGGTGGAGGGTAGTGGGAAAAACGCAAACTGTGTCGAGTAATATGCGAATCAGATATACAGCGGGTTCGTTTGTAGCCTAGTCGTTAGGTTAATTGCCTTATAACTAAGTGGCCAAGGTTTGAATCCTGGCAAGTGCGTTATATTGTTATTCGTATTTTTTCTTAAAATGAACATCCGGATATCCGAACTGTATCCGCTAGTTGAACCCGATTACCGTATTCGGAACCGTATCCGAGTAAAAAGGGAAAATCGTATCTGAAACCGAAACCATATCCGGTCGGTTTCAGATATTGGCTACCGTATCCGCATCATTATCGGATACGGTTGTGATCGGTTCGGATATATCCGAACCGTTTAGCACCTCTAGCTGGTGCACATAAAATGGTAACAAGTATATATTTTTTCTTTCAACAGGAACCAAGATGATGTTGATGCTGTCATGCTTGAGATAGATGGGACTCCAAATAAATCAAAACTTGGTGCTAATGCCATTCTTGGGGTATCCCTTAGTGTATGTCGGGCTGGGGCAGGTGCTAAAGGAATTCCTTTGTACAAGCATATTCAGGAAATATCCGGAACAAAGGAGCTTGTTATGCCGGTTCCAGCTTTCAATGTGATAAATGGTGGCAGCCATGCTGGTAACAATCTGGCAATGCAAGAGTTTATGATACTACCAGTGGGTGCTAGTTCATTTGCTGAGGCTCTTCGTATGGGCAGTGAAGGTGTTATTCTGCGTTCCTTTTCCTATAAGTTTTCTTATACTGGATGCTATTAGTACATTGATACAATATATGTTGTGTATTTTGTATCACATAGTTCTTAATCGAGTAGTTTCACCTGCATGTTATTAATCTTTTAAGTTTATTCACTTCATCCAATCCCTGTCTAGTTCTGAATTCTGATAGCGTACATTGCTTATGGCTATGCTTGTTGCAATGTGACAGTTTATCATACTCTAAAGGGCATTATAAAGGCTAAATATGGGCAAGATGCATGCAATGTTGGAGATGAAGGTGGCTTTGCTCCCAATGTTCAGGATAACAGGGAGGGTCTGGTCTTGCTTATAGATGCAATTGAAAAGGCTGGTTACACTGGAAAGGTAGAGGAAATGTTGTACTAGTTAGCCAACTTAAATGGAGGTTGCTTTTTCTTGGTGAAGTTTTTCCTAGTTCCTCCGAACTTATGAATCATCTGGTGAGTGCAGATCAAAATTGGAATGGACGTTGCTGCTTCTGAGTTTTTAACAAAGGATGGGAGCTACGATCTAGATTTCAAGAAGCAGCCAAATGATGGAGCTCATGTTCTTTCGGCTCAGAGCCTGTGTGAACTCTATAAAGAATTTGTTAGAGACTTCCCAATCGTATCAATTGAGGATCCGTTTGACCAAGATGACTGGAGTTCTTGGGCATCATTGCAATCCTCTGTTGACATTCAACTAGTAGGAGATGATCTGTTGGTGACAAATCCAAAGAGAATAGCTGAGGCAATTCAGAAGAAGGCTTGCAATGGTTTACTTCTAAAGGTAAAAATATAAGATTGCTTTTCTACCGTCCTGAAATTAGTTAGTATGTCGAGTTATCCAATATGATGATAACTTATTGCTTTGTGACTTTGAGTAAAGTTTAGATTCTTTATAATACATGATATCACATTATTTATCAGGTTCAAGCTTAAAGCATCGTATATCATGCTAGGATTCTTTATCTAACTTGTCACTATTCACGGCTTTCTCCTTTCTCTCTTTACAAAAAAAGAAAAAATAATAAGTAAAAAAAAAAATTTGATACTTAGATTACCAAATTCTGTAATGTGCTGACAATTTCAGGTATAATTTATCTGGACACGGCAGTTTATTGCTTTGGATTTTTCATTATGTTGTATCTATTGGACCTTTCATTTGCATTGCATGAGAGCCTATCCTAACAGATTTGGTTGATGCCGGTGCTAAATGCAGACATAAAATGTTTATATCGCCGCTAAGAAAAAAATTGTTACTAAAATGCATAGCATTTCTAACAACCACCTCTAAGAAATGAATTAGTGTTTGATCTTAAAGATAACTGCATAGATGCTATTTCAGAAGCTACTCCTGCAGGCATGCAGACCTTTCATGTGGAGCTTACCCTTTCAGCTTTTATCACATCATCTGCAATATTTATACCAACCATATTTGATCACGAAGCATTGGCTACTTTCTTTTTCCAGGAAAAGAAGTAGTCAAGCTACAAATGCATGATGCCCAAATTAATTCCTCACAGCTTGTTCTATAAGAATGCCAACACTTTCTGAACTTATTAGGCTACTTATATTATATCAAATCCATATATGAACTTATTAGGCTACTTATATTATATTGATTTCATATATGAAGCCGACTGCTTCCACAAAAATCTTATTCCGTATGTGATCTTTTGCAGGTTAACCAAATTGGTACAGTTCTTGAGTCCATAAGAGCTGCTCTTGACTCAAAAGCTGCCGGATGGGGGGTCATGGTCAGCCATCGTAGCGGTGAGACAGAAGACAATTTCATTGCAGATTTATCTGTTGGGCTAGCAAGTGGACAGGCAAGACCTCAATACTGGAGATTAATACATAATTTGTATTCTATTATTTTGTAAGTGATGTAGTTTAAATTTTCTTTTTTGTTTACAGATTAAAACAGGAGCCCCATGCAGGAGTGAGCGTTTGGCCAAGTATAATCAGGTAATAATTGTGCCTCTTTTTTCTACATGATTGCAGTAGCCTTTTGGTCATGATGTGCAATTACATTTTCCTTAGGGTGCTAATTTGTTAAAATTGATATGTGTGTACACATATATAGCAATGTCATCAGAATTAAAATATAAATAACTTTAAAAGCAACTTGCAAGAATTTTAGGTAAGTTGAGAAATGCTCCTGATGTGCTTCAAACTAGCAGAAGATTCCCCTAACGCCTCGTTTGGTACCCGAGAATGAGTGGGAATGGAATGCCCATTCCCACTACTCATCCATTCCCTTAAAGCGTTTTTATAGCACCTACTCCTCCTCACCTTGCAAAGCTCATCTACATATTTAAAATACAACACCAACCTAAGTTTGACTAATGAATAATGAGCCAGCTTAATCAGTGCTTCAAGGGATCCAACAAAAACCAAGTTTACCTCCTATGCCTGACATTTAGCTCCCTATCTTGGCCCCATTTTTAACTTAAATACAGTTTTCATGGCAGAGGAGAAAGGATAGGGTATAGATTATTTTCTTGGGTTGGAGATGAAGGAATGGGTCGTGAAAACGTATACCTCAATTCACACAACTTTAGGGGTTCGTGTAAGGCAGAGATCAGTGATGTGAATAACTTGTGTAAATAGGATATAATAATTACTATTCTAATAACTCTTTTTTCATGGCAGAGGAGAAAGGATAGGGTATAGATTATTTTCTTGGGTTGGAGATGAAGGAATGGGTCGTGAAAACGATACCTCAATTCACACAACTTTAGGGGTTCGTAAGGCAGAGATCAGTGATGTGAATAACTTGTGTAAATAGGATATAATAATTACTATTCTAATAACTCTTTTTTCATGGCAGAGGAGAAAGGATAGGGTATAGATTATTTTCTTGGGTTGGAGATGAAGGAATGGGTCGTGAAAACGTATACCTCAATTCACACAACTTTAGGGGTTCGTGTAAGGCAGAGATCAGTGATGTGAATAACTTGTGTAAATAGGATATAATAATTACTATTCTAAATAACTCTTTTTTTAATTGTTTCAATCAAGACTAACTGATCCTGACCCAGATCCAACCTGATTTGGAACTATTGGTCCAAATTTAGACCAAACTCTACGCGGTTTTAGTTCTGGGTCTAAAAAAATGACACCAACCCAATAAAACCTGAAAATAGTGTAGGATGGGTAAAAGTTAGTTTAAAAATAGGAATAAGACTCCAAAAATGACAGCTATAGTGGCGCTTTGCGTTTCTGACATGAAAAAACCCGAAAAACATCCCCTAACTGCATAACAACTGGATCATGCATGGAACTAAATTGTAGATCTGAGCTGATTCAGTTGGGTCTCAGTTGATTATGAATAAGTTTTATTACTTGTTAGAGCTAAGAAAAAAAAAACAATCAAGGTTTCATCCTTCATAATTAAGTATTTTTTAAAATTATTTTCCAGAGTAGTTCGTACATATATTTGCTATTGATTTTTCTGGCCCTTCTCAAAAAAAATGCTTCTGGCTGTGCTCCTGATCCAGATTCAGCCCATTATAACAGCTTATTTTGACAATTTTGACCTTTACGAGATAATATTACGACTGTTAATTGCTGTATCACAAGTTCATGGATCTGTGTGCTCAAGTTTTTATATTGCATTATCTCCTCCAGCTCAATGGTTTAATTTACTTTTGTTTCTTGTTTATCTTTAGCTACTGCGTATTGAAGAGGAACTTGGGAATGTGCGCTATGCTGGAGAAGCTTTCAGATCTCCTTAGGAATATAAATTTAGCATTCTTTTGAGGGAAATAAGGTACCGAACCAAATGCATTACAGTTTAGGAGTTAAGGTCAAGCAACTGGCCAGAAGATTTTGTAAAGTTGATCAGTTCAGATGTATCTGGAAATGACATCTGTTGATCTCGATTACCAGTGGTTATAGCTGTTTTACCTACTTGAAATAACTTTCGAGTTACAGTATCTTTGTATTGATGTTGTTAAATGGAATCATGAATTCATCTTTGTATTGGCCTCTGTTTGTCCAGCAAGTTGTTGTTTGTAACCTTTGTATCAGTCTTTACGTCTTTACAGACTGAAAAGAGGAAGTTGTAACTATATCTTGCGAATTTTCTATAATTCTGGAGTATTGCTTTTGGCTATGAAATGGTATTGGACTCTTCATATGTTCCCTTTTGTTCTTGTAAGTTCTGTTTTTATTATTTTGTACGAAGTAAAATGCTGATAAATGTGTAATACACATTTTATTTATTACAACGCCAATATTTTATTAAATACTTGCCTGAAAAGTGGAACGACACAGGGTGATGTTTAAGTTCTTACTGTGTATTGATACCTTTACATTAATATTCAGATATCAGATACTCATGTATCTATCTGTGCATTATATCAATGCAGTTAGGTTGTGTTCAATCTCAAGTTCAGTGAATCAGAACCGGAAAAAGGGATTGATTTATTTAAGCCAAATCCTGAAGGTAATCATGAATCATTGCCTTATCTCTTTCCCTAATTTTCTATTTCTTAACAATCTCCTCTTTGAGAATCGAGATCAGTTGCTAATCTTGCTAAATATTCTCAGGATTTAGTGCTACTGCTTTCGCTTGGCTTCCGATATTAGCTGCCCTTTTCTAGAGCATATATACAAGAAGATGATGCTGAAGAGAGATGCACTCTACTATGGGTGAGCACAAGTTAACCATACTTAAAGTTAGCTTTTCACTTCGCTCTCTAGAGTAAATCTTGCATGCTAATATTCTTTCTTTTTTTTAAATTTTTTTTTTTACCTTTATGAGGTAACAGATTCTTCGCAGCCTTTTCTTTCTACTCAGTCTCTTAACTGGTGATGTCCTGCCCAAGTACTTTGTACTAGAGAAGAATCTCACATGACAGCCCACATTCCACAGGCATCACCTAACTATTATCAAGAACTTTCCATGATCAACACTCTACACAATTACCACTATGAACTGAGATGTTGGTCCCCAGCTGTCAGTGATAGAATATAGTACCATAATTGGACATATCATGTCTCTTTTATTTCATGACTGAGATTCTCCTAGTTACCACATAATTATCAATTAGACCATAGGGAGCAATGAAGCAGGCCTCTAAAAACATTTAATTAAGCAATGCAACTACAGCAAGCAAGCACTTAAGTAGAATAGTGAGCTAAACAAATATCTAAAAGGCTTAAAGTCCTAAAGGCTGAGAGAGGGAAATATCTTGCTGTGATCTCATGTGGTCACTGGGTATTGCCAAACTATGGCTATAATACAACTGAAAGGAAGACAGCTTGCACTATGTGCCCTAAAACTGCCCTGATCTGCACTAAAAAGCACTAATACAAAGGGAAACTCAAAAGAGAAAAGGATCTACTTTTGACCAGTCTTAACTTTCCCTGTCAAATTTATTATTGAGATAGATATTTTTAGTATTCCTTTATTAGCTTTGCTTAAACTAATTTTAGTTGGAGCTTTGGCAGTCCATTAAGCAACCTATATGAACGCGTTCAGACATTGAAGCTAGTTCGGTCCTTAGGCACGTTATAGCTGGCTGGACCTAATTGATGCCTAAACAATAAGGATTAGGAAAGTGCAAGTTTAACTTAGAAACAACAATTTCATCTAAGAGATGATTCATTTTGAGGTAAACAATTTTTAATAGCTAAATGCATTTGTCTCCTCAGTATAAATTCACATGAGTTTGTGCCAACAACATTTTAATAAACTTATATGTCTATTACCATATTCAGCATGAAAACGTCTGAATCAGAAAATTACTTCAAAAGTCAAAGTCGTTGTACTATAATCCTTCTACTCAATGTATTTAAAACTCGTATAGATAGCCAAAAGTTGTTCTAGAACAATAAAAGTTGAAATTATTTTTAAAAGAGAGTGTTAAATGATAGTTTGCAATCTAGATTTGACCTTAGACTCCTCGCTTTTCTAGAGTGCATTAGCTATTCATTAGCAAGTAACAAATATGTAAGTTATGGAGAAGATTGCTATTATGCTTTAAGGGGAAAAAAGATAAAGAAACCATTATATTTTTATGTCTGTTCACATATTCGACATGGGTAATACTG